>CM050663.1:13906704-14389204 GCA_027574665.1 Rhynochetos jubatus
TCCCTGAAGCACTATGTATTTACATGGTTCTTATTCAGACTTGTAGTTACTGCCTCTTCAAAAGTCCTTCAAACATACATATTTTCACACTGACGAACTTATATTTCATATTGAACAGTTCAGTATCACTGATACATTTTCAGATGGAAGACAAAAAATGAGCCTGATTTTCCCGTTCTTAGCAAGAACATGATTTCAGTGACTTAGAATAACTTTTGTGGTGGGACAACTAAGCAGGGAAACCATCTATTATCCATGACCAAGCAGCTTAAATTTGATCTATGTTAGGGTTTTATTTAGACAACAGCAGAAGAAGTGGTGAGCCCTGATTTGTGGTTGTTATGGCCCCGTGATACAGACCAGGTCTCTGTTATTCCTGCAGGAATGCCTTCCTAAGGGTTCTGTGGCAGTGGCCAGGTCAGCATAACTCCTGTGCTCTACCCCTACCTCTTTAATTAGTCCAGAAACACGCGTGGGGTGTCTGTGGTAAGGGGAGGCATTATGTGTTCTAGTAGACTGGTGCAAATTCAGTCTCAGGCATTAAAAAAAATACAGTCTGAGAAGTATAGCTGAAATATGCACAGTTGTTATCCTTTAGTGAATCAAAAGTGCTGAGTGTTGTAATTGTCTCTGATGTCACTAACGTGCTTTGGCCCTGCAGACACACATGCGTCTTATGTGAGCATAACTCCTTGCTTGACAACTATAGCTAGCCTAGGGTACAGCATTTTGATACCTGACCTTAGCAACAGAACCAAAAAGCTTTCTTGTTAAAATTCAGAAACAGAAACCACAAATATTACAGTTATTTCATAATTTCAGGCCAGTCTGAGGCTCTCCTTTAAAGCTGAGCCTGCCTTGTGATTTTTTGTGGTCTTGAATGTAGGTAGTTACTTTTTCATGGCCTAATGTGTTACTTGCAGTGCAGGGCAGTAGCTCTGGAGAAACAACTTGTATTGCTTCCTTTTCCATGCTCATCATAGGTTTTGTTTAAAACTAAAACCAAACCAAAAATACAGAGGAAAAACAAAGGAATGTGTTGAACTAATGATAAAGTTGCTTGTTTTTCTTTTACAATGTCGCACACTAATTTAAAATGAAGATATTACTAATTGCCTAATGGCTGTAACTAGTGGTTTTATTCTTTGCAAAAAGAATTTACTTCCACATTTGCAAGTTTTGGAGTTTGAATATTCTATTAAAGATAAACTGGAGAGGAAATACACATTTTTGTTTTGCAGAAACAAGTTCAAAGAATGGATGAAGACTTTAAAACTCAGGCAGCTGACCCTGCTCTTCAAAGTCCGTCAGAGACATTACTTTCCATTCGACTGTTAGACTTTAAAACAAGCTTACTGGAGGCAATAGAAGAACTGCGTATAAGAAGGGTAAATGTGTTTATATTGTTTTTCAGTGTTTGTCTTATGTCTACCTGTATGTAATCATAGAATATGCTACATAAGTGTGGATAAACTTCACTCTGTATTCTAAGTAATTCACCAAACAGGAATTTGTTTAAAGATATCATCGGTTTAGGCAGTGCCCGTATTAGAAATTTCTCTGTAGATGGCACAAAGCAGGGTTGCATGGGAATGAATTTGGCTTTCCTGTACTAATGTACAAAGTTGGTAGAGTTGATCACCAGGCTATTGACAAAAATGATCTACATTCGCCTTTTGTATTTCATTGTAGCTCTTTGCTTTAAGAGCAGCCTTTAATACAAAAAGGAAAGAAGTAGAATCCAAGTCACTGCCAAGTCCATATGTCTTTATCAATTCATAGATTGATTTACCATTTGCCAGAAAAGCAGTGATTTTGATTTCCTTTTGGCTTTTCAGAATTACCTAAGAGGGTAAAGAGCTACTGTGATAATCAAATGCCCCTTATTTCACCATTTTTAAATTGCTAACTGTTAAGCTAGAGGCCTACAGCCCCCTATACCACATTTACTATTAGGATGGGGAGGGGGCTGTTTTACTTTTTAAATATGAGTTGAATCGTCTTGTACTAAAATTGTTTCTGCACTGTTGAAGGGAATTATATTTCTGTGTGGTTACTTTTTCAGTTGCGTGTATGTAAACATTTGTTTCTAGTTCTCCTCTTATTGTTCCTGAACTGCAGTATTTTTTGAAAGACCTGAAGTACATCTTTCTGCATTTGATGAATTTGACCTGTTCAAAAGATGTGTATTATTACTTTTAAAATATTAGTATTGATGACATGCTTGATTTATGCTTATTTTGATCTAAGTTAAATGCTATAATCCTCTCTTTAAAAACCATTAACAGAAGAATGACTGCCATAAAAAAAAAAAAATCCAAGAAAAAAGCTGCATGATCCTACTTTCTTGGTGCAGGATTGTCGAAATTCACCACGGTCTGATCCCTAGACTTTTGTTACAATGCTAGCGTTTAGTCTAGTCTATTTTTTGTGTTTAAAAGTAAACACTGAAGAATTTAACTTTTCAATAATAACTGGAGTATACTTCTCCTTCTAAGATCTGTTAGCTGAATTTATTTACACTGGTAACTTTGCATTTTTAATGCACTTTGTCAGAGCCTAAAATGTTTGTAGAGTGCCATGGAGTTTCATCTTCTGGGATTTTTTGGTTTTGTGTGTCTGTTTTGTCTCTGCTCTACTACAAGAGTAAGTGATTGTGATTTTATAAAAGGTTGCCTCAGGAAGGTGAGCAATTTTTTTGCTTAAAGGTATTTTTAGTTTTAACATTGGTGCTAGTGCCAAGAACCAGTTCCATAGGGAAGACATGGTCCTAAATTTCAAAAATATCTGTGCCTTCTTTCACCTTAAAACTAAAAAATATATTTATCTGTTTGTAGGTAGAAATTTAAGTTAAAAAAAAAAGTTAAGCATTTTACTGCTAGTCAATTTGAAATGTTAAAGTATCCCTGAATGCATTTTTGATTGCTTTGCTTTAACAATTAATCCAGGATTACTTGCTTAGTATGTTTGAAATTTGGAATATAAACCATAAATATTTTGAACAAGCAAGAGTTACAGAATAACATGGCCATGCCTCGTGCCATTCATTTTTAAGTAGAACTCTGTATGGATGTTTTTGCTTAAAGAAAAAAAGCTACAAGATCCTGTCCTGATTTTAACTATGAGTCTCTTACACATTCAACCAACACGAGGTTATTCTGTAAATTTATCATCAGCCCTGAGCGAAAGCTGGTGCTTAGGCCAAAATATCGTGCTAACTCAGAGAATTACAGTGCTTGACTGGCACCATGGTAGTCTTTCCACGGACAAGAACAAATCAGTGTCATCTGCTGCATAAGGAAGTGAAGTTAAAGTTCTACTGGTTTCTTGCTGCTTTTGCCACTTCCTTTCCAAGTTGCTTGTGAGGCTCACAGTAGATTGACAGCTCGATGGAGGCAGTGGAGCCAAGTATAGTGGATTTTACTCTCAATTTTGTCTTTGACCTGTGGCTTAACCCTAGATGGGGTATTTTACCTCTGTTCACTTCTGTTTCTCTTCTCGTTGTTGGTACTGCTTGTCACTTAGACAGGAATCTCTTCAGGACAGGAACTACCATATATTTTGAGTTAAATAAACTGCCTTGAATCGTTGGATGTACTGCAATATAAATTCAATTTATTTGCAGATGAAATGATCTCTGCAAAACTAGACAGATAAAAATTAAACTCTCAAATATTAAAATATTTTGAGAGACTTGATACAATAAGATACTATTTTAAAGTAGAAATTTCTTTTTTTTCTTAATACGCTTATTTAAATAAATGCATTGAGTTACTTCAAAGCACCTATCTCTTTTTCACTTTTCTTACTTAAACACATAGCTGTAGTTAAACTGTAAAAATAAGAATAATTTAGAGGAGTTGCTCATAATAAGTGACTGTTCTGTATTTCACAGATGAAATCCCAGTTAATGGTAGCTGTGCATGTTTGTTCTGGAGAAAACATTGCTTAAATGATTATTATACTTCATACAGCTTCACTTTATTCCTTTGGCTGTTCAGTCTTTGATTCTTAACATGAGTTAACTTATCATGAGTATGTATGTAATTAAAAGCTACAAAAAATTATATTACTCTTTCCCCCACCCCTCAGGGATTACTTCACATTCCAATAGAGTTTGAATGTTGTTCTTTTTTTTTTTTTTTTGCTAGTTTAACTTTCCCACTCATCAAGTCCCAATGAGCCCAGTGATTCTTTTGTGCTGGATACCCAGTTCCAAAGTCTGTCAGCCTTGCTCTGCAATCAGCTGAGTTAATTTTATTGAATAATAAGAGATGATCCTTTTCTTAAGGAGTAAATTCAATCAATTTTGACAGTATAAATTTATGTCATAGTAGGAAAAATTGGAAGCCTTTAATACTCCCTGAAGTGCAATTCATACAGGGCAACTGACATTAGAATCATACAAAGGTTTGGGTTGGAAGGGACTTTAAAGATCATACAGTTCCGACCCCCCTGCCATGGATGGGGACACCCTCCACTACACCAGGTTGCTCCAAGCCTCATCCAGCCTGGCCTTGGACACTTCCAGGGATGGGGCACCCACAGCTTCTCTGGGCAACCTGTGCCAGTGCCTCACCATCCTCACTGTGAAGAATTTCTTCCTTACATCCAATCTAAATCTCCCTGCTTTCAGTTTAAACCCATTACCCCTTGTCCTGTCACTACAGGCTCTTGTGAAAAGCCTCCCCCCACCGCGTCCCCTCCACCCCAGCTTTCTTGTCGGCCCCCTCAGGCACTGGAAGGTGCTATAAGGTCTTCCCAGAGCCTTCTCTTCTCCAGGCTGAACAAGCCCAGTTCTCTCAGCCTTTCTTCACAGGAGAGGTCCTCCAGTCTCCTGATCATCTTTATGACCTCCTCTGGACTTGCTCTAACAGGTCCATGTCCTTCCTGTGTTGGGGCCCCAGAGCTGGATGCCGTAACCCAGATAGGGTCTCACAAGAGTGGAGTAGAGAGGCAGAATCACCTCCCTTGACCTGCTGTTCACTCTTCCTTTGATACAGCCCAGGATACGGTTGGCTTTCTGGGCTGTGAGCACACATTGCTACGTCATTTTTAGCTTCTTATCAACCAACACCCCCAAGTCCTTCTCCTCAGGGCTGCTCCCAATCCATTCTCTCTCCACCCTGTATCTCTGGATGCCCCATCCCTGGCTGTCTTCAAGGCCAGGCTGGATGAGGCTTGGAGCAACCTGGTCTAGTGGAGGGTGTCCCTGCCCATGGCAGGGGGCTTGGAACTGGATGGTCTTTAAAGTCCCTTCCAACCTCAACCATTCTAGGATTCTATGAACGACCTTCAGATGTGAGGAATAGTAGAAAAATTGCAAAGGGCACCAGAGACACCTGCTGTAGCTATATACGCAGGTCTGTGGAAACAATAAGCTACAGTGACCAAAAACGTGAGATTGAATGAAAACTCTTGCAGACATAAATATTTCTTCCAATGAGAAAGAGCTTGGGTTTAGGTTACCTTCAGGCTGTTGCATAGGATAAGTATAGAATAATATAAGAAAGAAATGTTTTAATACCGTATTTTGAAGTTTCTGTTCATGAGGAGGACAATTACTCTTTTAGAAAGTAAGGCAGAAACATTTTCTAGAATAGAGAGGGTGCTAGGGAAATGAAAGATTTGCATGAAGTTCATTGCAATGAACAATTCTAACTGCTAACAAACAATAAGAATGGTGAAGAGCTTGATTTCATTTTCTAAAAGGATAGAGTAAAAAGAGAAAATTGAGGGGGGAGAAAAAATGATAAAATAACACAAAATAGAAATGTGGGTGGCTGTTTTGTTTGTTATCTAGAAGTTAGCAAACAGGACACCACTAACACAGGCTGCAGGGAAACAGCACAAAAAATCCCAACAGTCTTATAATTGGGTACTTTTTAGCAAAATGATGGAAACAAGGAAAGCTGAATATTAATAATAAAAAAGTAAGTCTGTGGATATAAGAACTCGCAGTACTGAAATTTATGGATCTCGTGACTGTGACATTTGCAACATTGTCATTCAAGTCAGTAAATGGTGTGTTAGCAAATAACGCGGCTTTTGACTAGGACTGGTTACTTGAAGTTGGAGAGAAGAGCATAAGTGTCAGTGCAAGCATTTAAAGGAATATATTTAAATAGATGAGGTTTATTTAAATATAGAGCAACTGCAGTCTATGTAGTGGAATCAAGGACAGAGCAATGCAAGACTTCCAGAGGAAGTTTTAGAGAATAAATTCCAAATATATGGTTACTAAAGGTTTTGGTTAACTGCCATAACTATTAAGATCCAAAAATGTATCAGGAACTAAAGTTAGAATAAAGCTGTTGTAAATATTTTCTCTCTATTTAGCATTTGTACTGAAAACAAAACCTCAGAATGATATCCATGCATTCTACTAAAAGTTGTACTGGACTGTTTAGTTTGTGAAGGGTATTCTAATTATAGTTTCTGTGACTACTATTTGATTGACCTGCATGAGAAATTGGATGTGCAGTTTTGTAGGAGGTAGATTATGAGTTGGAGAAAGATAATGAAAGTACCTAGCAGCAGTTTTGGCTGCTTGGACATGAGCCAGCTGTACTCTGTTCCTAAATCTGTTCAGGGTCAAGAATCGAGGGGGCTTGACCAATCCACAGCCCATCTTGTAAAACTACAGCCCGAAGCAAACACTTTAAAGAAGGCTTGACACTTTCTAAAGGTTATAACGAGTAAATAAACCATCAAATTACTCCTCTTTTATTGTTATGGTAGACTTTTTTATAAAAACACTTAAATCCATGTAGTCCTAAGGCATCTAATAAAAAATGAACACTTTTAAGGTTTTGATACCTCATCAAAGTTATATACAATATTATTCTCCTAAGTATAACAAAAATGTTTTTGTCTATTAAACAGCTGGTGGAACTTCTAAAAAAAAAAAAGTGCTTCACACAAGTTTTAAAAGCTTTTGGTTCAAAATGGGTAAACTATAAACGTCCTTTGAATGAAGTAAAAATGATGGATAAGGCTTATAAGTGTTAGCAATTTCACATGAGAACGTTTTTATCATGTAATTGTCATTCTCAGTGTAAGTATTTATGATGTTTATTTTTTTCAACAGTAGTTACATATACACACCTTTTTGATAGCTTCCAGATTTTCCTTTATAAATTTGGAGCAAGTTGGAGGAGTGTTGTTCACTTAGAACTTTGGTTCTTATCCTCTTCAGTATTCAAAGAAAAGGACTCACTTAAAACAGAACTTAATGTAGTTTTTAAACTTGTATTATTGTATTTTAGTTAAATGTAAAGTGCTTTAAATGTTTTAAATTTTAACAAGCTGTTTCTTAGAAAAATTGTAAAATTTTAAACAAAGTATCTACACAAATATTTGTCTGTGAGTATTTCCTTTTCGGTGTCCTCATAAGAATTTTAAATCCTGACACATTTAGAGTTGTAATGCTGTATATGCTTGATTACAAATAGTCGTCCATTTCCATTGTTTATAAAATCTTTTTCTTGTTTTGTACTAAAATTACTACTTTTGTAAAAACATGAAAGGCTTGGTTTCATTTAGGTAACATGACTTTCGGTAAGCCCCGTCTATTTGAACTGAAGTTTTTTTTGTCAAGAATTTGTAATGTTAGTATCTGCTACATTGCTCCCCTTAAAATATTACATCCTTTTCCCTTTATTTCATGGTAAGTTTAATATGGATAGATACTTGCTGATCTCCAACAACTATTGAAATGAATGATACATTTGTTGTAAATCTTAGTGGGGTCTGAAACACTGTGCCTGTGTTAAGATTGGTTTTTTTTAATCTCTGTTACTGCTTTATCTTTACACTTGTATTTTTTTTCTGACACTAGTTGCAGTTTGAGGTTTGTTTTGTAAATGAGCTTTTGTGTTTTGAGCTTTCAGCTTATAAAAAAAATACACCAAACTGGATGAGTTTACAAAGAAAAGAGGCAGTTATATGATAGAAGCTGAAGAAATGCAGTAATCGGTGTGATTAGTTTGCATGTTTTCAAAAGATTAGCTAGTGTGATATGAGAAAGCATATTAGGACTCAGTTGTGCAGGCAACTGAGTATCCTGGGGGCAGTTCTACTGTCCATTATGTTGATCTAAGTCCATGCTACATCTCCTGCAACGTGTTACTATTGCTTCTGTTGCGCTGGTGCAGATCCTTGGGTTTCCCGAGGCTAGATCTGGTCCATGGGATAACTGGCCGCCACTTTCTCCTGGATTAGTTGTACATTGGATCAAAATTCTGGTTTTGTCTCTGAAGTGCCCTTACCTCTACTAGTGCTTGCACAGTGGAGTGGTAGAAATATCTAGTCTGGAGTGAGGGAAGAACACTACTGCAGTTCATTTTGGTTAGTTTAGGAATAATTTACATGGCATGTTTAAGGGTCAGGTCTTATAATCCTTACTTCTTACAATTTTGAACAAGGCTTTTGCTAATAATATATCATTTTAATAGCGTCTGCTGCTTAATGGCATAAATTGCTTAAGATTGCACTTCTATAAGGAGCTGTAAGTCAACCCCATTTGTTTTTATCACTCCAGGGAATTTAAGGGGATGGATTTTCTTTCAGTACTTATAGATCAGTATCAGAAAACAAATTCATTGCAACTACAGAGTACTATTTGTTAAAGCAGATCTGGGAATCTTTGATAATAGTTTCAATTCTCTTAGTTTTCAATTTTTTTTCTCTTTTACTATAACGCGTATGAAATCTTTAGGTCTTTTCTCTGGCTATATTCTACTGCTACATATCAGAGAAGCAAAAGTTAAAGAACTACTCTCTACTTCTCTGTGAGCCAAATTTTAATTTAAAATTTATGTTCAATCAATACTTACTATCTAAAATTCACGTAAGTGTTGAGGCGTACTTTTAGATCCCGCAAGTAACTCTTGAAATGTTTAGGAGTAGCCTCCTGTGGAGAGAAGTGTGTGTTATTTCTGTCCACACATGTGCCTGTAAACTGCCTGTTAATCAAGGAAGTCAGTTTTGACCTTAAAGCCTATAAAAGTTGTCAATGTCAAAAACCTATTTTAAATCACCTTGGAACATATTTTGCCATTTTATTTCTATTGATAGTACAGTGGGACTGTGGATCAAACATTTTACTAAGTGAGAAAGGGTTGCTGTAAAACAATTTTGCACAAATTGTTGAAGCATTGTAACTACCCTCATATTGAAAACTTGGAACCCTCATTCGTACTGGGTTTAGGAAAGAATTGCATTTCTTAAAGCTGCAGCATACTTTATTCTTTGTAACCAGAACGTTTGTACTATCTGTTTCACCACGGAAAGAGGAAGAACCTCCGTTTTTTTTCTTTCACTGTTTCAAAAATGTATTACTTCATCCAGAGGTGCTTTCTTCCCCCACCCCAGTAGGTAAGTCATTCATGGTACTGCAATTTGGTAGAATTTTTCTTAAAACACAATATCAAGACAATAATATTTTTGAGGCCTGCTTTTAATTTTCTGCTGGAGACATCCAAAAATGCCTTTTTTTGGTTTGTCACTGTTTTCCTGAGGATTACAGCCACTTCGTTTGCAGTAGTATGGGCTGTTGAGGTGCAAGTGCATATTTTTTTATCAATTTAGAATGCAGATTTTAAACTGGAGTGAGGAAGTTGAACTCCAAAAAAGCGTGAAGGTGCACATGGTCTATCAATATACAGTAATTCAGAGAACACAGTCTATGTATTGAGAGTAATCTTTTACCCTCATGTGGTCAGTTTGGCCCTTGTTGGAGAGTGTTGCAAGATAGGACCTCAATAAATGTTGTTAGTGCACCAGTTCATCAAAGAGCAGTCAATCTTACCTTAATGGGGTCACTTTTTTCAAGGTGATCATCAGTGTGCAGAGAAAAGGCAGGAAATTAGCCTCTGAAGCTCAGAGCAGCACGTTAGTGTGGTTTTCTAGGTCTGTAAAGGATATTCGTGGATTCTGGCTGTATGCGGTAACAGGACAGCAGTGAATTGCCAATGGTACACCTCAAAAGCCTAAATACTCTTCTTGCAAGAAGTCATGACCGTTTGATAGGGAAACCTGTTGTTCTTCCTTTGAGTATTGTATTCATAGAAGCAGCCCAGTGCTCATAAAAATTTGACTCATCAGGGAAGCTGATTCCAGTTAGGAAAATTTGACTTTAATACCAGAATGTTTCAGGAAATTTCTAAAAGAAATTTAGCAACTGTGACTATCAGCAGATAAGTCTCATTTTTATCACAGTAATAGTTTGATTCTTGAAAAAGTGCTTCTGCAAGAACAGAGATTGCACACACCTTCCTCTTCCTGGACCATCTTCTGGATTGGGAAGGAAACTTTAGACTTCTTAGATTTTCAGGTAGCTCAGCTTATAAAAATACATGTTGATTATCCATGACTCCTGTTTAACTTCTTACTTTCATCTGATAGGTTGGGAGGCTTCTTGGCACACACAGAAGGTTATGATAAATATTTCACTTTTTCCATAATAACAGAAGTAATTGCTGACAAACTTTCGGTTGTCCTGAGAGATGTCAAAAGGAATAAGGATTCAAATGCTTTTGATTGAATAATGATGTCCCAAAGATTCTGACTCATTAACCATGACTATCTGTATCATTGACTAACAATTAATTCTTGAAGCTCGTGTTGAGCTTGCTAAATTTCTCTTCATCTCAATATTTTGACTTGATTCATCAGACTATTCAATCATTTTTCAACTCTGAAGTTAAGACTGGTTTATTCCCTTTGAGCCTGGTTTTGTTGTAAGATGTAGAAGAGAATATGTATGAAACTGGAACTGTTAATTGAAAGAGCTCCTAATCTTCTGATAGGCATTTCAATGTAAGTTATTTATTCTCCAGATTTTTCTGACCAAAACAGCTGAACTCATCTGTTATTTCACCACTTACAGAGAGCTGCTGTTTCCTTTTTTTTTCTGTGCAGTGTGTAGACATACTGTTCTGTGTACTGGGCTGTAAAGGAAGAAGAGTATGAACACACAAATTATGTTGGTGTTTGATTTGCAGGTACTATCTCATGTAAATACCTTTTTTTTTTAAACCTAGGAAACAGAGATTAATTATGAAGATCAAATAAGTAAAATTGTTGTAGAGAAACAGGAACTTGAATGGCAGAAGGTAACTTTTCTACATAGTTTTAGTGTTTTAATTGCTGAGATTTAATTTTAATATAGTATTAATAAGGACTGTGAATTACTACAATTCCCCTTTATAGGGCTATTGTCATTTCTAATAGTAGAATGTAGCCAATGTTGTCTAGTCATGACCTTCTGTAGTTCTTACATTGATTTGGATTGTACCCAGCCTAAAAATCTGATCAACAAAAGAGTACCATGATAATACTTGGCATGACTGGAAATCCTGTCAGAAGGGGTGTAATATTGAAGGAAGAAGATGTTTAGCTAAACATAAGGCAAGTTGACACATTAGTGTGGGGGAAGTTATGCAGCTGCTTCTCTGTGCATTGGCAAGTACCAGATCCATTGTACAAACAACTTCACTTGCAATGTTTTGGGGTGAGAATTTTTCTAAAAAAATACTTTAAACAGAAACTTATGTTAGACATACTCAAAAGTGGTTTGTCAGCTTTTAAATGATCAGAATGAAATTTTCAGAGAAATAAGTCTAACCTTCTTAGGGTTAGGGCTCTTGAGGTTATGCTTTCATAGGAAATCCATTCCCTTCTCTAATACAATCAAACCTATGACCCCTGTCACTAGGTCACAGGATAAAAGGCTTCACTCTATATATTTTACGATCACAGAAAAAACAATAATTTCAACTCTATCCTTGATCTTGTGATATTTAACATAGTAGTAAAGGAAGACTATTTCATCTTGGAGTTCATCCTAACCGTCTTAAATTAATAATCCTAACTCTGTGCTTTTTTCCTCTAAAAGACATGTATGTGCACACAGAAACAGGAAGTATTTTATATTTGTAAAAGCAATAGTGCTTTCAATTTGTAACCCTTCTTTGCTTCTCTTAACCTAGCATTGCAGTTCTGAATAATCCGGGTTCAAAAGGGATGATTTCCATGCATTCTGAGACCTTGACAGCAATTTAATTTACCATTGATAAAAAGATGAGACTTACAGGCAGTTAGGTGAACTCCTTTTTTCTGCACTTTGCATTTAACATTGGCACTTGGCAAACCAGATATAAACAACGCGTTGTGGATTTTAGGAACTTTATGTGAGCACATATGTACAGCTCTGGAACTTCAAAGGAACAAGCTAATATGAGTTTCCAGTTCTGGAGATTCAAGTAAGATGAAAATGCTGAGTATGACATTTAAATTGAATTTGTGACCTGATGGTTTCTGAATGCAGAATCATATTGACCTCAATAGTAGTTCAGTAAGTAGACAGCTTCCCCTGGCTTATCAAAGCTTCTCTTATATTTTTTCCTACAGACATGTCCCTTTTAGTCAACATTTCTGTGATTCAGTATGTATTTTATTTTGCCTTGCATTTAGCAAAATTGTTTAAAATAAAGACATGACTTGAACTAATTTTCTGGGTTAATGTTACAATTTTAAAGCAAATCTCTGTCTAATTTTTGTGAATACTGTTGCTGCTCTTGAAAAGCTTATGCTAGAATAGAGAAAACAGAATAACTGGGGAAAAAAACCCCACTTTAAATTTAAGTATACTACAGTTACTATGACATCACAATATCAGAGGTGATTTTTTGTTTATATTTTAAAAATCAAAATTTATTCTTCATTCTCCCTACACCACACATACATGGTATGAACAGAAAAATTATTATAAAACTGAATTTATGAGGAAGTTATACATAATCATTTTATTTAATAATCTTGACTGTGAGGCCTGTTAGGAAATGAATATTTATAGAATCTTCCCAGTCTCTTTTATGGAGTAAAATACATCACTTGAATATACAGTACAAAGACGACTGTGATATATTATGAAGATCTCAGTATCAATTGCGTAGATGACTGTTCTGTGAAACCAAACATATCTACAGAAATTATTATATATTGGAAGTTTCATCTTAAATTAACAATATTGTGGATATAAAATTCTATTCCTGCGGTGCGTGGGAATTCTCCACTGGGCGTAGTTGATTTGCTGTTACTGCAATACCATTTCTGACTCTCTAGTGCACTCGGTGTGCCCTTTACCCACTAGAGAACCTGTGTCTGTGGACACAGTTTGAAGTGGCAACTTGAGGAAAACCTTGCACAAGACTTGTGTTTACACATTCTTGAACATTCATTCATGTAGTATGTGTTGTTTGTTAGATGCAAATCAAAACTTTCTCTTCCCATCTTACAAGACATTAATGACTATGTACAAGAATATAAAACACCTCCACAGAGTCTTGTATCAAAGGGCGACAGCTCTCACTTGTGGAACTTGAAAGCAACACCAATTTTCTAGGGGAAGTAGCAATTTTGGAACAGGCTTTCTGTCTGAGAAACTCTCAGTTAAGACAGGAGAAGAAACAACATTTCTCATGTGTGAAACAAATGATCAATATATTTTCTCCCAGTCATTCTTTTTACTAGTCTCAATTGATACTAATTTTTGTGCAGTCATTACTTAATCATTTCCTACTTCACACTAATATTTCTTAGCTAATTACCTATCTGTATTTTGTGATAGCCTTTCTAGGACAGAGCCTCTTCACTACCTTTACCTAGCTTTTTTTAGTATCTAGAACTTAAACCTGATTTCCAAGAATATCTTCTGTATTACTTTACCTCGATTGTGGGATGGGTTTCCCTATCTTGTATAGGAAGAGGATGCTTAAAGAATTTAAGGACTTCCAACTTGCACAGTATAGTATTAGTCTATGAGATTATGATAGGAAATAAAAAACCCCAACCCTAAATTAATAATTAAAAATCATAGTTTTCTTGGGTTTATGGATGAGAGTAAATCCAGATGGTAGGATGATAAAAATCTTACATTATCACCTTATGCTTAGTCTTTTCTGCCCTCCTTCAGCTCTTTCATGTAGTTTGTTAAATGACTGAAACTCAGCTAAAATCAGCATAACAGATTGTTATGTTTTAATGGAATTATTTTTTTTAAACGGACATTAAAATTCTGTTACAACTACTTGGAACTGTGTCAAGATGCAATGGGTGTTGGATTGCTTCTGCAGGTTGATGGGATGGGTACAAGTTGCTTCTAGGCAGCCTAGCAGTAACGAATCAGAATTCCAGAGCTGAGAATTGTTACCTGTTATAAATTAGAGAAACTGCTACCAAAAAGATTATTACCAGTTAACAAATGTCTCTTTTTTGGTCTTCAGGTTTTGGTTTTAATCAATCTAAAAGTATTTAACAAGGCAGCAGGTTTTTTCTTGAAACACTACGTTTATGGTTTGCTGTAAGATAGTATTTAAAACTAAAATAATATTGTTATTTTGCACGAACAGGAAACTTTGCAGCATCAGATGGACACATTGCACCAACAAAACAAAGAAGCTATGTCAGCTTTTAAAAAACAGGTAGCAAAATAAGGCCTTCTAGCTTTGACAGTGAGAATTTAGAATATGATGGCATAGTAGCAAGCGATCAGTTGGTGTTAAAATAGCTTTCTGTTGCGTACGAAATGTTAGACTATACAGCTCAAAGACATCAGGTCTTTTTCTTTCTTCCAGACACATTATAATGCCTGTATTGTGATAGTTCTTCCCAGTAAGCCACTCTTCCTGGGATTTTTCATTTCTGTTTTTTCAGAATAATCCCAGAGAGGATAATGCTTCTGCTAATATGGTTTTAGGTTTGGGGCTTTTTTTCCCATCTCTCTAAGGTGGCATGTCCTCTGCAAGGTTAGATTCATAAACCATGTTAAAGATCTGCCACTAACTTACTCTGTTCAACTTTTGAAAGTGAGTTTCGGCCTTTCAAATAGGGGTTGTGTTTGTTCTCTATAATATATAATCTGGAAGAACTTTCTGAGAACAGTCATAGCAACTGCAAGTGTTGCACATGGTCATGAAGAATTTGACTAATGCTGCATCACAATCATGGCACAAAAAAGAAATTGACAACCAAGTCAATTTTTCTGTCTTGCCAAAATAATGTGATTCACAACCTTGCTGCTTCTGACTCTATAGTTACTATAGTTAAAGGGGATAAAAACCCCCAGCAAGTACACTGTGCAGGGTAGTATAATTATATTGTCAAGTTGCATGAATGAAAATCAATCCCTTTTGCTGTATTGATTTGTTGTGTGGTTTGATTTGTTTTTTTTTTAATGCCTCTGACAATCCAGTTGCAGACAAGGATGTTTGCCATGGAAGAGGAAAAGGTACTCTGTTACAATTATTTGTCATTTCTTACCCAGTGAAGCACATAAGCAAATGATAATGCCATATAATTTAGCAAGTATGTTCTAAGTATAAACTAAGTATATTACAATTAAATTGTTTCTTTATAGCCTTTGTTACTTTGGTTTTTTTGTTTATAGCCTATAGAACTTTAATTACTTGTGAGATGTCACTTTAAAATCTGCTTATGCTAAAAATCACTTGGGGAAGAAGTGTTCTTTGATAGTTCTATATTGAAGATACACAGAATATACTTTATTTGGGGGGGTTGGGACAAATCGCCATAAGCTTTTTCCATATAATAGTGAAAAATAACAATTCTAACTTGTTTAGTAAAACCAGATTTTAATGGGGCTTTCACTGATTTACCTGAGCTGATTTCCTAAGTAACTTGAGTTAAACTGAAGTAAGATATACTGAAGCCTCAATTTATGGAATTTTTCTTAACTACATGAGTTTTTACAGCAAGCTGCATGCGTGCTTGCTCTTCTGAACAAAGGATTTGTGTTGATATACTAGGACCTGTTTCAAACAGTGAAGCCAAGGAATGTCTGCGTGTGTTTATTGTTTCACTTCAATTTCCCAATGATTAAGAGAGGATGAGTATGCTTATCCTTCATAAGAACTTCCACAGAAATTTTCAGAGGTGAAATTGGTTTGAAAGTATATCAAAGTAAACTTTATTTGCTGCATTTATATTATTTGGTTATTTTCTTACTTATATTTGAAGACTTTTTTTGTTAATACACCCTCTTTGTCCACACATACCTATGTAGTAGCACCTGATTTGTATTTTCAATGACAGCTACTGGTTTAGAGTTAAATTGTGTGCTGATTTTTTTTTTTTCCTCCCCTCTACTTCCATTGAGTTGAATAGTTCTTTCAGTACATTACACCAAAGTAACTGCAAGAATAAACTAAGCTGTAATGTTTCAGGATAGAGTTTGATGGCTCCAATTTACTTTTACTCATCAAGATGGATTCAGGAGATTGCACTGCCAGTGCTATGTTAGAAATGAATGGGACACGCAGGGGTGGTTGAATGGATGCATTTGTTTTCCCTGGTGTAGTCTCTCACAGCTAGATTCTGTTCTCCATTGTACTGATTGCTGCCTGAGATTCTTCTGACTTAATTCCACTGAAGTTTTTTGACTTTATTAACATGCATATATATGTATGTGGTTTTATATATATATATATATATATATATATATATATATGTATTAAGTAATTGTAGTGATAGCAGATTACAGTTCAATCTTGGTGGATTGGAAAAGCTGAGGAAGTTGTTTCTGTGAAGACTCTGCTACAGTGGATAAGAAAATAAATGTACCTGATACTTTCTTTGCTATTTATTTTGTTATCTTCCTTCTAAATTAACTTGTTAATTCTGCCTTTGTCAGGCTTGTCTCTCCCAGAGCGGAAAATTGCAAAACTTGCTGACTAGTCATAAGTGGTGAAAATATTTTTTTTTTCACTATCACGTTCTCACTTTTTATAGCAATATATATACAATTTAAAATTAGTTAGCTGAATTTTCACCTGTTTTCACCAATGAATTCTCTCTTAGCAGAGTAGTGCCTTATGTCCATAACCTTCTTGTTGATAATTTCTTGTTGTAAATGCATTTATTCTGCCCAAATCCTGAAGTACAGCTTTTGTTGAAAGGGAAAATACCAACTTGCTGTAGAAACAAAAGAAAAAGAAATTGCTGGACTGAAAGAAGCATTAAAAGCATTACAGGTAAACTTTTGTTTTCGTTCAATTACTTTCCTTGGTATGCAAGTGTTTTGGTTTTAGGTGTTTTTTCTCTGGTAAGAAAATAGTTGTTTTTAAGAGGGTCTTTAAGGCTTTCTCAGTCTTTATAGTACGTGTGCACCTCACTTTCCAACTCTGAATTTCTGTTCTAGTCTTCTGTGTCAAGACTACTTTGAATTAGCTTTCCAGCTAGATTTCTTTTCCTCCAGAAGAACTGCAGAGTCCAAAGTCCAAATAGCATGTGAAACATGCTTCCTTTTCATTTCCACAGTTGTCTCTTCTATTCTTCTTACCTGTCTGGAAAGTCTGGTTTTGGACTCTTAAACAGAAACAAGTATTCACACTGGGCCTCCAACTCACAGTGCTGCCTGTGTGTGTTATGATTTTCCTTTGTTTCACTAGGATATTTCTGTATTTACCACTTAATCTGTGGCTTTCCAATGCCTGTTTGTCAGTAAAAGTAAAATTGTTGGATAAACACGCCATTTACTCTGGTGCTGGTTGGTGTTATTTCTGCGTTGTACTTCATATTGTTACATGGTGTTGGAGCAGTCGTGGCTGTGGTTCACTCTTAGTTGAAATAAAGGAAGAAATAGGGACATAGCTAGCATTTGGTTTCCTTTTAATGACCAAGGCAGATATATTGACAATAGATTAGAAGTGTGGAACTCACTACAGAGACTTAGAACTGTAATGCATTGCCAAATTTCAGGTATTGCCTGGAACTAATTATTTTTCTACCCCAAACTGAGTGGGATAATAATTCTATTGAAAATAAAATAGTTATAATGGATTATTAGCCCTGAGTTTGCAACATGTTTGGTTCTTATTAACATTATCTTATAATGGGATGCTTTTACTCGGTATCAGACCGTTTAATTATTTAGTCAACACTGAGGGTATTTTAGGAGCAAAAGAAATTTATTCCCATGGCTGGCCTTCTGTGCTGTAGCTGCAAGGATTTTGTTGCCTTGTTCAAATCTGGGCATAGCACAGATGATAATATCCCTCCATGGTCTGCTGAACATAATAGGTAGACCGCAAGAGTAATGAAAAATTCCACTGGCCTTTCTTTTGTAAGATAAAACAAATTTCAAAAACAGCTTAATGTTAATTTTTTTCATCTTCACAGGTCAAACATTTGTGTAATAGTATAGTTTAAATTTAGGAAATTTTGCTGTGGCTTGAGAAAGTAGCAGGTCACCATGAACTTGTGGACCCAGAAAAATTATTTGGAAATCAGCCTAAACTACGAGTGAGGAATCTCTAATTTGGTTCTGTCGCCATCTTTATCCAGAGAGTCAGAATTTTACCTTAAAATTGTTATTTTCTAGGATTAGTTTTTTCTAGAAATAGTATTTTCTGTATAAAACTTGCACATGCTGGGCTCTTTGACATTTTTCCTTTTTTTTTTTTAATAGACATGTCATTTCTTTAAGTAATCTGAGATATACAGACTAAAGCTCTTGTGATCTTAAATATTATGCAAGTCAAAATTCTGAGGTCAATGGTGTATGAAAAATAGTGTTAACGGCTTCAAAAATCAGTCTTATATTATTAAAGCATACAAGATTAGTACAATATGTCTTTATATGCCACCATTCAGTGTATCTACCTAGAATTTTTTTTCCAACAGGGAACACACATTCCCCTAGGACTTGAGAGAATATTTCCATTTCTATCTTTTTCTTCTCTGTTTATTTAAGAATCTAATTTACAGACTGGTCCATTTACACATTATTTTTATGACACTTGTCAGAAAATGTGAGGATTTAGGCTTTTTTCAAAACTCCTCTAGTAACAAATCAGTGTAAAGCATTTTTACATAATTTAAATATTGACATGAAATTATGTAAAGTGAATCTAATAATAAAATAAGTAGCGTAATCGTTAATTCAAAACCAGTATTACTGTATCGGATCGGCAATAAATGCCATTAAATCTTAGGTGTGAGAATACCTAAATATGCAGGTTGTCATCAGAAAAAATGTAGTTACAATTTAATGAAAGTCTCTTTTATTTTGCAGATTTCAAAATACACTTTACAAAAGAAACTGAATGAAATGGTAAGACATTAATGAAAGTGAAAAAATAAGGAACAGCTTTTATGAAAAGAAAATGTCTGCTTAGCGTGTAACACAAAAACCAACCAACTCTAATACTTAAATGATGTGTGACAATTGTTACAAATAACCCACAGAGGCGATAGCAGCTTTGAATCTGAAAAACTTTCAAATGCTGTGGTTTTAGGTTTTTTTGTTTGATAGCTGCTGTTTACCATGTGGATGTTTTTTCTCCCTGAATTAAAATATAATTAGTACGTTTGTTCTCTTTGTAGTGAATATTTTTTTGAGAGACTGTAGTTTGAATAATGTAATTATATTACCCTTATAGCATCTTGCATATTTTTCTCAAAGAAGTAACAGAGAATTGCAAGCAGTTCTTAGTTTTGTTTTTAAGAAAAATTGATGTTTTTCACCTCGCTCTTTTTCACTCCTCTTCTCACAATTGCTTCTTAACATCAGTTCTCCTGAACAGTTTAGTTTCCATCCAGTCCAGCTTACTCCCTTTGACACAGAGAATAAATTTATGAAGAGTGACAGCGTAGTCGCCCTGAACCCTTTTGTCTGTTTTAGGAAGTGAAAGAGTGAGCTGCAGAAACGTTGCCAAGCTTGATTGAATAAATGCTGTGAAAATTCTGCTGCTGCTCAACTGGAAAGAATAAAGATAATATTGTCAGACCATTACAAACTGTGATTTTAATTAAGAAGCTCAAAAAACTAGGGTCCAGTTTAGCTTTAAGTACCATGACATTTGTACTGAAAGTCATCTTCAACGCTACAGTGGTTTTACACAAAATATGGTGAAATTGAATAATGTGCCCTCTGACCTGGGAGATAAGGCTACAAGTTAAAGATCAAAGGCAACATAAAATGTGTTTTGTCTTACTTTACTTTTAACTTCTATTTATCCTTAAAATACATCTGATCTAAAAATGTGTTTAAAATATACAGAATTATGGAACTTACATTTAGGGCATTTCACATATTACCTTTCTTTCATAACTTGCAAACTCAGTCTTCCATATGAATGAGAATATTTGAATTACAACACCTTTTCTATGAGCTGGAATTGCTGCTGTGCTGCTTAAAATCTTTCTCATGTTTATAAACTTTTCAATAATTGATTATTTGAATATTTTTAAAACATTGGGGTACTGTGAGTTTGGTACAGAGTATGGCTATTAAAATGCTATTCACTGGGGGACAAGATACTAGGAATCTCCTTTTGCATGTAGTACTAAACATAAACTGTATGGCTTGGCCTATTTATAGAAGTGCTCTGAGATGAAATGGTAAAAACAAAAAGCCACACGATAAACACCAGTGAATTCTTTCCTACAACCTTATGCAGTAGGAGGATATTACAGTTTTGGACTGGGTCAAATTCTACCAACTTTATTCCTTGAGTAGCTGCACTGAAATAAATGGTACATTCTAGGGATCAAAATAGTAGCAGCCCATGTAGGTGCTTAGTTATCATAAAAGGCAAAAATTTATGAGTAAAACAGATGAACTAGTGGTGCAGTCACTTTGCACCTAACTGCATATGGCTAGTAGGACTCGTGCAGTCAGGAGGCTACAGGATGATTCCTACAAAGCTGGTTGACTGGTAGAATAAGCTTCAGTGTGGGTTCTGTCTTGTATTCTTTTTCTTGCTGCTGAAATCAAAAATAACTGGAGGAAAACGGCCTTGGTCAGCTCTTGGATTTCTCGTTCATTAATTTCCTGGCATGTGATGTAGTGTCGAATGCTAGAACTCTCCGACTGTAGAATCAAAGCTGATACAGAGTACGAAAAAAACCCTGACGTAAATTTTTCATCTGTTCATGTGTTGCCTTATGAACTTGCGTTGTCTGATCCTGGGCATGTCTGAGAGAGTAAGCATTCAGAGTTATTTGTCTTCTGCAGTACATAAGTCTTCTTGGTTTTTCATATTTTAGCACCCTCATATGTTTAAGGCTAGTGTTGGCTGGTTTAGAGACCAAATCTTGTGCACAGTTCAGAAGAGCAAATTCGGATTGCAAGATCTCTGTGTGGGGACATCATTGTCTACAAGGTAGTGATTCGGTGCATCAATATTAATGAGTAAAGTAGATGGGGTGACTGCCTCTGAAATACTTGTAGTTAGTCTAGTTTCACTTGCTGACTGTGTTTATACTGGTAAACTGAATGTTTGTGAGACCATCTAGTGAAGCTGCAGTCAAGTGATGTGAAATGGTCTAGGTACATTAAGCTCCACTGCTCTTCCAACAAGGGAAGCTGCATCCAAATAATCCACATTGTTCCCAGCAGACAGTCTCCTGAACTGTGCCCAGAACTGCTTACGTGAGTGCTCCTTGGCCAAAATATGTCAGGGTTGTTTTGACAACAGTATAGGCATTTCCTGAGAGCTTCCCTGCTGCCATTTAGTTTTCTAATGCAGATGTAGTTACCAAAGAAATGAAAAATGAATTCCCGTGGAACGTTAAATAAATGTAATTTTAAAAGTTGGTTTGTTCTTAACAATCAAGGGTAGGCATGTTATTCTTATTTCCTTTCCACTTTTGTTCAGGAACTTGCCTGTACCTATACTGTGCTGTTTAAAAATACAGTGAGAAGGCAGGGATGCAGTATAAATTTAAAATAATGATTTTTAAGTAGAAAAATGGTGGGAGCTAAAGGAACTATTGTGGAAATGTTTTTCCTATGTTGAAGATTTACATTTGGTAGCCTTTTGCATAATTTTCACATGATCTTGCCTTAGGTCTCCATGCCATTACATCTCCTTTGTTTCTCTGACACTTTCACCTCCCAATTACCACCTTCTGCTTCAGTGAGTAACTCTGACTAGAGACTCAATTTCCAGAATATCTTTGAGATATGAGCAATTCCCTCTTTGTCTTCCTGCAGTCACCTACCTGACCCTGAGCTATTTCTCTGGTCTAGTTCCACCAAGAAATCATTGTGCCTCAACAAACCATATGGCCACAATCAGTTCCACTCCCCATCCCAGCTTATCTTTATTACTGGTGGAGGGCAGGGCAATAACTCCTGTTCTTGCAGTATCAGACGTTAGGAAGGAGAACCAAGACTCTGTGGGTCGTACTCCAACTCCAGGGTCATACCCTCCCTATCCTGCAGTGTCTCCTGGTGTTTCTTGATTGTCTTCTATACAAGAGTGTTTTTAAGACCTTTTCACCATGAACAGAAGACTCGCATGTTCAGGGGAGGATGTCAGGAGGCAAACCAAACAGCTTTTATTTTACTGTGCACTAAGCCTGGAGAGCAGCTTGTCATCAAAACTTGTGTTTAGGCAAGTGGTAAGCTCTTAAAACTTTTAAGTCTATAGCAGGCCGATTCCTTTTCTCATTGGAAAGACCCCTAGGAAACAACAAAGCATATCTCTACTTTTCTAGTGAGGAAGGATTATGCTGTTTTGCTGACAAAGAAATTGGGAGAACACAAAGAAGAATCTATATAAAAGAAAATGCAAAAAGCCTCGGATCTTGCCACAAGCTGTTCCAGTCTCAAATTAGCAATGCTTCCCTGTTCATCAGTGTCCTAGAATAAATATATGTGAATGACTATCAGGAAGAACAAATACGATTTTTAGTTTGTTGCTGTTGTTATGAAATCCACATCCTAGCATTAGCTGAGCACAGTTTTTCAACAGCTTATGTGTGATTAGGAAAAAAGTATATGAACATTCCCAATCTACATTCCTTGCAGTGGTTCTGTAAGTGGTGGGGTTTCTTTACCAGTGCTTCCATTATGGCTTTCCATTTGCTGTAGTGTATTTAATTTCATACCTTATAAAACATGAGAAATTTGTGTTATATATCCTGTTTTGCTAGCCTGATGTTGGTCATTTCTTTTGATTACTATCAGCTTTTATTATCCTCTGATGCTTCGACATGTATTGCATTTGTTACTGTATGGAAATGGAGCCTTGCAGAAGCCAAACAGACTGGGCCAGACTCACCCTTGTGTAACTTGAATTTACACACAGGAATGAATTTGGCCCTATTCATTTTAATTGCTGCCTGCTTTACTGTAGATTAGAAATAGATTAGATGGCTAAATAAATGGATAGCTTTTCTGAGGAATTAATTTAACTCAATCTCTTCCAAGAAAATTAATTTTAAAATTGACCAAGTAGTAACTACAAAGTGATTAACAAAAATATGATATAAAGAGGAACACAAAAAACTTAGTGTAGATAAAATAAAGGACAACAAACAATTTTTTTCAAAATCAGTGGCATGTGTCACTGAATATAGTTTCCCGTGAATATGTATTTTCAGTCTCCCCCTCACAAAACAAGAGAGAATGACTGGTAAAATTAAGGAAACTTAAGTACATTTCACTTAATTTCTGTGTGGGACAGCCAGAGCAGTGAGGTGCAAACATGGCTGCTGAAGTCACTGTGGTGTTTTAAATCTGCAGCCAAAAACATGGGCAGGTACTGAATAGCTGATGTGGGGTGGTACTGCATTAATCTGCATGGACATCCTACGTCGAAGGAGTGAGAGAATGCAATGCTGTACTGAGTGGCAGTGCAGGAGGACAAGCACAAGCCACAGGCAGCATTATGATGTTAGGCTGTGTTCACAAAACAGTGGCAGATTAAAGAACATGCTTAAACCATGTAACAAAGGAAAACTTGAAATCAGGGTTTGAAAACCGTTAATACAGAGATATTCTGGGGATGATTTTGCATTTATCCTATTATGATAAAAAGCATTTGGTGAGTTGATTTGTACATGATAGTTATTATTGTTAAATGGGTGTTTCATTTGTTTCTAACAGGATCAAAAATTACAGATGCACTTAACAGCAAAGGAGGAGCATCATAAGAAACTGAATGAAGTTGAGAAGTGTTATGCAACTATTGCATGTCAGTTTGGAGTCATAAAAGGTGTTCATGGAAAACTGGAACACAGCGGTATGTATGTCTGTAATATCCTCCAGCATTTGTTCTTGCGATGTTTTGACAATACTGAGTTGGAGACACCTGACAGTTCAAAAAAAATAGCAGCTACCGTGTGCCAAACATCAAATATGGGCCCTGACAATTACTGTACCTCAGTAGCTTCCTCAGTACCTTTCTCTGACAATGCCGGGTTAAGCAGCACAGGCCCCATACCTCTCCTACTCTTTGCTGATACACTACTACAGCGGTGTGTATGGCCACGTGTTAGATTACTGAGGAACTGATTTTTGTTCAAAAGAATCTGGCAGCAGATCCACCCCTTCCAAAAAAAACCCCAACCACCCAAAAAACCCCAAACCACAGGTTGTGGGGGCTTTTTATGCTTTATTTGGATCAGCTTCTTGATGCCATTCAGCATAATAAACATAAACAGTTGTACCAGCTCAAACGAGGGCGTGAAAGTAACAGAATTAATAAATGGGAAAATGGGTACTATTTAAGGTACGTTTAATTTGCAGAAATGGACAGAGAACATTAATGAAACAATTAAAATTATTTTGTTGTACAGAAGTATTAAACCTTAAAACCCATTCAGTAAATATATAGGGTGGCATGAACAATTTTATGCAGTTATCATGGTTATGTAGATTCTGACTATATGGCTATTCAAGCTTTATAAATCGGTATCCTGTCCCCATTCATGTGTTGGAACATAACAGAATTATTTGGGACTCTACTAACGTGCAAAAATATTATTCCACATACCTTTATTTTAGATAAATACGTAATTTTTATCTGTAAAATAATAAAGCTGATAACCTCATGTAATAAAAATGCCTCATTTACATGAGATTTTTTACCTATTAATTTGAGAGAGAAATCTTTGTTTCTCATAACAAAGTGATACATTTCTAAGCAAACGTCACAGTGTATGTGTAGAATATGGGCTTGTGCATCATTTTGTGTGCCTGCAGTTTTATCACAGAATCACTGAATGGTTCAGGTTGGGAGAGACCTTGAAGACCATCCAGTTCCAACCCCCCTGCCATGGGCAGGGACACCCTCCACTAGACCAGGTTGCTCAAAGCCCCATCCAACCTGACCTTGGACACTTCCAGGGAGGGGACATCCACAACTTCTCTGACCAACCTGTGCCAGTGCCTCACCACCCTCTCTGTGAGGAATTTCTTCCTTATATCGAATCTAAATTCACCCTTTTTCAGTTCAAAGCTGTTACCCCTTATCCTATCCCTTACATGCCCTTGTAAGGAGCCCCCCTCCAGCTTTCTTGTAGTTCCTTCAGGCACCGGAAGGTGCTATAAGGTCTCCCTTCTCTAGGCTGAACAAGCCCAACTCTCTCAGCTGTTCTTCACAGGAGAGGTGCTCCAGCCCTCTGATCAGGCCCTTCAAGGCCCTCCTCTGGACTTGGTCCAACAGGTCCACATCCTCCTTATGTTGGGGGCCCCAGATCTGAATGTTGTACTCTGGGTGAGGTCTCATGAAAGTGTAATAGCAGAGGAGAATCCCCTCCTTTGACCTGCTGATCACACTTTTCTGGGTATAGCCCAGGATACAGTTGGCTTTCTGGGCTGCCAGCACAAACTGCTAGGTTATGTTTAGCTTCTCATCAACCCCCGCCTTGACCCATGTGTAGGACCTTGCACTTGGGCTTGTTGAACTTCATGCAGTTGGCACAGGCCCACCTCTCCAGCCTATCCAGGACCCTCTGGATGGCATCCCTTCCCTCCAGTGTGTTGACTGCACCACACAACTTGGTGTCATTGGCAAACTTGCTGAGGGTGCACTCAATCCCACCGTCCATGTCACTGACAAAGCTGTTGAACAGCGCCAGTCCCAATACTGACCCCTGAGGAATGCCGCTCTTCACTGGTCTTCACTTGGACATTGACCCATGGACCACAACTCTTTGCAAACATGCAGCCAGTTCTTTATCTACTGAGTGGTCCACTTGTCAGTTCCATGACTGTGCAATTCAGAGACAAGGATGTCATGCGGAACAGTACAAATGCTTGTCCAGGTAGATGACATCAGTATCATCCATGTAAACACATACACAGGATGTAAATAAAAATAAGTATTGTTTTTAAGGGAACTTGTCTAACTGAAAACCAGAAAGCAAACAAAAAAAACCCTGTAACACCAAAAAATCTTGCAAATACCAAAGCTTATAAGTTGTTGGGTTTTTTTTTCTGAAACCAAATACCACCTGGTGTAATCTTCCAGTGTTGTATCACACTATACAGATAAAGCAGTTGAGTCATATTTTCACTCTCAGTCTCCATTCCACAAAGATGTTTATTTTACAAATTCACGTACATTGCAGTTATAAATCAAATGTTCATTCGAATATGAAAGTATATGTTAACATGTTTTTGCTTTTGTTCATAGTACAGGAAGCAATACAGCTCAATAAGAAGCTAACATCAGTGAATAAAAGACAAGAGACTGAAATAAGTAATCTGAAGGAAGTAAGTGTACAATGCATTTCTGAATGTATAAGCAGAGTTCTTTGGGACTTCTTCAAGCTGTTGTAACATTAACAGAGGTAGTAGACAAGCAGCAGAACTATTCCTCATTCTGACTGATGGCTAAATCAGTCTTGTGCTCCCTTGCTATGCACAGATACTTCAGATGAATGCCAAATGAAATTTGAGCAGCTCTGAATAGTTTCTGTAACTCGGGAATTTTTATTTACCTCCACAGTGTCCTACTTGTTTCTTGTTAATTATTAGCAACAGGTCTTCTTCCTGTTCTGTGTTGTCATTGCTTCTCCTATTTGATATGGAAAGGTAGCAGTGGTGGCTTCAGTTTACTCAAACAGAGAGAGAACATGAAAGTAGTTGCCCTAGAAGCCAGCTGGTAGCTTGAAGGTAGGATAAAGTGTCACTGAATCCCCAAGAGAAATGGCAGTGTTGCGACAGGGCCACTGGGACATTAGATGATAGTGGTACTATGGACAAAGAAGTTGCCTGGCCATTAAGCTCTTTTCTGCCCTCATCTATTCAGACACTGCTATTTGCCAGGTACGTTTCTGAGTTGCATTCTTGAACATGTGTGATAGTGCGAACAAGTTCTCTTTTCCCTTTGAGCTGTTTCTTAAGTGCTGACAGAGGAGCAAAGGAACCCTCTGAAGTTAAAATTGTTCTGTAAACTTGGTATCTTTCCATACCACATCTTTTTCACATCTCCTTATCTTTCTATTCCCTTTCCCCCCCCTCCCCCCCCCCCTTTCATTCTCTGAGGGTATGAGGTAAGAAACAAATGCATATTTGTTCTTGGCCTAATGGTAATCCCCAGCTTCCAGACAAATGCTTTGGACTGCCATGGAATCTTTGCAAAGTTTGTGATTTTCTTTTTTCATTTTTATGTAAGACAACTCTATGGCCATTTTATATTTGGGTTAAATTGATCAAAAATTACCTGCCATGACCTTTGTTTACCTGAAAAATGATGTTTGAATGTACAGAAGTACCTGAAATTTCTCTAGTGGTGTTTTTCATCCCTAAGAGCACACAGCCTCTTAGTGTTAAGTTTCTTTGGAGTGTGATGCCTCTGAAAGCCTGACAAAACTAAATTTCATTTTGAAATAGAGACAGTTTAAGGTGTTTTCATTTGTTTCAGTCTTACCTTCTCTAGTGCTTTATTTAATTTTTATATTTATTACATGAAGATATTTTAGCCACAGTAAAGATTAACCATGAATTCAATCTAGAATTGTTTAGATACATAGTAGAATATAACATGGCAAACCTCAGTGACCAAAAGACCAAGTTTTGAAGTGACTGGTCAAGGTTGCAGAACTCCTACCATCATAAAAACAGACTAAGGAACACAATACCAGTAAAGCAGAATGCTGTAAGAATTCTCAAATTAATTTCTAAATTATAATTTGAAATGTATTACCTACATAATTCAAATTATACATTATATAAATACATATATTTTTCCATATATACATAACCTATATGTGTTTATCTGAAATATTTGAGGATGGAAGAGCCACAGAAAAATACAGGAAGTTGTCAGTGGTGATAACTTCCCTCTGTAGAAAAGCTGTATTTGTTAGAATGCTAATACTGTCATAGCCATGAAGGTCTGAGGACAACTTTGTCTTGTGTGCATTTAGTACACTTCAACTATGTGAGTTTTTAAAGGAATTGTAGTTTGTATGTGGAAAAAAGGAGGCATTCATCTAAAATACAGCACATCTTTATTGTAATATATTGTAAATATAAAAGCTTAGGAGTTTTAGGAATTTTTGAGCATCACAGTAATTTATATTTGTTGCTTTTGGTTAAGAAACTGAAAATAATTCATTACTTGGAATTCTTTGAGAGCAAGTAATTTAAGATGTAAGAAAAATGTTTAAGAAAATTTTACATAGTGAAATTTCTGAGTAACTGAGGTGTGCAAGAGAAACTGTTAGTGATTTATTTGCTCCAGTAATCAAACATATTGCTTGATCCAATTTTTTTTTCAGCTGTGCTCTTGATTCTTAAGGTCATGGGTGATGAATTTTAAATAAAATACTGTTGGATAAGCAAAAGAAGAGGCCAACTGAAACTTAATCTGGCTTCCTCAGTTCACCAGGAAATGCCTTTATCCTGGTTGTTTCTTAATTTCTTACTGGTTGTTTAGTATTTGACCATCCTATTCTGAATGTCACTGGTAAACTAAACTGGAATTTAATTTCTTAGCCTTTTAATATTCACGCAGTGCTGCAGCACTTCGGTGTGGTAATGCCTTATTCTGAAAAAAAGGGGGTGTGTGCTTATTTGTAAATACAGATTCATAAATAAAAGTTGTATATAACAGAAAGACATGCCCTTTTCCTCAAAATGCTGCATGTCACAGAACTTCTGTGACAGCAGTTAAAAATTAACAATATAGTAAAAAAGTACAGTCCATTATTTAATGTTCCCTATTTCAACAGTTTGCTTATAAAGCATTTCTGGAAAGCTCTGTAGTGAGACAGTGCATTTCTGAATTATATCTGTAATGGCACTTGTTAGTTCAGCACAGCTTCTGTTTGTGGGGGTCTGTAGGCTCGTCTTTTGGGCCACTCTGTAAAGGAAAAGTCCTTGGACCCAGTAAGAAGTGCCCTGGGCTAGTTTCATTTCACTGTGGTTACCTTGTACTTAGCCTACCCATCGTAAGGTAGGCAGGTGTTTTCCCTTCTTGGGAATTTATCTGTTGTGGAGCTGAAGGGGCACCTCCAAGAGGTACAAAGCAATGAGAAACCCTTGATATTTAGAAGAGCTTGGAAGAGGGGTTACCAGGCTGTTTTCACTTGTTAAATAGCTGAAAGAAGTCATGAGATCTGCAGCACAAGTTGGGACATCTTACAAGGCTGGTTTTATCTGCTTTGGAGTCTTGACTGACCTCTAACAGCTCTGACAACTGGGTTCAAACTTTTTTCCTCTATAGCCTCAGTGCTGGAGTGGGAATGACTATCCTTAAAACCTTAATGTGGCTGTCAGCTCTTATCACAGCCATTACTTTGACTCAGACCAGGATGATCTCACACGTTTGTTCCTAATGGGAATATGAAGTTAGTGAATGCTATTCGACATTTGTGAATAAATGTAAACTTAATCTCCAGTTTTAGTGAAACTGCAAGTATGTGATGGGAGTACAACAGCTTGACATTGCCTGCTTACAAATCCAGTTCCTAAATCCTGGCTTAACAGACTGTGGCATAACTTCCTTTTCAGTAACATTTATTTTAGAATTTGAATATTTAGATAATCAGCTTGGTAGGATGCTTTTCAAGCACTATGAAAATACTTGCATTGACATCTGGCCAAGAAAAGCAGCAGAATGAAACATACCTTTAAAAACCAGCTCTGCTGCTCAAGGCCTGAAAGATTACGAGAGAGTTGCACTGGTCTAGGAAGAGAGCAAAAAGATATAGTTGTAATTTTAGATACACAAAGTTTGCATAAGGTAACAGCACTGTCCTGGGAAGTAGTTACACCTGCCTGCGCTGGCTGCTTTTCCGTGCCCGTACCATCTCTTCAGGCTGGTACATGCATTTGTGTGGCCTTGAGGGGAAGTAGAATGAAAATTTTACATTAATTAAAAATGCATTTGAGCAAAAAAAGGGAGTAAGTTTTAGCATAGATCAACTGGCAAAGGAAAACACATTTAAGGAGCAGGACAGTTTCTTTTGTGGCACTCTTGACTTAGGCTGGCTTGGAGAGTTTTCTGAAGCCATGTCCCTAAGCATTCTGCTAGCAACACATCAGAGGAATGGGTTTACAGCCCCATCATTCTTTCTTAGCATTCCCCAAAACCTGGTAAAATTATTTTCCAGATTCAGTTTAATTTATAGACTTCTGAATACTACTAGTGATCTTACTGTCAAAAAGGTACTAAAAAAGAAGCAAAAAAACCTGGGGGTAATTTTTTTTTTATTTCAGAGTACAAGAAAATATACATATGTATGTATAAAATATCTTCTGTTATTTTCACAGCTGCATAGCTTGTGCTTTCACTCACCATGGAAAACTTTCCCATTGGTTTTGGTGATCCGGTTTGTGTTGGTTCTTTTCAGGGTTTGTTGCTTTATGGTTGCTTGTTGGGGTTGCTTTTTGGGGTTAGCAGACCTGGGTTTGATTCCAGATGGATTGTACACATCCACCTGCTATACACAAAGGAGAAAATCCAGTCGTCTTTTTCAGCTTGAAGGGCAGGATTTACCTAGTGTGACTTGCTCTTTCCCCATGACAAAATAAGTAGTAAAGTGTTTCTGCACACAATAAACTGCGAGTTTTGGAAAATACAGAGTATCAGATCCATAGCAGGCTTTTGCACCTGCTGGTGGAGCACAGAGCCTGTTAGCTGTGTTCCGTATACCATTGAGCTAGTTCTCTGTAAAGGTTGGCACAGTGCACCTTTTCGCTTTTTGCAAAATTAGAACTGCTTGCACCTTCTGCCACTTAAATGCGGGAGCTCTCCTTGCGGATTTCACTACAGAGCCTTCTAGAAAAACGGTACAGCTAGTACACGTTTTTACTGCAAAAGATGGAAAAAGCCTTACTAGGTCACAGAATATCGGATTCTAAAGCCTTGCTGTCTTTGGGTTCTATAATTGATTGTGCAATTACACTTAGTACTTACTAGATCATTTTAGATTTATTTATGGCTAAAATACATGAGAAATAAAGCCTCTTGCAAAGAAATGATTTATTTACAAGTAGTACCTATACTTGTATTTTCTGTAAAACTTTGCATTTGTGGATTGAGCTACAATGTAATCTTCCTTTTTCTTTTGTACTGCTATATGATTTTGTCCAGAACAGTTAAACCATTGGTCTGTGATAAGATGGAATTCCTGTTTTGTGAAGAAAAGTTAAACAGACCAAACTTAGTTGTTAGATAAAACTATTACCATGCTGAATGCTTGGTTCACCACTATGGCATCATGAAGAATTCTTGATACTATCTGTGAGCAGCATTCATAACCTCTGCTATTTGTCTGAGTAAACGTCAGAGCGCTCAAGGAGAGAGCGATATTAAACAGACTACCTTGTACCAGAATGGGAGGGGTGGGGGAGAACAGGGCACAATATTTATGACTCCAGGAACTATAAGTTGTAATTTAATGAGATCAAAGCATTTGCTGTTTATTTGCTGCACTAGGGGCTTGGAATAAACTGGTTAGAAAACAGATACCAAAAAAAGCGCAGGATATTTAAAGGATTATAAAGACTGTAAAATCAAAGGCATATTTTAGATGGAAAATCATGTTGTGGAAGCCTCTAATATAAAATTAATTTAGCATTCTCCTGAGATTAAGTAATTAATGTTTCAGGAAAAGCAAAGATCCTCCAAATTTATAGCCAGATCCTGTTTTTACTAGATAGTCACTGTTCTTCCTTTTCTTCCCCCCTGATTCCCAGGAACATACACAGTAGTTACAATAGGTACTTTATTCCTATTGTGTATCTCGGTGTAGAAGGTTTTACCAATACCAACTCAATGCCACTTCTAATACACTTCTTGGAAGAGAAAATAACAAAGCGCTTAAATATCATAAATACTTCAAAAAGCGTATAATTAGCACAATAACATTTTACCTCTGAAAATAAACTTTTAGCCACATGTTACAAAATTGAAGTTTAACAAGTCAGTCTTGCAAATTTCTGTTGCTTCCATATATTATTTAAAAGTAGGGCATAACTCAGGATAGTTTAAAAGATTTGTCTTTGTTTTGAATTGCAATGCCTATACTGGATGAACTATTTATACGTGTTTCCTGTGTTAAGGAACTGAAGAAAGTAACTACAGACTTGATAAGGTCCAAGGTCACATCTCAGTACAGGGTGGGAGAAGAAAACATCAATCTTGCAGCAAAGGAAAAACAGTTTCAAGAACTGCAACAAAAAATCAGAATGGTATTTTGGAATTTAATCAGATTAAATTTTTTGTGAATATTTCTGTGCTTTGTTCAGCAAACATCATGGCAGCAATCTCCCGAGGTATAGATTAGTGATTCCTTTCTACTAACTGCGTATACGGTGTAACAAAACTATTTCCAGAACAACCTTTTCTAGGGAAGTAAATATGGTATGAAGTGTAATGTAGATAAGAAGACATTTCAAAATAATTTAGTTTCTTTAAATAGCCTCATGTTGATCACAACAGTTAATACAATATGGCTAAAGAAAATAGATGGTAATTTTAAATGTCTTTCCCTGTTCTTCATGCTTTTTTTTTTAAGGAGACAGCGGTTAGTAAAAAAGTTCAAGAAGAAAACACTCACATTAAAGAAGAAAAGTTGGTGAGTTGTTCATACAACTTTGTTATTTAAAAATCACTTAAGAATATATGTGCTACATAGGCTCTGGTTGGTTGGTCGCTTTTCAATAGACGGAGCATTTTGGCATAGATCTGGGGAGAGCTCTAATAAAGAGGTTAACTTTGTGTTTGTTCCAAGAACCTGGGTTAGAAGACCTGGATTTCTGTATTACAGGGAGTTTAAAATCCACTACCTGGATTAACTGCAGATGTTGTCCTCAGTGGCTCTTGGACTGACTGTCCTATCTAAACTGTAGCTGATGTACACTGAACTGTATGCAGGGAAGCAATCTTGTCTAGCTGAGTAGCGCCGTGTGGGATTTAATAGACAAGGCCAACTGCTACCAACCTGTTAGATGACACTGGGCAAGCTGTTCCACATCTCTGCCATTCAGTTTTCTAGATGTAAAATAGAACTAAAGATAAACTAAGCTTCAGCACAAAAATATTATTTGTCTGTGTGAGCATACATGCATGAAAAGGCATGAGAGTACACCCAAAATACGATTTTATTTTTAGTAGCTGTATCTGTATATGATAAAGCCAAAACCAGATAAACTTGAAAGCTCTTTGTAAGAAAATCAAAGTACTTTGTTTTAATAATATGTTCCTCTTAAATATATTTTGAAGCAACGTATGTAAGATTATCTTCTACCTGAAACACAGGGGTGTTTTCCTGTGCAGGTGGTCTTTTAGTAGCTGCTCTTCTGGTCTTAAGGGAGTAGAGATCAGCTTGGCTAGATCATTCCCTCTGCCTTCGAATCTTTGGAAATGTGTTTTGTACTTTTTCAATATAAAATGACTGTCTCCATTCCATTCACTTTTTCAGCTCGCTGCAATAAACTTAATGGTAGCATCCACAGGTTTGCTGACCTGTACCAGCTTAATCAACTCCTTTTGGATGGCTCTTTTTTAGTATTCACTCTTCTTGAAGTAACAATATAGTTTGGATGAATTTACTACAAAGGTTCAGATACTGACAGCAAACTCTGATGTACTTGCACCATATGAGGAAAAGCTAATGTGTCTTAGTTCACATCTATTAGGATTTAATTCAGGAGATACAGAATAATGTCACATAAAAGTGATCCATTAATGGAAGTTATTACTTGCCTGTCATATAATTTCTCTGGGATTTTTCATGTTTTCCAGAACTGTAATATGATACCATAAAATTATTCTGTTTAGATTAATTGAACTCGCAATAGAGTTGGATTTGAGATATTTTATTCACATTTGTGCTGAAGTATGTTCAAAATATCAGTGGATTGTTCATTTTAATTATAAAAAAATTTTATGAAAAAGACTAAGTTATAATAATGTGATCTGCTTCAAGGCAAAAAGCCATAAAAATCTGGAGTTGTTCCGATTTCTTCCCACAAGCCCTTCCCAAAGGTGACGTTGGAATACATTTTTATATACCTGATTTTGTAAACACTGGCAGAATATAAGTATGTTAATCTAAAAGACATAAATTATCTAACGTTTAAACTTCAGAAACAAAATCTTATTGAATATATCCTGATTTCTTTGTATTAATAAGGAAATTCTCAGCTCTCTACAATGTGTGCAGGAGCTGCTTCAGCGAATAACTCAAACGAATGTTAGAATGGAAAGTGAATTAAATGCACTGAAAGAAGAATATAAGGTCAGATTTTTCTTGATTAGACAAGCTGCTACTATCTGTTCTGTATTTTTTATGTCCAGGACTGTTAAAGACATCTGTATGCTTTTCAGAACTTTTGACCTCACTTCCATTGCTCCCTCAGCTCCTTAACTGTCAGCATGAACCTTGAAACGCAGTCTATGGTTTCCCTCTTTTTGTTCTTCCCCTAAAGTAAATCATGGTTGCCATTCTTATCAGCCATTTCTGGAGGGTAAAACCAGAACAAATTGGGGGTTGCTTTCCAGTAATTTGAAATCAAAATCAAATTATTTTATGACTTTTGTTGCTTATAATTTTCATGTAACTATATAAATTTCTTTTCTGGAAAATACTACAAATTTCAGATTTTCATAGCCAGACCTTGTCCACAATTTTATTAGAGCAGGGGGCCTAAAAAAGAGCATATCCTTAGCCACTTCTTGCTGTGTTGTCTGGTGTCATATTTTTGCTAGAGGTGGTAAGCAGTCACGCTGGAGAGTGTGGAGTTGCAGCATTACTCAGTTCCTCCTTGAGTGTGTAAAAGTGCTCAGAACAGGTTAGATTCTAAATTACACTAGCAGTCAGATTGGCCATACCTGTTCTGGTCAGATGTGTTATGCAGAGTTCAGGTACAACCATTAATCAGGAAATTAATAATTGTTATCTACTGTTTGTCCACACAACCACAACTATTCCATTCTTTGCTTGGCCTGTGAGACCGTACTAGGATCTCAGATAATTTCAAATTGAATGTTCTGTGTGCATGTACACTTTTGTTTCTAAGCCAATGCTTCTGTGCTATATTGATGTTAGATTCCCTTCATATAAACCTTTACTTTGTCTTTCACTAGAGGTAAGCAGTTTGCCTTCTGCCACAATATAAATATATGAATTTTGCATTTTGATGAAACAAGGTTAAAGATGAGTTATGTACTCTGTCAGAAACTAGTTAAAATTTCACTAGGAATTAAAGCACCTGCTTTGTAGGACTGGATAAAGCTGTAATGCTTCGAAGAGAAAGAGAAGTCACTGATTTCAGATGTCTGGGTTCTAGTATGTATATTAGAGTGTTGGATTTTTATGACTAAAAAAATTCTTTGATCTCAGAGTGCTCTAGAACCAAGAAGAGATGCTTCTCAACCTGGAGAATAGTCCCACCAGTTCATTATGAATCTCCAGAGTTCTCCAGTTCCTTTGTTTGTATATTGGTTCTTTAAATAAATAAATAAATCACAAAGCACAGTTTAATAGGAGAAGATTTGTGGTTTTCATAGTAAGTTTGAAAATTCTGACCAAGATTACCCTTGACTGTAGAATTGCCTAAAGTAGCTTGATTTTCTGCAACCTGTTATTTATATGTTGGGTCCAGTGAAACACCTGGATCAATTGCTATTCATACAACATTGGCTTTTGTTAAAGTAAGGTAACATGCTTTTTATTTTTTAAGATGACTGAAATGACTTTGTAAATTAAACCAGAAGCTCGAGATAAATTAATTGGTATGTAACCTTACAGATGATGACTTCCTTAATACAAGCAGACCTTTAGGATCTTTATGTCTGCGTTGTTGACTAGTAGAAGTGCTTTATCTGATAGTATTACTGAGCTGTTGTTTCCCATCTCAGATCAAGTTTATAGTATGCCTTAAAGGTCCATCTAAAACTGCAAATGGTATCTGTGAATCTTCTCTTTGAAGATTCCACATAAATGTCTACAAGTGTAAGAAGAGTATAGCTTGTTTTTTTAAGGTATGAATTGAGTACAAGTCTCAGTTTTGCAGCTTGTACAGACCAACAATTGATTTCTGATTGCAATTATACTAATTCTGATTAGCGAGCCTGCTTTGATTTACATTAGACATTGGGAAGGTATTAATGTTTTCTGTTTTTCTAGCTACAGGACAGTCTAGTTCTAGTCATCAAAGCTTCTGCGTAGTCTTCAAAGGTGATTTCTTGCAGGCACAAGTACTTCAGAATAAATTGGTGTTACAAGACATGGATTACTACTGAGGCTCTTGATTAAACCTTTGAAAGCTCTGTTGACTCTAAGAGGACTCCTCAGTACTTAGTTTGATGCAAATACTCCTTCTTAGCCTTCACTGCGGCACCTAAGATCAGCTAAAATTTGACCTCAGCTGAGTTTTGTGAGAGCATTCTGTGCATTCTCAAAACCAGGATGTTCTCACTTGAGAATGGGGAATGTTAACTGTTTATTTTGCAGTGGCATTTTTTTAAAGCAACAAATGGAACTTACAAAATAGGAGCTGAATATATAACTGGAAGGGTCTACCTGCTTTCCTGCCAATCTGAGAGCTATTGCTTTCATCTTTATTGATTCTAAAACCACAACACGATGACTGGGGTCTGAAGGTCACGTATTACTCCTGAGATCTGTCCTACATCCCTGTCGAATTTCTGGACCTTGCTCATCAAGAAAAATAGTTTCTTCAGAATAATAGAAAAATGGAAGGAGTGATTCTACAGTCACATGGACATTTTGCCCTAAGAGCTATGCTGTCAATAACTATTATATTCCATCTAAGAGGAGGGTGCATGAGACACAAAAGAATCCTTGGAGTTAGAGCAGGTTTATCAGAGAGGAGGTGTTGAACTCCTAGGTTGTAGAACTGATGAAAGATGCTACGTCAGAGTGCGATTATACTGTATTGTTGAATTGTATAATCTCTTTAAATACGTAATCTGTCAGAGAATATATTCTTAGGCACAACTTTGTGTATAAACATACTAGGTAGTCTGAATTTTCCTAGTGTTATACCTGTAAAATATATTAGTAGTGTAGGTATTAACATAAGCATTTTAAAATTGATGCTAAATGAATCAAGAACTAGACTCGTTTTTAGTTAAAAAGTTAAGTGAAAAGGAATTGCTTGGGAGTATTCCCCCATATCTTAATATCTTTCAAGTGGACTTTCAAAGAAGCTCAGCAGCTTCATAAATATGTAGCTGGTCATATAGATACATGCATTAAGTTATGTTTACATTATCAAATATATTTGTGCCATCTGTATAGTAGATAATGGATGCAGTGAGTCCTTTATCTACCATATTTTTTGCTATAAAAATGGGATAGGATAAAAATTCTGACAGTACCTGAGATGTGTGTGAAGTTACTCTTGATGTACATAAGACTGCTTTAATTTAGCACAGTAAACTGGAGTTAACCCAAAAACTTTGCAAGTACAACTGTGATAGCATACAACTTACTCTTACTGTTATTTTAATGCACTCCTATTCTATTTCAGTGATCTAATAAAAATAAATTAAAGGATAATCAGACATACACTTCACGTTCCAAGAGATATGTTTTAGAATTTAAAGGGTATACAGTTTATATAGATAGGTTAATAAACAATTTAGGATAGAAAAATAAAAATACTTGCTTTGGGTATACCTTAGTTTTTTCTTTAAGTACAATGGGTCTAGATTGTGCTACATTTCACATTTCTCATCTCTAGACTTTATATTACTTTTTCAGCACATTAAAACTTATGCACTGAAACTGAATAATGGCAAGTGTTTTTATACCCTTTTATAGCCATTTCTTTTTTCATAACCTCCCCCTGCTTCCTGTTAGCTAAACTATAAGCACATTTCTGTTAATTTATGAAAATTATTGTTGAGATAGCACATTATCACTGATCTGTATGGCACTTGCAGCATGTTAGAAGCAAAGGTCCAAGCAACATAAAACACATCAAAATTCATTAATGTGGTATTGATTATTTTTTGGATAATTAATTTTATTGCAGACCCTTGAAAGAGATAATGAGCTGCAAAGGGAGAAGGCAAAGGAAAATGAAGAAAAGTTCCTTAATCTTCAGAATGAGCATGAGAAAGCACTAAGAACTTGGAGAAAAGATGTAGGTTTATGAAATTAAACGTTAAGAGTATTAAAAGGTTTTTGAAATAGTCATCAAGCATTTCAGATAATTCTTAAAAGCCAAGAAAATATTGCAGAAATAATACAATAAAAGCAACCAATTTCTTTTCCAGTAATGCAGACTGTTCTAGAAATGAATGTTTTTAACAGGTAGATTTAGGTGAAATGTTGACTTCCGTGCTCTAAAAGGTCAGGTATTAGGTGTTCCTTTGAATTTAGCAATTAATAATACTCCAGAATTACACACTTGCCATTAACTAGACAGGGAACCTGACATAGTTTTTAATTTACATTGAATTTTATGTATTTCACAGGAAATTTGCATTGTTTTTACACTATTTATTCAGAGAATGCCAGCATTGCTAGGCTGCTCTCTTGTACCCTGAAAAAACCCCAGTAAACTGTCATATAGTAAAAACTGCCACAGATGGAAGGTACTTCTGAAGGGCTATATTCCCAGGGGGGAGATAAACCAAAAAACCACAACACCCAAAGAAAGAAACCAAGCCATCTCAAACCGAATCAGGTAGAGATACTGCAGGCTTGCATCAAAGCTGAGCTCCTGATCTGAGAGGAAATATCCACCATGGGCTGTGGGCTGAAAGGGGATAAGGAAGGGTAAAAATCTGTATGTCCTCTCAGCGAAGTCACCTCTGTGTACACCTGAACAATATTTTGTCTTCAGTGTTTGTTGTTCTTTCTCACTACCCTGAGAAGATTTGATTTCCCTGACTCCTAGGAGTCTTACACCGTAGTTTCCTGCATAGACATGGGAATGAGCCCAGCATCTTTCTCAGGAATGTTTTCTCTCCATATTTCTGCTATGGCTAACCAGAAATTTGGTCTCTTAATATCCTTGAGTGTAGCATCATCATGGATGATGTAAACATTATAAACATAGACACTGCTCTGACAATATGGTAAATCAAACTAAGGTATTTCTGTAACACTGCCCTTCTTTTTACAACTTGTATTTTTGACCATCCTTTTTGTTCTAAATACAATGGTTTGTTACATACTCACAGCAGAAGCATTGGATACTTGAGCCTACTTACAGAAGCGAAGCGCCAAGCAAATTACTTGCTCTTACAGTCTCTTGGCAATGTAGGTAGCGAATGAGTGTTGACCAGCATGTTTATCTTTGCGCCAAAGAAGGAAGAAAGCTACACATACACATCTCACTGTTTTGAGCATTGCTACTTGAAGTAAATGGGGGGAAAAAAGAAACAATTAATAAAAGGTATCATCTGTAATGGAAATGTGGTTAAAACTGTCTCACTTCATAAAAAGAAATTCCTTAGCATCTATACTTTCTTTTAAGGATTTACTTTAATTTACTAAGCTGTTGATACCCCTGTAAGACACTATTTCATATATTTTAACATGCAGTAAAGATCTGTGTGTGTGTGCTCTGTGTCCCCTCAATTATTACAGGAGGAAAACATGAGACGAGAAATAGACACTATTAAAAATGAGCTGAATTCCCTTAAAGGAGTTCATAGACATCTTGAAGATTATCATCCTCCTCAGGGAAATCAGCATTCTGAGCAAGTGGAAAATCTGCAGGTAAGTGTCTCTAGTAATATTTTCCATTTCTTGTTAAAATAATAAAGAATGAGACACAGGTGTTTTTTCTAATCTGTCTGTCATGTCTGCTGATCTTCCTTTGATACTGCTGAAGCTAAAAATTTATCTGATGTAACCAGTGATCCAAGATCCTATTAAAACTCACTGTAGCCAGAGAATGTTCCCCTTACACCCAGAGCGATGCTGATATCATAGAACTTGATGTTACCTCATTAATCATAGAATCATGGAACGGTTTGGGTTGGAAGGGACCCTAAAGACCATCCAGTTCCAACCCCCCTGCCATGGGCAGGGACACCCTCCACTAGACCAGGTTGCTCCAAGCCTCATCCAGCCTGGCCTTGGACACTGCCAGGGATGGGGCATCCACAGCTTCTCTGGGCAACCTGTCCCAGTGCCTCAACACCCTCTCCGGGAAGAATTTCTTCCTGTTGTCTAATGTAAATCTACCCGCTTTCAATTTAAAGCTGTTGTCCTTTTCTTGTCACTATATGTCTAAATTAATAATTTAAATAACTATTTATGATGTATTAATTTATTAATTTATCTTAGATACTCTGTATTTACTAAATCCTACTTCACAAACATGTTTTGCCTGGGTGTTTCTCTAATAATGTGGCACACCCATTCACTTCATGTGTACATGAGTTCCCTGGAAGTGTGGAAATAAGTCCACTTCTATTCCGAGGAACTAATTTCAGCCTTTCTAACATGGGGTGGATCAGAAGAATTGTTTTATCAACATACAGATTATCTGAGGTCTTCAATTTTAGTTTTAAAAAAATCCCCCACATTCTAGTCTTTTGTAAAATTGAAAAAATGGGAAGAGTCACAAGAAAAACTTTCCCTGCACAACGAATATATTCTGTTGTTGAGTATTGGTTATATCATTTTTTCCATTAGTTTTTACGTCAAGGAAGGGAAAGCCCATTTTGCTTTGTACATGACTTCACTTTCTGTGTTAGGAAAATAAGAAGATGCTAGGACTGTAAAGAATTTTTTTAAGAACTAGTTTATGAATTGCCAGTAAATGAAAAACCGTAATAATATTTTAGAATTTGGAAGAACTTAAAATCAATTTCTCCATAATGCATGTATGAATGCTTCTAGCTCACAAACATACATATACTTCTAAAAATCCGTTTCTTTGAAATGAAATATGAATTATATTTAGGATGCAGAATCAGTGCACACAGTCAAGTCGTTCATGATAAACAGTACTTGTGTTTACTAAGATAACCCTATGTGTTTGAAAGTAGATAAGCTTAAAGCATATGATCATAAATGCAAAAAAAAAAAGGTCCGAGCTGTCTTCAAATACATACCTTACACTGTGTTATGGCAAATCACCATGCCACTTTGTGCTGTATGTTCACAAGATTTCAAAAGCTAGGCAGGTAGGCTGAGTCAAATCCCCAGTGGAACACTGCCAAGAAATTACAGGAGCTGCAGCAGATCATATTGACTATTCTAATTTGTGGAATTTCACCTTGTATCAGTAATGAGTCAGTGTCTAGTAAAACATAAAAGGGTAAAGTGTTGGCTGTGATTTAGATCTTGACTGTGGCTCCAAGTGTTGCAAGGAAATATGCATATATTTACTTTTATACCTAGTGCAGTCTGAAATCCTGGAATTATTTGTGGGCCATGAAATTTAGAATGTACGTAAACATCTTCATACTGGCGATCTGTGGAGCAGTAATTAAACTCAGGCCTTTTTTAAAAGAAAGGTGCAATGTCAGACCTCATCACAGACTCAAATTGCAATTTATTTTAACTTTGCCATGTTTCACATTTAGTCTAATATAATTTGTAATACAGCTGTGTACTGTTAGAATAGGGCTACACCTAGCAATGGGTCACGGTAATTCTTTTGTGTGTATATGTACAGGGAGATCTGCTTTTGAGAAGGTTTTGAATTTCATAGTATTAAATGTTCTGTTGAGGGAAAGGCCATCTTAGATGTACGTATGTTGCTGTGTTAGATTTTACTAAATCACAGGGGAAAAAATGAAAATCCACGTTTGATAGTTTTGATATGTTGACAGTTTATGTATCTTGGGCCTATTTTTGAAGGGCTGAACAGCCAATTGAAGTTACTGGAAACTAGGTTTATTCACCCATCTGAGAATCTGGAAAGGAATCATGTAACCTTTCTGCCCTTCTAAGAACACTTCATCATGTTTTTCAGATGCATTCAGCAGTTCAGCCCATACCAACAAATGAGGTGAGTTCCACTGCAGTACCTGGTTTATACCTATACAGAAGAGTAACGTGCACAGTTATATTGTGTTCTTGGGTGTTGCTATCTGAAGAAGCAGCTCCTAGAAGCAAGAGATTATGAAAAAATTACAGCTTTCATGAAAGAAAAAGGGAATTTCTAGTATTGGTATTTGAAAATAAAGCTTGAAAATGTGATGCCAAGGCTGTACATAGCCAAGAAGGAAAATTAACTGATTAAAAACTTAGAAAGGTGTAACATTCACAAATTCCAAATCAGAATGACAGAGAAGATGATAATAAAATGTGAGGAAAAGAGAAAGCAATTTCAATTGAAACCTCAAATAGAAGGTGGAATATTTGGGTGACCTGTAGAAAACTGCTTCCTGCAAATTTGTATCCTGTATCATCTACTATGCCACCACTGCAATAATCCCATTTTTAAGCAGTCATGTTCTACGTGCCTCCCTCCATTTTGCAATATAGTCTGTCCTCCCCACACATCCAGTGCCCAGGAACAGCGCTTGTAACTCCCTCCGCATCCCAGTCTTCCTTTTGCAACACCTCCAGTCACCCAGGTATCTTCAGCTTATTCTCACATCTTTTATGGACTAAGCAATACCCCTGCTCCCTCCCACGTTACCTGTTTTTATATCCTGTCTGTAGGGTAAGAGCCAGCATGTGCTCCTGCCTTCAGCCGCCAAACAGTTGATGATGAGAAAGGATGCATCTTCTTTTCCTTTTCTTGGTGGGGTTTTACTAGGGTGTTTCTTCTCTGTTCAGCTCCAAGTTCTCACAGAGCTTCATCAAATGCAACTTTCTAAAATAAAGACAAATGCAGCTGCAGAAGCAGACCAGTGACTTTAGACACATCTTTCAGGCTTCTACTCGTGTTGAATTTGACTCAAATTCAGGTTAAAAAGCCATCTGGGAGGGCATAAGGAACTGCCTGACAACAAGAATTGTATTTCATAGGCTTATGATTTTGAAGTTAAAAATCTAGGTGGTTTGTTAGAAAAAATTAGTGTTAATAGGTGTGTGTATGCACGTGTTTGTGTGTAAATTGCAATCATGCAGGGGTTTTCTGCATGTAATTACTGAGCAGGTCACTGATTTAGCCAGCAGACGGAGTGATCCAGTCAGCATATGTACAACACATTCCTTCCGCTGAGAAATTCTGTCAATATGTGTAACTTTTCCCTATGGTCTGTAACATGGCAGGATCTAATTTTACTTTATCTTTCTAGGGTATTAGTCTGCTTTTTTCCTCCATTTACATTAACTTTGTATACTTCAGGTGAATGATCTTTGATTTCCATCAGAATTGTTAAAATAATTTTAAATTTAAGTCCTGAACGTTAAATCTAATCAGTGGCTGTAGTAAATTATTAAAATATGTATAATCTTTTATTCCTTCTTATGCTAGAGGGGGCAGGAACACTCAAAACACAGTGAAATACAGGATATTCAGAGAGAAAATGAGTGTATGCAATCTATAATAAGACAAGATGGTAATTTTGGACATGAAGAAACTGAAGTAAAAACCACAATGGACTACTCCTTAAGCACTGAGGAATTACAGACAGAACAAAGTAATGACATTACATGGATACTAGAGATGAGTAGTATTGTTGAAGAAATTATACATGTTTACAGGTCCAGTATATGACAAGAGAATGCTTGAATCCTGAGTTAAATGTTTTTGTATTAACAGTAAAATTCTTGGGTGTCAGTAGTGCTAATCTGTGATAAACTAAAGCTCTGAGTGAAAGCACAGTGCTTCTACTGGTGCCCCCAGACATTAAGTAAGATCTGTGTGCTGTAACGCCTCAAGCTGTTGCAATACTCCTCCTGCATGCTAGTTCAGGAATGAATAAGGGTTAGGAAGAACTGTAACGTGTGTAGAAGTGTTTGGATGCAAACCCAAGGACTTTCCCTTTCCCATAAAACAGTGACAAAAGGCAGAAAGAATGAGTGTGCTGCACAGAACAGTGAAAGCCTGTTCATGTGGATAAACAAAGTGCTTTTCTAGACAAAGCACTTTCGAATTCCAGTAAGTAATTTTTGGAAGCCACCTAAAGGAGGTGTACTTAGACACTAACGCTCGGTCTCTAAAAGGTAGCAAAGATAAGTGGAAATTTAAAAGCATATTAACTGCAAAGTGTCGGCTTTAAAGGATCAATGCTCACAGCTTTTGGGTGTATGTTTCAGGAAACACCTTTCTGATATTGAAATGCTTGTTACTGCTCACTGCCTGCTACCATCAAGTCATAGCATATTCCTTTTGGTATGAACATAGTCCTTTCAACAGGTTTTTTTCGTTAAGTTGTCCGTTTAGCTAAAACACCACTTTCAAAGATAAGGATGAACACAGTTGCGGTAGTAACCAGTGGGTTAAACTTTGTGTATAGACACACAATGGCTGATTAAGTATGTGTTATAATTTCATAATGAAGATCCCTTTCAATAATAAGGCTGACGGAGATCAGTTGGGAAATATTTCAACTATAAACCGTATCTAAAATCTACAGAATGCGAGCATACTTTCTGTTTGAACAGTTTATAAGTATTTTGCGTGTTACCATAATGCAGTACTCATCTTCAGGAACTTTCTGATAGACTTGCGTGTGTAACGTAAGGGAGGAAAATCAGTCTCGATACTAATCTTGAGTCCATCTCTTTGGAAATTTTAAACTGTAAACATAAGCATTACTTAACCTCTGGGTTATCTGTCACTAACTAGAGAATACACTTACTCTAACAGATTTACAGGTTCTTGAAAACAGTTTTAAGGATGAAATTAATGTTGCTAGTCCTCATGAAGAAAAGCAAAGGGAGGCTTCTCCCAGGAATACCCTCTACACAGATACTGATTTAATTACCCAAGGACAGACCTCAGAAAGACATGTCACCGAGTGCAAAGAAGCAGAAAATCTAGGAGCAACCCATAGAATATTACTGGAGGAAAACACTGCAAATCTAGACGAAAAGCTACAGGACAGCACTGAGCCACTGGCTGCACGCCACACAGAAACAGGAAAGGTCTTTTTAGATGCCATGGACGCTGTAGGTGTCTACAAGAAAAATGCAAGTCAGGAGACCGGCTCTAGCAAGCAATTGTGCAATACTGCAGATGAATCAGTTTGTACTAAGGCAGATAATACATCAAATACCGTACCACACAGCAGAAGTGGCCTTACACCTGAAGCACCCCAAACCAAGTCTGAAGCAGTTCTTTGCACTGAGAAGGCGGCTGTGTGTGAGAGAAGAACAGATAACCATCAAGCTAAGGAATCAAGTTTTGGCATTCTATCTTATATTAAAGAAAATCCTCCAACAGAATACCAAAAATGTGGCTTGCTGGACCATGACAATTATGTAGGTAATGGATTACACAAAACGGATCAAAACTTGTTAAATCTGAGTGGTTTACATAAACTTCCTTTTAAACAGACACACATAGATGCTGAAGACAGAAGCTACAGTGACAATGCCAGGAACATGAACAGAAGCGGGGCGCTGAGGAGTCCTGGTGCTCCAGTGACTGATGCCCAGGCTCTACCAACGGTTCACTGCGATAATGCAAGCGGTGATGATGCCACTAAAGAACACAGTGATAATATGTCTCTCTTAGGTACTTCCAATTTATGCCCCCCAAAGGCAGAGGGAGGACTAGATGTGGATAACATGCAGAGCAAGCAACCTGAACAAGACAGCACTGAGCAAACAGGGAGTGCTACAAATACACCTACTTCGAATGCTGAAGCTGCATCTCCAGTAAAGGCTGATGATCTTGAAATAATTGGTCATAAAAAACCCCCAGCAGATACAATTAGTACAGATAAACTAATTCCATGTAAAAAAATTAATGATGATGTTCAGATACACTCTATCAAAAACACACATTCCCTGGAGATTAATAATTCAACAAATAACACATTGTTAAAAGAGAAAAAAGACTCACTGACTAGTCCAGTTATAGGAAGGAAGTTTGCTGAGGGTCACCTGAAAGAATCATGCTCTTTACCCATGAGAACATCTGGAAATTTAGTAAACATAAGTGGAAGGTCAGCCTTTGATCTTTCAACCTCAGATAAAAAAGCTGAGAAAACTCCAGTACACTTAAAGTTTTTAGACCTCAGTTCTTGTTCAAGAGTAAATCAAATGAGAGGTCAAGCTACATGGACTTCAGCTTCCAAGGAACCTTCCCTTTTGAAAGAGAAACTGCCGTGCTTAATGGAAAACGTAAAGGTTACTTCAAAACCAGAGTGCCAAAATCTCAGTGAAAATGTTGACAGAAGAGAAGCAGGACTAGGTAAGAAAGAGAAGCATTTATGTTTTGAAGCATGTACCAGATAGGCTTAGAAAAAATATCAAAAAATGAAAATTCTGCATCTAAGTTTAATGCAGCATTAGAAAATTGCAAACCTTCTGACATTCTAGTTATATGGGGGGAAAAAGAGATTTCCCCTTTAATTTATAGTATAAATGCAACTAAACAGCTTTTGTTTGCTCAATTATCAGATTATATAAACTTCTCCTTATTTCCCTTTGTGAAAGAAGAGCAGTGCAATGACAAACTGAATTTGTGTAGGCATTTCTAACCCTGCTGGGGAGCTTACTCTAGCAGGGCTCTGCATACATCTGGCCAGCACCGAGCTGCTCTTGGAAATTATTCAGTGCCCTTGTTTTACATAAAAATGAGGGTGGTTTTTGAACCAGTAGCTGCTGCTTTGAATGGGACTTAAAGTTTACAACAGTGTTGAGTGTGTGAAAGGAGACGTTCATGTTCTTTGCAGCTCTGGAGAGGCACCTAGCCGTTAAGAGTGCTCAAGGAGCTTTCTCAATCACCAAGTGCCAACAGTAGGAGATATTTGCTGAGCAATAGTTTGCATATGCAAAACTGTAAATACAACCTTTCTATTCCACGTGTTTCTAAATCATTACTGAAATGTGGAAAAACTGTATTCTAGATTTGTTTTGGAATAAAATTAGCTGGTAGATTACCCCCGTATTTATTTACTAAAAGTGCCATTTCTAACTTCAGTCCTTTACCAAAACAGTCCGTGTACCATCTCTATTGCCACAGTAAAGTGAATCCAATACACTGAGTTGTTCCTCCGTTTCAGTAACTGGACAGAGTAAATAAAGCTTGTGTGTGGATTCTGTTCTTACTGTATGCTGTAAGCTTAAAAATGCAGGTGATTTCTGAGTGTCTGGAAGAAATGAAAGCCCCTGCTTTTGTAAAAAATGGAGTTTTGGGTACTTAGGTGTTTTTCCAAAGAGCTGGATTCACAGCATAGGGTGTTTGTGTCTGTGTGAGGTTTTGTTGATGCGGTGTCATGAGCTTTGCCCCTTGAACGCACGAAGAGCAGCGTGGACTCCTGTCCCGTAGTTTTGCAGGCAGTGGCAGTGAGGCAGCAAACCAGCAGTCTGGCTTCTTTATATTGTTCTGGTGTCATGATTTGAGGTTTATAGGTAATTTTGTTTCTGTAGTTGTCTCTTGCCTATGTGTATTTGTATACAGATGCACAATTTTTCAAGGTTCAGTTTCAGAAAGGCCGCTGTCCCTAAACCAACGGTGTTGGTAGCAAGGTAACAGAATCCTGATCTCCAATGGGACATTATTGATTTTAATGATGTGATTTTGATACCTGTCCCAAGAAAATGAGTGCCCAGTTACATGATGTCCTGCATATATCTTTTCTGTAAGAACAGACAGCACTATCTGACGTTCTTCCATGTGTTCCTCCTCCTTTTCTTGTCAGAAACCTGTCTGTATGTGAAATACTGAAATTCCAGTACTGGTGACCAGTACAGCCACCAGGCCTTGAATTCTAGTGAAACTTGCCAGTGAGGATCTCAGTCTGGGTCCCAGAGAGTGAGTACCTCCCACTCTCCTCATACTGCCTATTTCAGACAGGTCCCTGGTCCAGCTTGCTGCCCTCTCTGCATCTTGCCCCTCTTGAGAACCTTACTGTCAGAGCAACCCTAGAGTTACCCATTGTGGCACTTCAGCTTCCAAGATTTATTGTGGCTGGGTTTTGTTTTCTTTTCAGCTATTTTCCCAAATGGCAAACCTGGAGCAGAATCTGTGGTGTCCTGAATTTTTAGGGTTTTTTTACTTCCTGAAGCACAGTTTGAGCCATATGGGAGACTCAGAGGCACAGAGAGTTGGTGAAAGAGTTTAGTAAGCCTATCCGAGGGAATTCCCTCTGCTGCCTGACCACAATACTGTTCATACAGCTCCGGTTCCCAGAGAGCAGCCACTCCACATCAGTAAATGGAGTAATGAACTGGGAACAGGCAACGTCTTCCTGGTGAACTCTTAAAAAAGAAAAAGGAAAACTCATATCTCTTTTCCTCTTCCTCCCAAGAGAAAATTAGGGTATCCTTAATTAACTGTTACACAACCACGAGGTAACGTGTTTTCATAGCAAAACAAAGATATTCCTATTGTAGCAGTGATCAACAGACATTTGCATAGTGACAAAACAGCTGTTGGCGTTACGAAAATTGTGAAGGTACGCTTACGTTTGGATCTTGCAAGGAACTTGGTATTGGCCTCAACGGAGTCTATAGCAGTGCTTAAAGCCACCGCAGGATTGCAGCATTATGCTTTGCTATGATTGACCTACTTATCTGCCCTTCCTACCTTCAGTAGATAGCTGTAGCCTGATTTCCTGAAATGTTAGGTATAGCCAGAGACAAGACTCCTCATTTAAAATGTTCTTCGTCTCAAATCCTTTGTAATACAATGTCTTTTTTATTATGAGTCACCCTGGAATGCGATGCCAGGATGGCAGTAATGATGTATTTTATTATCCTTATCAAAAGGTGGGTCTTACAGCAATACTGCTTGATAGAAATATTCAGAATAAATACATTTTCTATAAATCATGATTTTAATTCGTTAATTACAAAAGATGTGAAAATGATGTAAAACATTTTTAATCAGAGTAGAAACATACCTCGTTTTTGGAGACAAAATAGCTGTAGAAGTATGTGAAAGAAAAAAATGAAGAGGGGAAAAGCCTACAACAGAGATTCAGTGATTTAAAACAAAAATATTTAATTTTTTAAGATCAGAGGTAAACCAGAAGTTTAGTTACTTTACAATTAGTGCCTAGAGACTGAATTGCAGTTGTTACCATTTCCTTTTTGTCAATCAGGTTCTACCAGTTTTAACAGAGCTGCCGACACTTTGAATACTTCTAGTATCCACCGAGACCCCCAGGGAGACCCTAGTGAAGAATGGAATGCTACAGCAAAGACTTTTTATGATTCTTCTTTTCCCACAGAACACGTAAGTCAATTAAAAATATTGCGGACCAGACCTCAGTGAGCTAATTCCACAGATATTTGTACAACTGTACGCATCTGGATACTTTAAGACTGAGTCAATCTCCAAAATAATATCAAAAGGGCAACGAGGCACCATTTTTCACAATTAAGGTTGATAGAAAGCAGCAGGAAAAAGTCACAGCATATGAATCAAACAGATGCTAACCAGTCTGTTTGGGAGGGGAGGAAGAGGGTAGTTCACGGCGTACCCTAATAAAAATCATCACCTACAGTAAAAGTTAAAAAAGAAAAAAGGAAAAAAAAAAGTATGTAAAAGTAGAAAAACATTGCTTTCTTTATGACTTGATAGGAGCATGTCATTTAAAAGAATCTGTGAAACACTAAAATCCAGCTCATCTATGAATTACAGCCTAGCCGTTTATTCTGTGCTGCACTTAGATGCCGTATTTCGTTATCTTCTTATTTAGGAGGGTGACATCACACAAACGTGTGTAAAAGCAGAGAATTAAAGAAACCTATTGCTTCCCTGTAAGACAGCTTTATTCAGGATGGCATTAGCAGCGGCTCATTCTGCATTTTTAGACCTGTTAGCCTGTGGAGCTTGTGCAGCTCTAACTGCTCTAGCAGGACTTGACCTGATGCTAAACGTATTATACAAACGTGACACAATTTACAACTGCAGTTGACCTTCCTTTCCAGAAGAGGTTGTAGAGGGATTTCTCAGGTAGTTATGGCTGTCGTCTTCGGATCAGCGTGGAGGTGAGGGTGTGTAGTGTTTGCAAGTGACAAAGTTGGCTGGCTTCAACGGGCTTAACCAGCTCTCAATGCCATTAGCATTCACCTTCTCTGAAAATCAGAAGTGAAGACCGATGCTTTAAATTACTCAGCTTTCCTAACACGATGCTACTTGGGAATGACAGTGAGGTGGATTTTCCACCAAACATAGTGGTGGTTTTTACTGTGTCTCTTGCTTTTTCTCACCGAGACAGAGCCAGGAATTGATCAGTTAGAGCACTCTTGCAATTTGGGTAATCTCACCCAACTGAAGGCCAGTACTCTAACGTGTGATCAAAATTAAAAGTTGTAGTAAACATAAGAACCGTTTCAAATATTAGTCTGCACGTGGCCAAGTACCAAGGTAAGGATGAATAAGCATCCTCAGCCCAGTTTAAGCCCCAGTCCCTAACCGTGCAGTCCTACTACCCACAGTGACCTTTACGCATGTGTCCCGCCGCCTGCCATACTGCTCAGTGCTGGCAGTGACGCACGCTTTACTTGTATTCTGTTCTGAAAATGCTCAGGCCTTTCAGTTTGACAGCAGAGATTATTTTTTAAAGCTTTATTCTAAACCCACTCTCACAGAACTGTATGAAAATGCTGTATAAATTGCCTAAATGCAATTGCTTCTCCCAAGATGTCTAAGCACTTGTTGTCTTTGGTAAAATCCAAGTGACATGGCATGGCTTTATTTCACTGGAAAACTTCTCTTCCGTGTGTGCAAGACCTAAATGAAAGTTGTTCTCCTGGATTATCGGTACAGGACAGGTGCAGTCCCCATGTCCTATTCCATAGATTTTGGCTAGTGGCTTGTAATGATGTATGAGCTCTTTCTTTCGGAGGCCTTGGGAAAGAGCATGGGAGTGTACGTGTACAGCCGCTAGAGTTAACAGGTTGGAAACGCTCCAAGGAAGAAGTTACTTCCTCACTGAAAGGGAGACCAGTGTCACTGCTGAAGTATCAGTATCTTCAGCTGCAGGGCGGCACTGTTGTTACAGATGCAGTAGGCTAAGCAAACAATTTGCATGTTTACTTTCCATATTTCAAACTCTAAGAAACGTTTGTGCACGAGAGTGTTTCAGCACAACATTCACATGTAAACTAAAGGCACGCCTAAGACTTTGTGGCTTACCAGTGGTTGGGGGACAGCTGCCTAATACTAAAAAACAATCGTGCAGAGGGAGAAGGCCTCACCTTGCAATCCCTGTAAGAGAATTACCTCAGCTGCAACCCAAGGCTGGGATGCCATGCTACAGACCCCCAAGTACCCCTGCAATGCTGCTTTGTTGTGCAGTTGTGCTTGGGCAGGTGGCTGGTGCTGCAGCTGGCCTCCCTGAGACCCAAGAGGTTGGGGCACTGGTGGAGAACTCACCAGTCAAGCAAGCAACCGTTTCCCTACTGTGCTGCCATGTGTTTGGTTGGGGTAGATAGGAAGTATCTATAAAATAGTAATTAAAGCTATCCAAAGAAAGAAAATATCGTGGACATAAAACCCCCAACCTCTTACAGGCCTTGCATTAGTTAATGTTTGCTTTTTAATCTGTACAGCGAAGCAGAGAGGGAGTTAACACTATAAACCTCCTGATTTTGGGTTTTGTTAATCACATGCTTGCATAGCAATAAAATGTCAATTGCAACATTAAACTGTTTAATTAAACTATTTATTTTGCTAGTCTGCATTCAAGTACAAGGGTTTTGGTTTTTTTAATCACACTTTTCTGTACTAAGTCTTACATTACACTTTGTTTTAGAAAAGTGTATTTGTCATTCTCAAGTTTCTGAAATTAAAGCTGAAGCAAGCACTCTAAATTAAACTTTTTTTCCAACTGACTCATCTTTTTGTTCACATTTCCTTGCTTAAGGCTCAGCAAAATCCAGCAATGTGAACCTTTGTACCTGAATTTCACTGGATTATTAACTTCTAAGTTTGTATTCTGCCAGGTGAAGGAAGGATCTACTGCTTTACAGCAGGAGCAGAAGTCTTCTCCCATGACTGTAACCCCAGCAAGAAGTGAAAGCGCACTCGGAGATGAGGGCAGCTGTTCTGTTCGTAACTCCGTTATACAAAACCAAATAGAAGAAATTGAGAAATTCCTGAATTTGGAGAGACTTCATTCAGCAAGAAAAAGAAAATACGAAGGAGGCCAGTGACGATCAGTGGCAGGAGATAAAAAGCATGTCTCGTAGGCACAGATAAATCACATGAGCCTGATTTGCAGAGGTGTTCCTATGGTATATGAGCACTGTGCTTTCATGTTCAATGCAGCATATAGACCTCTGTTTATGTTCAAAAAGGTCTACAATCCCTACTAGTAACATCAGTTCTGTGATTCTGCAGTCAAAGGCAAGTTGTTGTGGGTTTTGCCCAAAGTAAAAACAGCTCACATCATTAATGTTTTAATATCCATTAAGTAAAATGAAATGATTACTTAACGGTACTCTTCTCTGGTTCCTCTGAAATACTTCCCTTGGGCTTCTCTGTCAGACTGCTCACTTGGTTTTCAAGGAAAATGAGCTGCAACTGTTTCAAAATACAATGGTTCCTACAAACATTTGGAGCAGTTCTAAGGGGCTGAGGAACAGGAAAATCTTCTCTTTACTGCCGAATTATTTAAGTATCATCTGCTGCAGTTGATTCTGTGTCAGTAAGGTCTCTGAACACTAAGTCATCAGGTGTGATTTACAGAGACAAGGCAGCCAATCTTGCTTCATAAAGCTTCGCTTGGGCTGGGTCACAGTTTTCCTCCCTTAGGTCCTAAGGGAAATTTTCTCTTACTTTACCATTACTTGCAGTATCGTTTTTGTGCTCTCCCTCCCTTCCTCCCCACCCCTCTTGCAAAGAAAGATCCTCCTATTGTAAACTTCAATAAGAACAACAGCAGCATAACCAATAGTGCTGTTTGTTGTTGCTAATTATGTAAGAAAATCAAACGATGGTATTTTCCCATGTTAGTTTTATTGCTTTTTTGTGTGTTTCAATTCAGAATTTTCATCATCTTCAAACCAATTGCATACATTTTGGAAGCGTTCACAAATCGTCACAGTTCTGAATAAATTTCATCTATGGTGACCTTGCTATGTTAAAAAAAGAATGTTTAGGTGTCTGAGAGACTGAGGAGACTGTTTTTCACTTGATTCAAATTCTGTTTCCAGGTGTTTAGAGTGTCATACAATTGCTGCCACTGCTGCTTTCCGAAAGTCCGATGTGTGCTGTGACTAGAGTAAAACAAAAATGGAAGATGATTACTAGATGTCACGCTCACCTGATAATTCTTCTCTAGCATTACTTCACTCTCACATGTGAACAGGAAATATTTTCTCTGTCTGAAGGGCTGCACTTCACCAGTCAAAGAATTCTGTAGCCTTCCCAAATATTTAAAGCAACAATGGCCATTAGTATTCCTGTCACTATTAGGTCATTAAATGAAATGTGCTGGAAAATAGGACTCTTTCATTAAATAAGCTAATCACATTCAGTGTGAGCTTTAATAAAATTATGATAAATAGCAACTATTTAACTACCAGCAACTGCTAGGAACAATACCTTGCTTCTAGTTAAAATATTCTACAAATATAAGTGAAATAATTAGAACACACTAAGTTCTGCAAAATGCTGTGAAAAATTAAGTCTTACCTGACAACTACTTTCCTCTGTGTCTGATCTATTTTGCAGTACACCATCTTTGTCTTTACAGCTGCAAAAAAGCAATGCTGTTGTGAGCAATATTTCCAACACAGTGCAAGGGTAGTAAACCGCATAAAACCTCTCCAAGATTAGATCAGTACAAAGGTAAAAACACAGTAGTTCACTTAATGCAGTTTTGCTGTTGGTTTTAACAGGCTAGTAGAAAGGCAAAATGATGTAACACGGTGAAGGTCATGCACGCACCCTATCGTTCGGTGCCAATCTATTAAAGCAATATCCTGTACGGTTTTTATGAACTTCTCTCCCCTACAAACACATCCTGTTTTAATGACAACAAGCAAAACCAGATGACAAATTAAACCTGCAAACAACTTATTAGATCTATAAAGAATTATATGAAATACAGTTCCTGTCACTGGAAAATAAAGACCAACCCACTGTTTAAAACACCACAGTTAGGAATGTCTTTAAGCACAAAGTTTTGCAGATTTACCTTGGAAAAAAACAAAAATATTTACTTTCTGTGACTATTTAACATTAGCTTAGAGGACACTCACAGGTGTGGTACGACAGCTCTTACCATCAATGACAAATGCTTCTACATCATCAGCTCCAATCTGCAGTTCCTGCTGCATTGTTTCAAAGGATATTTCTTTATTCTCTACAGCCATTCCCATGAAAGTAAGTAGCCTCATTTTTGCCATGTTGTGTTCGTGCAACAAGCCTGTGCAAAAGTGTTCACAGTTTAGAGATATGAATTATAATTCAATAACTTGTTTTTCATGTTATTTTTATTATATATGATTCCAATAATTGATTTCAAATTGAGCAGATACCTCAAAAAATGTTGATAAGAACAGGTGGGAGAAGACATTTATTCCTGCATGTTGCTTGTGCTTTACTAAAATGGCTAGCTTAGTTGTGAATTCACCAAGGCTCACTCGTTGGCACTAAAAGGTAACAGTTTTCTACAAAATGAAGCACAGAGATTTTTTGAAACAGTAAAACCATCCCCGTAACAGGTGGTGAGGGTGCAAGGGAATTTTTCAGTTGCGTCATCTGGAAGAACAGCGAGGCACCAACAAATGAAAAAGATGCGACTGGTAATGTCAAGGCCTTCTTACAGCCTCAGCGCTCATTCTCATGTAGTTGCTTGAAATAAACCTCTCTCAATAATGGTTTAGCATCCTAACATTTCTGTGTCAAAATAGTGTGTTTTGGCACCAAATTAGCTGTTTATACTGCAGTAAAGCAGCATCACGCGTTACACGTGTGCTTACACAAAGAAGGGCTCTTCAAGAACAGATCTTAGGAGCTTAGATTAGATCTTCTACATGATTGTGTAAATGGCAACACGAGAAATTCAGCCATCTACATCAGAGACCGTTTTCCTGGAACGAGAAGTCTAGGCGAACGACGTTACGCCGTTCAGATGAACGAAGGCGGTTCCTAATCGAGTTCGGGAGGTACCAACTGAGATGCTGTGGAAGTTTCTTTCCACTGAATGTCAATCATTTTGCTTTGGCATGACATTACCAACGTTCACATTGCTTCAGTAAATATTTGGAATTTATAACATCCATACGCTAACAGGGAAGCACACTAGTGCAGGACATCATGTTGTGTTAATTAGCTATAATTATAACGCAGCTTCCCTATTTGGCACTGATTCAACAAAAATGTGATCACCATAATTCATATGAATGAGGAGCACCAGCAACTATACCTAACTGGGTTTAATGGTACACTCTACAAGCATCAAAAAATCAATTAGCACGCATTAACCCTAATTAACAAATGCAAATGAGATACTGATTAACTTTCCGAAAAAGACTGCCGATAATACCAGATTAGATGTGGACATGTTAGGGCGAAGCAGTTGACACAGATGATGCTACTGCTGGCCTAAGTTGTCAGCATTAATAAAGCAACAACGTGTAACCAACTGACAGTACCTGTAGGAGCCTTCCCGGCGCAGCTTTGAGAGCCTAGTTTGAACTGGTCCTGGCCCAGGCAAGGCCAGAACTCAAGCTGTACTGTCACTGAAATCCTACTACTAGATCTATAATATCTATACCGTTACTTTAAAGCTCAGTATCTTGCCGTGTTATTTAAAAATAACCTTTAAAACACAGTTAAAAATCTATCTTTGGGAACAGATACTAGGTGTTCTGAAGGTTTTTTGAATGTCTTGTCTAATAATTGTTATCGTTTTCTATACCAAACTGCCCTTGTTTTTCACAGGCATAGCTGCGACAATCCGAACAAGTTCCTAGTACTCTGGTCTGCGCTGCCTCAAAAGCTTCACCCTGGCCACTGCTCTGACATTCAGAATGTTTCGAGTACACCGTAAAGCAGGTGAGAAATCGCGGTAACGGGAAGTAAGGCTGTCTTTCAATCAGTTACACAGGTATTTAAGGACTGTGCTAAGACTATGTGAATCCTAGACATAGCGAAAATGCACACTACGCACAGAGGTAAACACAGATGCAGGGAAGCGAGGCAAAAGTCATGACTGCGGTATAGGATGAATACTACGTATATATGTAACTAATCGTCCATAAATCTCATCAAATGTAAGCGAAAAAGCATTTTCAGCAAATACTTCTGTGAGCAAATCACTAACAGGTAAGCCATTTTAATACATAAAAACAACGGCAATACAAAATCCAGTTTCTCCAAGAGAGAAAAGCATAAGCTGTCTACACAGCTAATGTACAAATAAATGTGACAAAAGGTGTGCGTCTCCTATGCACACGTTTACAAACCACCGAAAACTTGCTGCTGATTTTATACACAAAAACATCACATTGATATTTCCATCATTTTAATACCCCAAAGTACCAGCATTTTAAAGCTTTGAGGGTAATTATTCTCGGAATTATACCACACTCCATTAAACAAAATAATGCATGTGTTAAAAGGCTGCACTAAACTCTGTTTTAGTAAACTGTGCCTTTCCTCAAATGCCTTCAGCCAGTGTTCAAGTGTCATTTCAAAATCAAAGTTATCACATAAATGTTTTTTAAAAAAAAGTCTGATTTTTATGGAAACATTTATTCATTACCAATATGTCAAAAACCTTAATGCAGTAATAAAAAAATCTGCATCATTGAGCAATTTCTGCATTGTCACTGACCCCTGTCCTAAAAAGCTGGAATATAAAAACCGTAATTTTAATGCATGCAATAGCTTATGAACCAGTGCTCCTTTGAAACAGTCAATTACACATCAACGGGGGAGTGTCAAAGTGTTAATTACTACTCCTTTTTTCCACAGTGTGTAAATAAAGAGGGTGCTGACATTAACATTCCATCACATTGCTTCATGTGATGAAACAAATTAACTGGGACAGACGTGGCTTGCTAGGTCTAATGCATCAGCACACGCAGACACACGGACGATTTCCATGTGCTACCTTACTGCTCAGGAGAAGGATTTGCTGTTGGGAAGTTACCGAGCATAAAAAAAATTTGTAAGAGGTTTACAGGAGCTGCTGCCTTACTCCACAAAGCTGTGATCTCCGGCCTGGCCAAGATGCGTTAAAACTCCCCTCCCAGAAGGTTCAACAGAAAAGAAGTGGGGAAAAACACAGTTCTCTTCCAAACCCCGAAACAGCTTGTCCTAGTAGAACAAACCACAGTTAGATGGTCCGCTTACCATCCAGTAGAGGCCAAGAGTCTACAAACTCTAATCCATTCTTTAAAAACTCCTATTACATTTCCTTGGCTTCAACAGATGGGTTCAAACTGAAGAACTTTGCAGCTTCCATATCTTAAACCACGTAAGGTGTCCAAAACTTAATGATCTGAAAACTTACCAAGGGAGTCAATGAAGTCTTTGTTGTTCTGATAAAACTTGACATAGGACACTAGTTTAGCACTTACAAAAATTGTCAAAAGCTAGAAAATAGAAAACAGAAAGAACAGTTTAAATATTATCTGTGCTTCCCTCCCTGCAGGCTGGACAGATATATATAAACTATTTGTATTGAACAGAAATATTAACAGCTAAAGAGAGAAAATTCTGTCTTTAGTCAATAGGTGAGAGAAACCTGTGCCGAGCTTACTGCCTTCTCTCAGACCTGAAAGGCATTTTGCTACAGAACTCAAGCAAGGGCAGGATTTGTAACTCTGAGGTTCTGAAACATCTAAAGGGAAACATTGTATGGAATCACAGATTGGTTTTGGATGGAAGGGACCTTTAGAGGCCATCTAGTCCAACCCCCGTCAATGAGCAGTGACACCTTCAACTAGATTAGGTTGCTCAGAGCTCTGTCCAACCTGACCTTGAATGTTTCCAGGGATGGGGCATCGACCACCTCTGAGAAGCCTGTTCCAGTCTTCTCACCACTCACTGTACAAAATTTCTTCCTTGTATCTAGTCTGAATCTACCCTCTTTTAGTGTAAAACCATTCCCCCTTGTCCCTGTCACAACAGGCCCTGCTGAAAGTTTGTCCCCATCCTGCTTACAAGCCCCCTTCAGGCACTGGAAGGTGCTCTAAGGTCTCCCCGGAGCCTTCCCTTCTTCAGGCTGAACAAGCCCAACTCTGTCAGCCTGTGCCCATAGCAGAGGGGCTCCAGTCCCCTGAGCATCTTCATGGCCTCCTCTGGACTCGCTCAACAGGTCCCTTTCCTGTGCTGAGGGCTCCAGAGCTGTATGCGATACTGCAGGTGGGGGCCTCACTTCACATGTAATGATTTAATTCTGAAAGCATTAAAAGTGTCGCTGTAGCTCAGTACTGGTGACACAGATAACTACTCCAGTGAATTTCCAAAGACACTAATAAAACAGGACACTCTACATCAAGCCATCCTGCTGAAACCAAAGCTACTTACATCATGAATAAGTTCTCCTTCCAAAAATTTGACTGGTTTTAAGGCAAGAAGATGATCAAAGAGAAAGGTATTTGGATCCTTCAACGCTCGTACAATACATCTAATTAGAAAAGAAAAATTTTTACAGTAATATACATTTTTATGAGTAAGTGCAACTCAATTTGTTGTTCTTTGCTCTCTAGGAAACACCCAAGGGCTTTTAACTATCCTTAAATGTAAGACACGTCACATTCTAATTTCAATCTTCATTTTACAGATGGAAAAAACAGGGCACTGAAAGCTTAAGTAATTTGCTGAGTATCACAAATGAAATTTGCCAGGTGGCAGGACTACAGATCACCCTACTGTTTCCATCTATCCATTTATTTCCAGGCAAACCTTGATTCCTAGAGATATTTTTACTGCCCTCCTAAAATTTCATAGAATTAAGTTGTTTAGTAAGATTAATTGTACTTGAATACATGACACGAAACAGAGAAACCCCCAATACCAAAGACTGCACGGGCAGTGATTTATCAGTTGCAGCTCCAGACTATAAACAGACCTAAAGCGTTTCTAGAATCTAGATGAAAGCGTTTGTTGAGCAGCACGTGAGAAGCCTCGGCACTACACTCGCTCTGACAGCCCAGACCACGACCCTGCCACGTAACTTACACCCGGAGGGACCCACGGGCTGCACAGACCCCGCAGTACGATAAACCCTAAGCAGACATGCTCTTTCAGACGTAAAAGGCCTCAGGCTGCTGTAGGGTAGTCACTGAAGTCATTTATGCACACTTTAATTTTCAAATTGAGTCATCCAGGTTTTCCTGCGTGCTCAAGCACAAACAACTCCCTTGAGAACTGCTGCTTGAACACACCTGGCAGAACCACACGACTTATTAAAAGTCTAATTCCTGAGAAGAATCATAATAGGTAGAATGTCAAAATACGAGCTTGTACTCATTTTGGCCAGTGAGGAAAATACACTGTTAAGAATTAGGCTTGTCCAACAAGGGTGTATTTCTGTGCAGTTCACATCCTTAGTACTTCCTCAGAGAAAACAAAGTGCTAGTTGAAAATAACACTCAAAATTACAGAACCAAACAATCCGTACATAGAAATCTGAAATAAAGGATGCCAATTCAAATTTTGATTGCACAGTTGATGTAAACGACATCCTTACCCAAGACTGACCAGCAACACACCTGTGCACCTGCGCAGTGGAGTGAGCCTGACTGCCTTCGAACAACCAAACCTACTGTACACTGCACAGGTGAGCTCTTGATCAGGTCAGCCACGCTACAGAAAAGAGGCTGTGGCAGCGCCCATGCCTGCCAGGCATTCCATACTTTTAACAGCAAGGTGATCAGCTTCATTTAGCAATTGAGGAAAAGCTACGTTTAAGGAAACCGGGAAGACAGTATTACCTGTGCGCATCAACCCTAGCCTGGGAAGCATTGTCCTCTGTGTAGCTTCCCAACAGTTCCACCATTACTTTTGCTGCAGTGTCACTACAGAAGAAAAATAAAGTTACCTCAGGATTGCTGAAAAAAATAGTTCAAACACGACACTCAAATATTTAAATAATTCCATTATGATGTTATAGGTCAAATTAAATCACACTTGAAAAGATGTAGATGATCCATTTTAATTCTAGTGAAGAGAACAAATTAACTAGATGTGTTCTTTCAATTCTTGTTCTACAAAATGTTTATCTTCACCCTTCATTTCATTCTCTTAAATTGATAAATTACCTGCTGGTTATGGAAAAAGCTTTCTGAGCTAGGAGCAGCTTTATATGGTTCACTAGAATGCTCCTCTTAAGCACATCTGGATTTAATCACTGCAGAATAAGTAGCGCTGCAGAGTTTATTTCAAATGTAAAATGGCATATCTCAAAGAATATTTATGGTCAGGAAAGTGACTGCATAAAAGCTGCCTTTTCTCCTTTCACAGGTTCTCTTCAAGCACGCAGAGTGAGCGCCGCTCACTTTACTGATGAAGTTAAGCAGCCAGCAATTAGCTTGGCTTCGGCTGCTGCGAAGCAGCTTCCAACAGCGCTCTGACAGACAGCTTTCCGCAAAGGAGTTCATTCTGAGAAAAGTGAGTAAACCTACCGCCTTGTCAACCCAGATTATTTTGTAAACAGCAGCTCCCCAGTGTTACTGCAAACCAGTACCCAGACCCTTACCCTGCCATTCCATTTACTAGCTCTGAACAGTTCTCACCACGCGCAAGGCCAGCAACTGCTCCTGCTTCCCACAAAGTTTTCAACAAAAAATATAGGCACTGAATACGCTGTGCACATACACTCAAAACCATCCATTTCCTACTCCTCGTGGAATTCTATTGAAATAGAAGGCTGCGACCGCTCTTCCACCCAGAGAACAGATGTTGCCGATGCCATCTTACTACGTCCTTTGGACCAGATGAGGTATGGGCACGGTATGACCAAACCTCCATAGTGAGAGCACAGCCAGGACTCGACACTGAGAGCACGTGCTTGCTGCAGTCTCCCACGCACGCACACAGGCTGGCAATTCCTTCACTGAAAGGTACTTCCAGTGCACAGGAGGACGGTGGGGTACCCCTCTCCAGAGAGCAGTGCATTACGCTGTAAAGCTAAGCTCTTCCTTCAGAGCAGCTCAGTTCCAGATACCGCAAATTTCCCCACGTACTCTGACAGACTTACAAAATTTCCTGAACGGAAAAAAAAAGGTGCAACAATCAAGTTTCAATTCGCTTTAACGAGTTAAGTTAATGGCACGAATCGCACAGGGAAGGAACAAACCAACACAACACCCCCAACAGGCACTGGGCTGTGATGTGGGGTTAACCCATATCGCAGCAGGGGTCTGGATGGTTGCTGTAGTACAACGACACTACCTTTACACGAATACTTATTTCAACTCTCACAATACCACTCTGATAACTTCTCTACAGGGTGAGGCTTTCCGCTCCTGCAGAATTTAGCGGATCTCTAGTTGTGCAGTACAAACATTAAGAAATCACGGGAAGCAAGCAATGACTGATATACTCTGGATGTGCACCGAGGGAAGAGAGTTTGTGCTCAAGGCAGGGGAGTTTTCTACAGGTCCCAGCATTATTCCAGACCTCTCTTCAGGGACGTAAACTAGCATGAAATTTAAGACTCCAGCGTTAAAGAGGTCAGATTATGTTTTGTCGTGGCAGCTGATGCCGGTGTGTAGAGGAACTGATAGCTCTGTATCAGTGAAATAAAATTAATTCAGATAGCGTTAGATATGAAAGAACTATTTGTATGTAAATCAGTCTGTGACAGGCTACGATTTTTGCGGTGGTGAAATCTTATCAACACTGGACGTTCTAGGGAAGACAATACACCAGTTTAATCCAGGACTGACACTATATAGACATTTAAGTTAGAGGCTCAGCTGATGTGCTATTCAATCTAACAATACAAGTCCCCTTACAAGACTTAGTAAGACTTTGGAATCAAGTCCCTCTACATTACATGATATTAAATGGAATTAAAATTAATGGAACCATTATTTTGCAGGTGCCTGACATGCTAAGCTTCTTGCTACAGGTAATAACCAGACCTGCCAGACCTGTTTGAATGTAAACCTGAGCAGGACTAGTCCCACTCTGAATCCTGCCCAGTCAATGGCAGACAGCTCTAAGCTGCATCAGGCTGGCGCCTGGCAGGGCCTCACAGCAGAACTCCGCTCCCCGGCTGCACGCAAGCCATGCCAGCCTGCAAACCTCCACTCATAACCGGAAAAGAAAACAGGCTGTGTTACCTTGCAGCTTCATACCAACACAGCTAGGAAGATGCTGAAGACTACAGCAGCTGAGGCACAAAACGCTACTGCAGAACCTTTACGGCAAGGGCATAAGCTGCAGAGAAAGTAACTGATCTCTGGCAAAGTTCAGCTACCAAAGATGGATCTCAGAAACAAGCCACCTGTGTTCCAGGCACCACCACCAGTTCTAGTTCACTTGATCATGAGAAAGATAAAAATCCCTCTTCGAAGAGATTGAGATGATTCAACTCATTAGAAAGAAGAAACTTTGACCAGAAAGTGAATGGAAGAGATGTGCTAAAACGAGATCTCACTTGTCACTGCAGGAAAAGGAACACCGCACAGAACATCTGCATGATCTACTTCCATGAGCTACCACTCTGTTCACTACCAGGTCATCCCTTGGGAAAAAGCCTACTAGCTATGGAAAACCATCTCTTCTGCTGCATCGCGTGACGTTAAAACACAGAACCAACAAAAAATGAAACTCAATTGTTTTCAGCAATGTATTCCCTTCCCTTGATTATAAACCAACACGGTAACTGAGGTATGACTTTTATGGCTTATTTTTCAGTTCCCACTTACCTTCCCATACCGCTCGACAGAGCAACATTCCTGAGTGCTAAAGCTGGAATGCTGCTGTGAGTTTCCCATACTACTGCAAACACTGCCCACTGATCCAGGAGAGTGAACCAGGTCAAAGGTGCCCGGGTCACTTCTTGTTTTCTTTTCTGGACAGAAGCGTAAGCGCTCTGAAAAATTGCTCCATTCAGCACAAAGCCTGCTGCAGCCGACGGTAAGGACACGGAGCACATGGTAATACGTTACAGGGTCTGCAAAAGCCTGTAACGCCTAACTTCAAAATGTCACCAATTATTAGTAAGCAAAAACCATTTGGTAGCACGATTACTGGTAGCACTGGAAACAAAAATTAGATGTTTGATCCACAGATTTGGTAACAAGACTAGATAAAAAATCATTAGCTATTAAGTATGGGAATTAAGCTGCTTAAAATGTCTCAATAAACCCATAGGATCAGAAGTGCTTAAAAGAGTAGGAGCATTACAGAGTACCAGTATCATGTATTTCTGAAACTAAGCCACGTCTAAGACCTCTGATGAACATTTCTGAAATTATTCTGGCCACCTGCAATCTGTCATACAGTACTGCCAATGCAAAACCATTTGAACATTAGTAACAGCAACAGAAACTCCCAATAATGTAGCTCACAGTGTAACTATTCCATGAGGATTAATCATCCCTAAATTGAGGTTGGTTAAAAATGATCCTGCTGTGCTGACGCAGCCTTTCCAGACTACAGTTTCCCAGGCCAGAATAAGGTAACTCTCCTCCTCCATGACAGCTCCACACTTGCCTTCTGTAACCCCTGGCAGTCATGTCCCCAGTCCAACCCACCGTGCGGTTGCACAAATGCCCGCACCAGCACAAACACACCCAGGCACTGGCAGCTGGAGGGGACAGGACAGAACTGCTTCCTCCTGCAGCAGCACAAGGTTGTGCAAAGGCAGCAAATGCAAGTGCAGTTCTGCTACCGGCGCAAGTCAGCAGGGAGAGTCCTGATGCTGCCTCGCTACGAAAATGTAACAAACATAGCAAACTAACTCAGAAAACAGTGAAAGGGAAGGGCTGGGGGAGAAGCAACACGCACACATCCCAAAGCTACAGCAGGGACAGCTTAGACAGGCTGCGGAACTACATGCCGAAACCACTTCTGGATACCAGCCCACCTCTACAGCCCTGGCCAATGCAGCCAATACACCGTATCGCGTCAGTGAGATAAAGTGATGACAGCTCTCAGTTCAGACTTACATTAATTTAAAGGCACGATACACACAGGATTACTTTACATGCCAGAAGACACTGGCCTGCCAAGTTTGTTACATCAAAAGATGCTTCTTATGATCCAGGATAATAATTTTAAATGGCCAAGCAGGTATTCTGTGGACATTAATTTCCATGACTAGTGGAAAGCTCTGTCCTAAAGGTAATGTTTACATAAAAAGACTGATTCTGTTAACTGTGATTGATAAGCCTCCCGACATCATTAAGTAAGAGATAGCACTACCATGCACTAACATGTCAGAAGTGCAATTAAATAATAAACCTGGCGTAATGCTAAATGCTCTATCCGTATTTAGAGAGGAATAGTTTTATTTTGTGAGTCTGTAGTTTGCAGCTAATTCACTACTAACTTTAATAGTCTTGGGAACAATGGTTTAACGTAAGGGTGTTTAAAACATAAAATGAAAAAACCCCAACTATATTTGGATTGAATTATCAGTACAGATGAATTGTAAAGTGCTGTGAGAAATACTTTCCCTGCAGATCACTTACAATACAGCGACTGAAAATACACTTATCTGTGATCTATTATATCTATTACAGAATTTATTATTTGTCTTTCATACCTTTTTTTGCAGTCTACTAGGACATCATACAGCAGTCTCAGAAGAGTGTGCTTTTTCTCTGTGCCAAGATTCCAGTCAGAAATCCATTTTCGGACCTAGGTAGAACACAAGTGAAGCAGCAGCACTGGGGAAAAGACTAAGTAAAACTGAGAGTATTTCTCATTTTCCTCAAGCAGAAAAAGGATTGAAAAGATTTCTCCTTTGGGTTCTCTGACTCTCAGGCTCCCTGTGCAGAACCTGGAAGTTTTCCCATAAGCCAAAAGCCCGTGCTTTCCCTGTTACTTCCTAAATAAGGATGAGTGATTCTAATACATGCTGATAGCAGTGCACAGGACAAGAACTTGATGCCTCATTCCTGATCAAAGCTTCTTGCTGTCATTACTAGCACGGAATCAGACGCATCTAACTACATTCAGCATCAGAAACAGAAAATGAACGGCCGCTTGATTTAGATTCTGTAGACAGACCTTTAGAAGATCAGAAGTTCTGTATTCTGCGTTTCTTATTTCACTAGGCTCTGCCAATTTGTAACAGAGACAGTCTGTATCAACTCTGACTGTTATTTAGTGAGATGCAACTTGGTTAATACAAAGGCTGTAACCTGAAGCGCCACATTAATTACCTGATCTAGTTCTGTTGGAATGTACTGGATGGCACCACACGACGAGGCCACTTTAAGAAGGCTGCAGTACACTGTGTATCTCACCGGAGTGTTCTTATCCATGCCATGGAAGAGATTGCTCAGCCTAAACCACAAACAGTGGAGTTGAAGAGGTTTCAAAAACACTACTGCAGTGCACACGTGTGTGTGCTAGTACACACAAAGCACCTGGCAGCACCTTAGGTCTGTGGTGACTTGTAACGGCTTCTAGGTTTGTCCTTTTAATTTTGTAATACCCAAGCAAAGCACCTATATTGGTACTTCTAATTTACAATAGGGAAAAAGAAGGTTCAAAAAGTGCTTTCTGCAACACACACATCTTGACAGACCCCACCCCCCCACACCACCACTTTGATTTAAAGACATACAAGATAATCCTTCCTCTTTAGAGGAACCATTAATTTGCAAGATACCACTGTCTCCCATTCCTCTGTACAATACTTACAGCTGCAATCTAAGAGATGGGCGCTCTCCTTCCCGAAATTTTACTAACTTCTCACACAGGCTTTCAATGAGTGCTTCTTGTTTGTCAGGTTCCAGGATAAGAAGCAAAGAGACCACACTGTTCATCACGCTCTCCACATCTGCACAAAACAAAACAGACAGCTGCTTAAATCTGCTTGGGTCTACAAGGAAGCTGGGGGGGACTTTTCACAAGGGCCTGTAGTGACAGGACAAGGGGTAATGGCTTTAAGCTGAAAGCGGGAGATTTAGACTGGATATCAGGAAGAAGTTCTTCAGGGAGAGGGCGGTGAGGCACTGGGACAGGTTGCCCAGAGAAGCTGTGGATGCCCCATCCCTGGAAGTGTCCAAGGCCAGGCTGGATGAGGCTTGGAGCAACCTGGGCTAGTGGAGGGTGTCCCCATCCATGGCAGGGGGGTTGGAACTAGATGGTCTTTAAGGTCCCTTCCAACCCAAACCAGTCTGTGATTCTATGCAAGCAGCGGTCAACAGTAGCTATTTTAGTGCTGGAGAGTTACTTCAGCGAATGATTACTCTGCACTGGCAAGAGAGAAACTGCCAAGATAACCAGTCATCAGAAGGCACCAGAGCTTTGGCTCGTGCTCCTTCACCAATACAGCTCCATGTAAAGCAAAAATTACTACTCTAAGATCAAAACAGAATTTGGTATTTGGCATCATGCTTGATCCGAATTCTCTGTCTTCTCTTATGTGTGAGCAGAGGAACTTAAGGTTTTGTTCCTGGTGAAAAAAAGTGGCTTCCTCCTGCACATCCAGAAAACTGCCCCACGGTTCTCATGTGAGAATAGTAACACCTAGTGCTCAAGTCCAGTAAAACATTCCACTAGGAGCACAAGTGATACCCAGGCCACAGGGAGAATGCCCGCAAGAACAAAGCATATTCAAAAGCCTCCCCAGCTCCAGTTGTAAGCATGGCATTACACATCCTTTCCAAACAGGGCCAGGCAGGTTCTGTGTTTTCTTTTCACAGCCTGCCCAAATATCACTTACCCAATGGTAAGAACAAAATGTATTACGTATGGAAAATATGATTTATTCCCTGAAATGACATCTGAGCAACAAAGAGCAGAGCAATAAGCTTCCCCAGTATTTCACTCATTTCCCTACAGCATAACGTATTATGAAGAATAATCTTAAGCAGTACTTCTGAGAGGAACCATGCACTCTTTCTAACAGCATGTTATTCATATTAGCATTTGATTTCTTACACGTAAACGTTCTGAATGGAATTTAATCATGAGCACAGCAGGCACAGAAAGATCATCTAACACTGCTGCAGCATTATCCGTGTCATTAAAACTATTGGTGCAGTTTCTAAGGATCTACAGTCCTGCCTCGACAAGTTACTGACTATTGAAAATCCAAGTGTTTTCAGACAATAATAATCAATTACTGTCTAGGCCTCAGGACTTCTACTTACAGATGTGTAGTCCTAATTCCTGTTGTCACTTCAATTTTTCATGATCTGCGGCATCACAGCCATTAATTGACAATAAACATTATTTTCATCATACTTTTTTCCCCAGAAAGAGACCTACTTTACATACAAGTTGCTATGCGCTGCTAACGAGCACAGCCTAGCTCCGCTTCTGACTTCTTCAAAGGGCGCTGGGTGTTTGGAGAAGGGAGGAGCAGAGTACATGCAAATTTTACCTGGCAGGGATGGAAATAAGCCCTTCCCGTTTCACAAAGACGCACGTGTTAACACGCAAGCCACGCAACACGCGTTCTGCCAACGGTTACTGGCTGGAAGCACTGATGGCGATTAGCAAAACCAGCCAGCCTTAAAGACGCAAACCTTTGTCATCCTCTTTCAGGCACACATCACAAACTTCAATGATCTGCGCCAAGTCCACGTGAAGGCCACCTTCGGCATTTTCTTCAGAGATTTCTGCTCCTTTGGATTTCAGGTAAGCGCGAAGTTCTGCAGCCTTAAAAAAACACACCACCACACACAAACCGAATCAGTTGTCTGGTGAACAAAGTCAAAGTGATTATATTTCTTACGGATTTTTGCTCTGCGACCGCCCCTCCTGCTCACTCACACTAGCTCTCACCTCTCCCCACCGCTCTCTTCTCCTCCACTTTAACGTAAAACCCAAACACCGACCCGGCGCACGCGCTGTGGCTGGTCTGTCTGTAACCGCGCAGATGGCACAGCTGCTGAGCTTGTCACAACGGGTGGAGGACAGCAGGCCTACTAGGTTTTTGTGACAAAGATGCTTTCTTCTTAGGCATTTTAATTATCTTTTACTCCCTTTGAAAACTTCAAGGAAAACAATAAAAGCATGCAGTTGCTTCTTCCCCAGAACAGGATGTAAACAAAACCTCTAGAGAGAAGGCAGACAGCTTTCACACAGGTTGAAGCTGGTTCCCAACAGAATGCTCCGACCTGGCCTTACCTGGTCAGCATTTACACCTACACTAAGAAAATACCTTTCCCCCAGCAACAGGCCGACGCATTAACTTCACAATCCAGTTTCAGCAGCAGAACCGTAACCCTTCAGAACCAACCGGCATGAGGCCGTACAGCTTTCTGCACAGGGGAGCTCTGCCCAGATGCCACCGCGACAGCGGGTGTAATTTACATCAAGCTCAGCGTCATCAGGGTAGTGTAAGGAAAGCTAAGTGCCCCAGTAAGTGCCCCAGGACCCCTGACTGCACTGAAGATGTTTCAGACTAGCTACCTGACGGGGATTTACCAGCCATTATGGCCAGTGAAAACCGGACGGATGGCTAGCAGCTGCGTGTGCGTTTCTTGGAGATTTCCAACTGTGTCTGTATACGCCACTTAAAAGACACGGGGAACAACAAACCCCAGAAGTCAAGGACAAGACAGAGGAGGAGCTCCAAGACAAAAGCCACAGTTCCCACGCCGGTAGGATCCGGACTGCTGCAAGACCGAGACGCGCGCGTAATGCGGTAGCCCACACCCCAGCCGCTCTCCCTCTCTTACTACAAAGCACTGCCGAGGAGAGAGGAGAACACCGTGTTAGGGGGTGCAGAGCTCCGAAGAGGAAACTGCCAACACAGCCTTACCTTTCAGTTTACAGCTTTAACGCGCCTCTCGCGGCCCTCTACCAAACGCCCCGCAGCGAGCACGGCGGCCTGCGGCGGGACACGCACGCGTGCCCGCGCCAACGGGGCAGGCCCGACAGGCCCGGGCTGGGGCCCTGCTCCGCCTGCCCGCCACGGCCCAGCCCAGTCCGGCTTCCTCGCCACGGGACGGCCCCCGGTCCCTCGACCCGCCGCCGACACCCCTGCGACCCGCTCCCCACCGAGCCCCGCCCGCCGACCTGATCCTCTTCCGTGATGTCGATAAAAGCCGGGACGCTCATGGCGGCGCAGGCTCCCGCGGCCGGACCGAGCACGCCGCCCGCACCGGAAAGGCAGAGCAGCTTCCGGCGCCGCGCGCCGCCCGCTTCCGCTTCCCCGCCGCTGGGGGCGGGACAGGCGGGGTGTCTCCCGCCGCTGGGCGGGGCGGGGAGTGGCGGGCGGCGGGTGCTGCCTGCCCCCTGCCCCCTGCCCGGTGTTGCCCAGGTTCCCGGCAGAGTTGTGCTGCGGGGCAGTCCGCACCCGGATTCCGCCTCACGGGGCGGCGGGCAGTGCCTCGGCGCGGGGTGCTGTGCCGGCTGCCGCCGGGCGGGTCGCCTCAGCGCTCGCCCGTGCCAGGGAGATAGGAGCTTCGGCCGGGTATTCCCAGGTGCGCTGGTGCCCGTGTGCCACAGGTGTCTGTCAGGGCTTAGGCCGTGCCCGTGTGCCGCAGGGGTCTGTCAGGGTTTGGGCCGTGCCACTGTGCCGCAGGGGTCTGTCAGGGTTTGGGCCGTGCCACTGTGCCACAGGCGTCTGTCAGGGCTTGGACCATGCCCGTGTGCCACGGGTCTGGCAGGGTTTGGGCCGTGCCCGTGTGCCACAGGCGTCTGTCAGGGTTTGGGCCGTGCCCATGTGCCACAGGCCTCTGTTGGGGCTTGGGCCGTGCCCGTGTGCCACAGGGGTCTGGCAGGGTTTGGGCCGTGCCCATGTGCCACAGGCCTCTGTTGGGGCTTGGGCCGTGCCACTGTGCCACAGGGGTCTGGCAGGGTTTGGGCCGTGCCCATGTGCCACAGGCCTCTGTCGGGGCTTGGGCCGTGCCCATGTGCCACAGGGGTCTGGCAGGGTTTGGGCCGTGCCCATGTGCCACAGGCCTCTGTTGGGGTTTGGGCCGTGCCACTGTGCCACAGGCGTCTTTCAGGGCTTGGACCATGCCTGTGTGCCACGGGTCTGGCAGGGTTTGGGCCGTGCCACTGTGCCACAGGCCTCTGTCAGGGTTTGGGCCGTGCCCGTGTGCCACAGGCCTCTGTCAGGGCTTGGGCCGTGCCCATGTGCCACAGGGGTCTGGCAGGGCTTGGGCCGTGCATATGTGCCACAGGCCTCTGTCGGGGCTTGGGCCGTGCCACTGTGCCACAGGCCTCTGGCAGGGCTTGGGCCGTGCCACTGTTGCCACAGGCATCTGGCTGGGTTTGGGTCGTGCCCATGTGCCACAGGCCTCTGTCGGGGCTTGGGCCGTGTGCCACTGTGCCACAGGCATCTGGCTGGGTTTGGGTCGTGCCCGTGTGCCACAGGCCTCTGTCGGGGCTTGGGCCGCGTGCCACTGTTGCCACAGGCTTCTGTCAGAGCTTCTACCATGCCCGTGTGCCACAGGGGTCTGTCAGGGCTTGGGCCATGCCCGTGTGCCACAGGGGTCTGTCAGGGCTGCTGCCATGTGCAAAGAACAAGGGTTTTTCTCTTTCTCCACCTAAAAGGAGTATTTCCTACTGTCCCCTCGCTCCCCACCCCTTGTCCCTTAAAAGTGTAACTTCTCCTGTAAGAGTTGAAACAATGGCCTTCGTTTAGGTGTGTTGGGAGTGAAACCCGGTCAGAAGTTCCAAACCAGGTGCTTAGGTTGTCTTAATACCACCCTAGCTCATACTCCAGGTAAAAGTAACACACACTGACTGGGCTTTACCAAGGGATTGCACATTTTTTGAGCTAAAGAGTAAGACGTCTCCAGTTCGACAGCTCTGGCAGACCAACAGAACGTAGCTTGGCTTTCCCGATATTTCAAAAGCTGAAATGAAAGCCAAGCAAAAGAAGTAGAGGGAAAAAGAAAACCACAAGCAAACTTTCATTTCCCTGTGCCTTATGCTAAATGTTCACTGGATATAGAAATTTAGAAAACACTTATGTTCGCAGTAACTTGGGTTAGGTATTTTCTAAAGCCTTATTTAATAGGAACTGGAGGGTTTTTGGAGAGAAGACACTGTGGATGTCCTCTGATTGCTACATAATAGTGCTGGCTAGAAAGTAACTTATTTATTGCTGCAAAAGTCATTGAGTAAGTAAAGATAAATATTTCTTTGGAGAAATACGATCTGACAACCAGTGATGGAGTTTTAAAGTGCTGAGGTGGTTACTCCGCTAATGAGAAAGTTGGGGCTGGTGCTATGGCGCTGTGTCTTGTGTTGATCACGCTAGAACCTGTCAATCACCCTGCTGGCACAGTGTTCCGTAAAGTCTGGTCCCTGATGCAAAATAACTAAATGGGGTGTCGTTCAGCAGGACTGGAGATAGTGGTTTGTGCCTCAAAATTTTAAGTAAATAATCCGCAGTATGAAAAAAGCGACATCAATTTATTGATCTTACCAGTGAGTGCCTTCCTAGTCTTGACAGTTCACCAAAAAGAGCCATTGCTCTGCTCTCAGTGAAACACTCATTTAGCCCCAATTTTAAAATGAGATTTTAGCAATAAATATGGAAAGACAAATAAAAAGGGGCCTTAACAGCTATATTTGGTGTTGGCGGTGGTTTGTATTTCGACATCATTTACACAAACTTTGGCGACTCACTGAACATTAATGGTAGCCTTGGAGTTTTCGTAAAGGTTTGCCAATAAATTAGGAGGCAACTAGGAAAAAATAGCTATTGATAATGTACTCAAAGGCTGTACAGACTAAAGGATGCCTCTCCAGACTGTTGTTGTGCTTAAAAAATAGCAGATGCTATTTTTGTTGTCCTGGAAATTCCCTTTGAAAAACTTTCATTCCTCAGTAAAACAAATCTTGACAAATTCAGCTTCACTGGCTGGGGAGTGGGAGTTCCTCTCCTTCTGCAAAAGCTGAAAAAGGCTTCATTCTGCTGTGGAATTACTGGGCAATTGCGGGAATTAAAGTCACAATCCAAGGCTTGCGGGAATATTGTGAGTTTGGAGGAGAGCCTTTGCATCTCTTGGCTCTGTACTCTGAGTTTTACACATCAGTATCACAGCTATCACCCATACCGTGGTTCTATCCATAACCTGGTTTTGTTCAGATCACCAAACATTTTGGGAAATGTTTCTAATACAAGTTTTATATAAAATCTGTAGAAGATATCGAAAGCACGAGTAGTTTCAACCTTTTGTTGATAAAGGTTAAACCAATGATTCGTCACATCACCTTATTATCATTATACCCACCGTAATTCACAGAGACCAAAGCGTCTTTTAAAAACTTACCTAAATTCCCCAAGTTAGTAAGACTGCTGTACAAAAACCTCCTTTTTTTCACCTGCAAACCCGAGCAAATAAAGGCTTAGTTACCGTGTGTAATGACCAGAACAGGCGTAGCACCTACTTCTGAGTTGCCGCAGCGCGGAGCACAATGACCCTGGTAAAAGCCCACGCTGCCTTTAATAAGGTTCATGACTCAAATTAGTTCAGGTCATCTACATGCTTGTATTATTTTTGCATAATTGTTCAACTCTTAATTTTTCTGTCATCCAAATCCTGGCTAATTAATTTATTCTAGTTTGGGTGGTATTTTTGAAATGCTATCCCTAATTTAACTGAGAGGGTATCTTTACTCAAAGGGTTTTAAACAGAATGTTTTAATAGTGTCTGATTGATAGTCTAACGAGTATTTTGTGTTTCATAGGTCAGCATTCTGGAGCTTACGGATAGGTACAGAGGTGGGTCTCTTCTTTGCGTTCCTATTCTGGAATGGGATCTGATTTTTTAAGCATTTTTGAAGCGCAGATGACTTTCATCTAGTACTGTTTAATACAGTCCTGTGAGAGTAAAGGTCACCAGGCACCCGGCGCTGGGGGAGTAGAGCTACATCATACACACGATTTGCACAGATCTTTAGGAGACATTTCATGTGCTGAAGTACGTGCCTAGTGCAATTTGTGTTCTGGGATATTGTGCGCAGCTACAAGCTGCCCTGAGTCTCCCACAGGGCACGTGCTGTGTCCGAGATTCCTCTGCAGGTATCGGACACCCCAGGGTGTGTAAATGGCCCAGGTCTCATCGGGAGTTGACTCCCAACCTCAGTGTCTATAGTTGTGTAGGTAGTGCATGCAGATGGTTTGTCACGTATTGTTCCAAACATACAAAAATAAACCCGCCACTGATCGCACTGGGTAGACAGGACACGACGCTGAAGAGCTCTGCTGAAATATCCACATATGGTATGTTGCATGATCCTTTATTTGTCCCAGAAGAATTAAGATGATAGATGGTAGTTGGGATTTGAACTCGTGCATCAGGAAGCCCACTTCGCATGCGAAGGGGGCGGTGCACGTTTTGTGAAACTACCAACGTACAGAGGATGTAGGGGAAGAACGGGTTTCGGTTTTGTTGGAATAAGGACATCTCTGTGGAAACCAGGCAACTGTTTCTAGTCCTGTCTGCAGTTCGTGACCCAGTTCAGAAACGGGGTGTGGATGGGGTGAAAGCTCTGCCTAGGGAGGCAGAGGTCCCTGCGGAGGCTGCCCGGGGTGGTGCACCAGGGCTGGGAGCCTGGGCCAGCCAGCGCCCTAGAGCAGGCAGCTCTGCAGGGTGGGCTAGGAGCAGCGCAGCGACAGGCCAGAGCAGGAACCTGCAGGAGGCCACCACAGTTTCAGAGCTGGCTGGTGTGTGTATGCACGTGGAGAAGGAAACACCCAAGTAATTAAGGAAAAGATAACTTTTGACTGCCCCCTCCCCGTAAAATGTTTGGGTTTTTTTTTCTGTAGGCAAACCAGAGAGATGGAGTGTAAAGGGGCGATATTCTGTCCTGCATGCTTTGCACGTAGTGTCTGAGGAAAACAAAGTTCTTCAGGTGTTGCATGTTAAAAATCAGTCTTTATGGAGGCAATAACTCTTTGAAATCCAGACAGCTTTTGGAAATAAGAAGTTTAGAGTTTACTCTAGAAACTGATCCTCTTGTTAAAAACAAGAAGAGACCTTCGGTACAGAAAAGAAGTACAGGCTTTGTGATGGCGTGTTCTTCACCCTACAGAATTTCTTCTTCTCCTTTACAGTTCCATATCCGTAGTGATGGGATGACCGCTGTCCTGGCTCTCTGGAAAGCTGGGTAAGGATAACTGCCTTTCCGTGTCACTTGTCCAGTGACACAACTGTAAACCTCTTCCATGCCCGCAATGCAGGACGTTTTGTGCTGAGTGCCCTCTTGAGGTCTTGGCCACACAGTGACCCGGACGGACCCGGGCAGTCTGACCGCACCTGAGCTGTTCCCGAGTCCTTCCTTTAAGGGCTTTCCCTCTCTTACTTGTTCCTTTGGGAGAGGTGTTCTAACCAGCCTAGACTGGGGGAACACAGGCCAGCTCTTACTTTAACTCAGAATTACGGTCAATGAGTTGCTCAGGAAGGGTAACAAATAGTTCAGAACTTCATCCAAAATCCCAACCAGCCAAACAAAATGTGTTTCATATTCAGGATTAGCTTTATCGATACATAGAAATGTGCTTTCTACTTATGTTTCTGGGTTTTTTTCCTAGTTCTGGCTGGGCCAAAAGAGAAAATGCCACAATACCCTTTGAATCTCTTCTTGCAAGACATTATCAGAGATCTCGGGGGAAGCCTCTTGTCCTCACTCCTCCAGCCAAGTTCAGTAGTCGGAGCAACTCTGGATAACTTAAGTAAGTACAGTAACTTTTGGTGCTTATCTGGTTTTCCTATGAACTGTTTATAAATTCTCTGCATTTGCCCACTTACTTCAGTTTAAAAAGAATACCTGCAGTGGCCCTGACCAGCATGCTGTCTTCATTCAAAACGTTTATTAAATATTCTGAATTTAAGAAGCAAAATTCAATATTGCCTTGCGATTAGAAATATTGGGTTCTGACATGGAACATTTTGCCTTTGAAAAACCTTTAGAAGTATATTTTGTTTGGACTCTAGATACACTTATTTTGCTGGTAATGTAGCAGGTGTTTTTCTTAACCTTTTTTTTTTTTTTGAGAAATCCTAAGTTTAGAGGAAATGAGCACTCGATTATTTAAATTTCCTGAGATTAGAGGAAGAACACTTTGCCAAACAATGCCTCTTCACTTCAAAACCTCTCCTCATAAATTATGTTAGGAGATCTTATTAAAAGTCTGTAAAAATTTCCTATTAAAAATGGTTGATTGCAGTCCAGACCATCACAGCTTTTGTGCTTTCAGTGAAATACCACAGCTGTCGCAAAGAAATATATTGTGAGACAAAAGGTTTTGTTTCCTTAGTCATAAATTATTTGTGTGATATCTGAAGTAAGATAAAACTTTCACTTATGTTTGAGTGAAGGAAGATTCCAGTGATAACTTGTTCAAAAATCTATAAAAAGAATATAAGAATGTAGATCTAGATAGCAAATTAGAATCAGACTTCCTTTTAGTTTAAGGAAAGCAATTATTTCTGAAGTCAGTGAAGATTATAACCAGGGATAATAGCATAACTTTGCAAAGCACAGGGCCTTTATCTCTCAGAACCTGAATTTTAAGCTTTCAAGTCTGACCTTGAAGAGCTATACAATAGAAACCTTTAGTGTTGGTTAGTTTCCAAACCAGAGTTGAAGGATAGTAAGTAGTCTGTTTACTAACTGTCCTTCCAAACAAAAAATACACCTTTGTTTTTGAGTTTTGAAGGAAGTATTGAACAAATCAGCTTTCACTGATTCGTTTTTCTGTTGACAAATGGGTTTCTGCTAAGGAGCTCTGCGGAAAGAGCAGCCTTTTAGAAGAAGAAGGGTTGTACATACACCGAATAGACTGTGAAGTATTTGCTGTCAGGGCTGGATTCTAACTGCGTTCACCCAGTCAGGGAATGGAAGTATATTCTACATATGACCTGTGTATGTAAGGATAATACACAAGTACACTGGATAGACTAAAGGTTATTTTCCAAAATCAGTTGCCAAATAGTTCTGAATGAAAGATAAATCAGGATAGTCACCATTTGCTCCTACATCATTGCTTTATAGATAAAGGTCAAGTTTCTCGGCCTCCTCCCTTGCTCGTTATAGAGATTACGGAATAAAGAAAGATAGTACAGGTGCTGGAACTCAGAGTTTGAGAGGCATTTTGGGTTATGTATGGAAAAATTCAATATGCTTTTCCTAACTATCAATACAATTTAGAACTGAGCCAGTTCTCTTTACCCTGCGCCTTTACAAGAGTTTTTACCGGAATTCGTTCAGATATGTATTTAAATCAGGAGTGCACGAAACAAAAACACAAGATGGTCTTCTCTTCTGCTGTGTAATTTACAGAAATAGAGTATGCAGCCTTGATCCTTTAATAAGATCCATTACTGTAGCCCCCTGGTTTTTTTCCTTCTGAGTGATTTTTTCTTATAAATCAAAATCCATCTTCATAGTGCTTTTTTATGGCAGCATGTGCTCCGCATTCTTCAGGTCAAACTTGCTCAGACTGCAAGAACTATGAAGATAAATATCTTTAGCATAAGGTCTAAAGCAAAATAGCCAAGCTCTGGGAATTATTTCCTTTGTGAGGATGAAGATATATGTTTCACATCCCATCTACCTGGGGCAAGGACAAGGAGAGTCACGTATTTGTGTTGGTGAGATCCAGCTGATGCACGGCAGCGTAGATGGGGTGCTTTGGGCACACAATTACATAGTGCTCCAGCCATTGCTGACAGTTCTGTGGGTGCTTTTGGGGTCGGGGAGGAGTATCCAAACCCTCTGTAGTCCCCTGAACCCTGTTAGGATCTAGCTTTGTGTTCTCACTCACACCCAACAGTCTTTTACAAGTAATCCCACCGATGTCAGTGAGACTTTTGTGTAATAAAATGCTGTCTGACAAGAATATGGGTATCAGAATCTGGCCTTGCTTGTACTAATTCCATTTTAATGAATACTTAAATGGAGTTGTTATTAAAAAAGTCTATTTCCTAATATTCAATAAATCAAAACTATAAAATCAGTTTGCCAGTTGTTGCCACTTTAGTCAAAGCCAGTTTCTCTTGTATTGAAAAGAACAGTACATACTGTCTCCATTCAGGAGGGATTAATTGCAATACTTTTATCTGCTTCAGAAGATTTATTTCTAATAATGAAGAGTAAAGAAACGTAGGCGAGCTTTAAACATTTATTATTTTTGTTACAGCACCATATATTCACGAGCTGTTTCCCAAACACAGAATTTGCTTAGCCTAAGAAGCTTGTTTCACGAATGAGCAAATTCAGAGCAGAATAAGAGAAGCATTATGCATTTCTCTGATCATATCAGTTTAATTTTATAAGCTGGAGCCTTGGGCGCTATGTGGTGATGCAGATACATATTAAAGCCTGCTGACCTTTTGTAGGCCAGACATCTAATGAGGATTGTCAGAGCAGCAGCGTGGCGTGCTGCTGGGGAAACTACCTGACACGAGTCCCCACTGTTGTGAAGCAAAGTTGGACTCTCGGTACGGAAAATGTTTTGGATTTGAGATGGTTTTTCCCCGCACATGAAGAGGACTGAGGTTAAGCAGTTAACTTCCGTGGTGACATTCATAGCAAGGAGTAGGAAGTACGCTTGTGATGCTGTTTGGCTTTGTTGCACATTAGCAAAATATGAATAAAAGGCAGCGAGTGGACGGCAAAAAAGAAACTGAGTTGATTTAAGTCAAAGGTCAGGCTGCCATTGCATTGAGAGCCTGGCAGAAAAATTCTAGCCGAGCATAATTTCCTTGGAATTTGTTAATTCTTTGAAATCCAAATGTTTCACAAGGGTAGGGAGCGTGCAGTTCCCTCAAGATGTCCTTCCAGGCAACAGGCAAGTTTCCTGATTCGATACCTTTACACATGCCAGGTTTCCAGAGTCTCCAGCTTTGATGCAGTCCACTAGACACCCTGATGTGGGGCCAAGGGTGCCAGCTCCTCCATTGCTCTGCAGCAGCCTACCAGGCTGCCTTTATAAATTACATATTTTCTCCAACCATAAATATTGCTCCTAAGAGGGATACTGAAATGAAGATAATATGACTTTTCAGTAATAGGTCTTCTAATGTCAGCCGTTCTGTTTAAACTGTGCAGTTTTCAACAGAATTAAAGATCTACACAGTTTATTCTGCCTCCTGCAGACTGCAGTGGTTAAAAGAAAATAAATCACTTAAACAGGGTCATGAGCAACAAAGGCCAATGTGGGTTCAGAGTTTACAGGTCTCTGCATTTATCAGGTAGAAATATGCTACATTTCACTATTTCATAAAATATCCTTTTATGAAAGAGCCATCAATCTTTGTATGTCCTACTAAAACTGATTTCTCAAATGAAAGAAATGAATGATGACACCAAATCAAGAAATCGTTTATGAGTTTATACTTTTGCAAGACCACCAGGACTTTCACATACGTTTTCAATTTTGGTAAGGATGTGATTATCATGTGGATATGTTTTACTCCCACCATCTGTACTAAGGGAACTGTCAGAACTGTGTACCCTTCCTTGGGCAGTTCAGGATTTGTTCTGATCTTTTCATTAATCTGTAGTGGGGTTTATCCAGTGATAGTTATCATTTCTGTACATTATCTACCGATTTTCGGGGGGGGTTATATGTGTATAGAAAATCACATATATCTTATGCAAGTTCACATTTAAACTAAACCAGCATCTAAATGACTTAGCTATATCTCAAAGTGTTTTAACATCCCTGTGGAATGATTTTTGTGTGATTTCTGTCACCCACTGTACAGAATGTCACCTTAATTACAGCTTTTTTGTTATCCTCCTGATCTTTCCTTACCATTGCCACACTTCTTCCAGGGGTCACCAAGCTCTTCGACCAACTGGACAATCTAATAACATTATATATTCGTGCTTCAGGTGCTGTGGAACTACAATACAGTGGTTCGGAATAATATGAGGAATGACTTTGTTTCTCATCTAGTAATGGCAACCCATACAACAACCAGCACGCTGCCCTGTAATAGGGAAAAGTGGTTCCTGTGCTGGTAAACGGTGTGATTTCCCTTTGTGTCGGCCCAAAGCAAAGGAGTTTGGCCTTTCTGGGTCTACAGTGAAAACGGACACAAACTAATACGGTTTATTAAGTATCGGTTTCATGAGAAGAAGAATGTGTGGGGAAGTTAATTCGAACTTCTGAGAAAGAGCTTGATGCTTGGGTTTTTCAGAGGAGCATTTTGCTCCTTTTGCTACAGAGTTCAGTTTGAAAAAATATCATTTTTGCACTGTATTTTAGGAAAAACACTTTTTTCCAGTTTATGTAGGAATTATCTTTTTTAACTGTCTTTGCCTCAGTGATGAAAGTACAAAGTTAAAGTGTTCCATGCTTCCTTTGTAGCTGAGAAGTTAGACTTTTAGTCCAACAATATCTAAACATATATTTTTATTCCTATCGACCTTTTCTTTTCTCTCCTGGGGAGTAAAAAGCAAGAAAAGAATGGAATGTAGCTATAATTTTGGGGAAGAACCTTTTGCCAAGTCACACACAGAGGAAGCGTTTAGTGTGGAGTTAGCATGGTCAGAACGCAAGCCTTGCTGCACTAGGGCTAGCATTGCTTTTTTGCAGCTTTTATGGTAGTTGCAGGGTCTTGCATGGTAATTTAAACAGCCTACTCTCGTGTGAGCATGCTATGAAATACACCTTATGACACCGCCAAAGACTCTGGAAAACCTTACACACAGAGAAAACATAAACATCTTTCAATGAGCACTTTACGTTACAAACCAAACATCTTCCCGAAACAAAATCTATCTTGTCTGGGTAGACTGAGAGGCAAACTAAACTTTCTTTTCCGCTGGCGACAACCTTAAGGAAAATGCTGCTGTTAGAGCAGGCAAGAGAGGAAAATGCTGGATTTTAATTTTTGTTAATGAATCTCAGAAGAATGGTACTTGCGTGAAATTTGAGGGCTTTTTGCTCCATGTACTCCTCAATGCATCCTGAAAAAATTCACAGATTTTGGTAGCAGATCCCTCAGGTGCCAGAATAATGCCCGTAAATCCACAAACTGAGTCATGCGGGGTTCAGCGTGATTCGCCTTCACCGCTCAGTACTGCACCCCGTAGTTCTTGCAGTCAAGGGCCCGTGGGTGATTCAAAAACATCAAAACCATTCCAAGCAGCTGGAAGAATCCGAGGCCATGTGCATGAAGTGTAGAGTGCATAACCCTCTTTGAGAAGTTGTTCATCACTTAACGGATTCTCTACCTGAAGAAAAGCAGATCAAGAACTCGGCGGCTTTAGGTGTCAAAAAGGCAGTTTCCACTCTGAGTGGAATGGAAGTGCTATCTTAAGAGTATCTTAGAAGCACTTTCCCTCCCTTTGACCCACATAAAATCTCTGGAAACTTTGTTAAATGTCCAAGATATGGCAATGCTTTTCAAATGGCTCAGACAGTTAAATTCCATTCTGGTGACCATCTACACTGTAAACAGTGTGTGTAATCTGAAATGTGAAGGGGATGTCTCTAAAGAAAACTTCATTAACGTGCTCTGTAAATGCAGGCAGTTTTGCAAGTGCATTAGCATGGTCACATAGGAGCGTGTCATCATGTGTCATGCAGTTTGGCATGTTGCATCTGACCGTGGCTGCTGGGGGATGATTTGGAGGATGATGGATGGAACTCCAGAACAGGCTGTCAGAACACGTTGGCCAGGGACGGCAGGGGGAAAGGAGTGGAAAGGTTCTTCCTTGTCTCTTCTCAGCCACTGTTTGACATGCCATGAAATGTAAGCATAATTTCCTCCTCTAATAAAACATTGAATGTGTTTGTAATGTCATTGATTACCAAAATGTAACGGTAAGAGATCTGCAGCTGATCTGTGCAATCGCACCATTTTTATAGTGCTTTCGATTAAAATTTTATTAAAGAGTGGAAGATTCTGCAGGACGTATTGAGAAATATCTGTTCCAAAACAAGTGGGATGCATGTCTTTACAATATTCTAAATTCCTTTCCCAAGCTTAGTAAAGCCAGGGGTTCCACTAGTCAATTATGTGCCATTACACTTTAGTTTCACTGAAAGTCAGCTATAGTACAGACTAAACACAGAGTGCCTCTTTCTGCGGATCTTTCTTTCTTTCATATGCATTTGCTGAATACCCTCTGACTCAGTAACTCTCTAAGCTGTATGGTCCCCGCCGTGACTGTCTGTCCTCATCAAGAAACCTTTTCAAACATGTAATCATTTGTCTGTGGCTCTGACCCTCTTTGTGAGGAAAAGGTCCCATAAGTTGCCAGGCCAAAAAGTTCTGAAGGATCTATGGCTCTCTGAGGTACCAGCAGTGCAGCGTGCTACTGGTGTGTACAAGGCTCACAGGAGAGCAGAGGTATGGCTAAAGCAGCGCACCTTTCCGCTGCTGAAGCCCCCCTCTCGCTAGAGTTACAGCACCATCGCTACCCTCCCGTGCTGCTGCCTTCTAAGAGCACACCGATACACGATAGGCGTTTGTCTTGCTCTGTCCTCAAGGACGTGCTAATGTGCCGCTGGGTTAGAAATGCGTTCTTTAAAAGTACTCCAATGCTGGAAAGCTGTTTTTTCAGTGTAGCTGCAACCTGAGAACATCTTTTCTTAGGAGAAAGAACAGTTCAGAAACTTCTTAACCATTTAAATGCACTGCTCGCTTTTGTAATGTAACCTTTCTTTTTTAAAGTTGGAGGATATCATTATATATGAGGTGTGTACTTCAAATAAATCGTACAGGGAGGTTGGAACTAGGTGATCTTTGATGTCCCTTCCAACACAAACCGTTCTATGATTTTATATAATTATAACTTCTTTCTTTTCTGTAGAGTCAACTTTTGTGATAAATCGCAATTTTTTAGGAGCTGTACCTTGCTTCCATAACTTAGACATAGCTACTACTACCCTTCTTGTTATTCTTCTGTTGGTTTTAAGTTTACTATGCCCTGTTGTTCTTCTTGTCTGAGAAATATCTTCAGGGAAGCGCATGACACTGTCAAAAAGTTTCTGCTTTCACATTTATAGCTGAGTGCAAGGTTCTGTCTGCTGCCTTGTTATCACAGCAAGCTCTAAGCTTACTGAAAACCCAGCAGCTTTAGGGAACTATTTGAATGCAATACCTCTGATCAGACAGTGCCTTATACTGTTAATTCTTTAATTAACCTCTCCGTAATCCCTTCTCAGTGCTCCTTCCTGCTTCATGTTTGCAAGAACGGGGACTGATCAGAACTTAGCACCCTGTAATGTTTTACTGCTCTGCTGGGTTTTACAGTATTTCATTTCTTGAGTCACCGGGAAGAATTTCAAATGACAAAGTTCCCAAAACCTCAACATAAAGAAACCAGCTCTACTTTTCTAAAACACTCCTAAAAAGCACATCTTAAAATTAACATAATTAAGGACTATAATAGCCTCCTGGCCAGGCTTTAATAATGCTAAACAATGAATCTCAATGAATAGAAGTATGAACTTGGCTCCTAGTGAAAGAAATGCTTCGTGTTCATATACTGAGGATAAGATTCACCCCCTCTGTTTAGCACAGATGTCTGCATGTGATCCAGTCATAGAAACATAGTTGATGAAGAGAAATTGGTGCTGGGGTCAACTCACTTGTCCACTTAAGAATGTCTGTCTTACCTTCAGCCCGGGTAGGGGCAAGTCGACTAACATCCAGCGTGTCACAGAAAATACGCAGGTTAGTTAGTCGTGCTGGTTAATGTAATACTGACAGTCTCACATGCATTCCTAAAATCATGTCTCACACTAGTTGTGAATTTTATGTGCCTCTGATTTAAGCAGATTTGTTTGCTGAGTATTGTATTCAATACTGAACATTAACCTACTATGAAAACCCTTTTCATCTTATTATGAGGGGACAGGATGCAGGGCAGAAATATGGGAAGAAGCATTGGCACTTTTGCCACGTGGCAGGTTTTTTAAGTGTGTTGTTTAATACAAGGTTCAGATTTGACATTCACATGTTAAAGCCACGTATTTAAAAAAAAACCTAAGTTGGCCTTTAAATTAAACATCTGGCATCTTCAGTGAGCACAAATAGCATAGATGCCTCTTCAGGCAGTTGTCTAATGTACAAGTGCAAAGTGACTGAGTGAGCAAACAGATTTCTCACTCTACTGAGAAATAAACAGTCCTGGAAGAATTATGTGTAGCTTTATCCATCCATCTTCAAGGAAATCGTTCCTTACTTGTTGCTGCTACTGAACTTGATATTGGTCGTAGCAAGACTAGCTATTGAGGAGTGCTACTGCACAGTTTCAGAAGTTTAGTTCCAATTGATGTTTTCCTTTCAAATCTCATATCATATAACCTAGCATTGTGGAAAGTGAGCATTTTTGACTGGCAACCCACTGGTCAGAGGTAATTTGCACTGGACGATAGCTTTGAATGTAAACACCATAGAAGGGGATGTTCTTTCCAACGAAGAATTCTGCACTCAATGAGAGTTTTAACAGAAATAGCTGGGTTTATTGTTTTAATCCCTGCTAGCATTTGGCTGGATTTTGTGTCAGTTGCCCAGCGTGTATTGATGGAGTGGGGTTCTCCCACTTTTCCCGATCACCAAGAAAACTATCTGCTTGAAGAGCAGTTGTACAGCCGTGCATGTGCAGTCGCCTGATGGTTTTGAGCAAGAGCAGTCGGTTACGTCGCAGTGTGTGTTAGTTTTGTAAGTGTCATGTGAAGGCTGACAGAGATCACATTTCTGTGTTTTGCTGCTCGCTCCAGAGCGTAGCCAGCAGAGGTAATGGATCTCTGCAGAACCTCACTGAAGCAGATCACCAAATGGTGCAGGATTTCAAGAGCTGATGCACTTTTATTGCTACAATATCCTTGTCATGAAGGTGAGGGGGTTTGTATTGTGGTTTCATGTATCAGTGTGGTTTTATGTCAAAAAGCTGAGCCCTGTTGCTAAGCTGGATACCAGGTTTTTTCTTTTTGAAAAAAAGCTTTTCTTTAGTTCTTAGAGTTGAGTTGCAGTCGTAGGCTTCTGAGTGTATAGATTCAACATGCCGTAGTGAAAAGAAGCCTGTACATGCAGAACAGCTGGCAACAGAGGACTCCAGTTCAGAAAAACTCCCGTAAGAAGCATCGTAACATTTATCAGAGCACAGCTCAATCACAAATTAGATGGGTTCCTCCAAGAGAGGGACACCTTTAAGCAGCTACAACCCTCAGTCAATAGGAGATTGGCCCTGCTCTCGGCGAAGCTGGGCTTTGCTCTGCAGGTAGATAATGAGCACTGCGTTTGCTGTTGCGGCTCCACTCTTGGAAGCGTTAGGCAAGCTGCAAGGGTTTGCTAGACAGACCGTGTCTCAGAACACACTGTAGTCCCAGTATAGCCTTACAAAAAAGACTAATCCAGCCAACTGGATGAAATTGCCTAAGGTAATTAGGGTAATTGTTTATTACCCTGAAAAATCATGTCGTTCTGTTTCCCCCTTTTTTCAAAGGAACACAATAGAAGACTGGGGGTTTATATCCCATCTTCATTGAAGGAGGTGCTTACAGGCAAGCTATAAAGTCCTGGAATGTGATTTATATTATAATGCTACGGTCATTTATGTATTATAATATATATATATAAAACATATATATTTATAATGCTACCATCATTTATGTATGCATGTATGCATTCATTAGTGAAGCAGAGGGCATCTCGAACCCCACTGTTACAGTTTCAGTGGTTCAATTCCGTACTCACCAGTGATGACTCACGTTTCCCATAGCTGCCTTCTGGCCTCTGTGGGCTTTACATTTGCCTGAACGTTTCAGCGGGATCTGGGAGTGACACCAGGAGCCACAGCATGGCACTGCACTAAGTGGTCACAATCTCCCATGGCCAACTGACAGGAAGAGACAGGTATTTTGGATTCTGGTGTTGCTCTAGAGGGTCTTTGCCCTGGAAAGTCAGGCCACAGGTGCCAGAGCGAAGGGGCAGGTTTCAGACAGCACACAGCAGGTGGGGGGGCACGGCAACCTGAGAGAGGCATCTCTGGCAGCTGCTGCTTTGCAGTTCCCTGGTCCCACCCAGGTCGAAGCTTAGCTGCCCTTACCAGGCACCCTGGTTTGTGTGCCCTTGATACGCCTCACCCAGCTGATTGGCAGCATCTTGCCTTTTATGGAGGCAGCATCTTGTGGCCACTGTGACATTCCCACCAGGTGAATAAATTAAATCCAACTTTTCAGCAATGACTTTGGATTTTGAAGGCTTCCTCTTTGCTATCTTCTGCATGGATTCCCAGATGCAATAGCCACTCATGCCTCCACGTTATCCTGGCAGGTGGTGCTGCTTGTATTGTCATCTCTGTGCCTCAGTTGTTGAAAAGTGGAGGAGCAGAGCCCTCGGGGGCTGTGTTCTGGGTGTGCTGGTCTCCAGGCTCTTCAGCGGGAGCTTGAGGAGGACACTTAGTTCTTTCTCTGAGCGTAAACACTGCTGGTAGCACTGAAACATCTAGGTTAGCAGTTTTAGGTAAGTATGACAATATGTGAAGGGACAGAATTTGGATCCAAATACTTGGAAATACTTGAAGATTAATTGCACTTTAAAAATGTTTTAAAATAATTTTTGGTGGAGATTTTTGTTTCTGTACAATATAGTAAGGTGGAGCCTGTAAAACTCGCTTCCCTATTTTTTGTGTTAAATGTATATGTGCATGGTAAAGGTTTTTAGTGGCACCGAGTCTATTTTACGTTGTGCTCTTTTGAAAATGAGGCATGAGGACCTTTAAAAGCTGTTGTTTTTCTTGACTTCACCTTCATTAATCTTATTTAGTTTCTGTAAGGGGCTATTTTGTGAGCTCCATCGATGGGTAATGTTTTCTTTTCCAAAGTTCATGATTCTTCTATTCAAATCACTAATTTTCACTGCTACACTCCAGTGGTTTAGTGCTTCCCAGGCCTCGAGGAATGAGTTTAATTAGCAATGCTGAATAAATTCTGAGAGATGATTCATCTTTCTTGTCACTCGGATCTAAGTAACAAAAATGCAATTTTAAGATGTACTTAAAAGCCTTGTGAGATGGCTTCTTTGGTGTAACTGGTAAAATACTCGGATGTAAATCTGGAAAAAAAGGGTTTTACCTGTCTGTTTTCAATTTAGTGAAGAGGTATGGGATTCAGTCATACGTTCTTGAAGTCCCTGGCGTGTTGTTTCCAAAACAGTGAGCGATGAGCAGTACTTGGCACATACATTCCACATTAAAACTGTTCATTAGAGCTTTTTTAGATTAAGTAAGTGATTTGGGAAATTTCAAAACTATCCCGGATTTAATAGGATTTAATTTGGCTCTGGGTTTTTTTATGTTTTGAGCAAAGCACACAAAAACCCACTGAAGGGAAAATGGCATTTTCTAGTCAACCTAATTGTCACAGCGCAGAGGTCCAAATTTTGTTACGTCCCTTTCTCTGAATCAAGAGAAGGTGTATTTATAACACTTCTTCTATGAGAAGGAGTGAACCCAGGGAAGTGGGGGTTAAATTTCAAACTTTCTTCAGCAGCAGAGAACGGGAGCATTTTGCCATGGCATATCGCCTTCCCTGCAGGAGGCTCAGAGCATTTTACACCACTGAGGGGTGACAACTCTGCTTCACGGCACTGTGGGAAGAATGAAATGTGCTTCTCTCGCCTTTACAAATAGGGATCGAGATAGTTAGAAACTCGCCCAAGGAGAGCTGTCAGCCAAAGCTGAACTGCCTGACTGAGAATCCCGAGTTTAATTCTGGGGCCACTTCCTCTATTCCAGCACATGGAGCACTGTGAATAAAAAATATGGATTGTTTAGCGCCTTTCTCATCTAGGCACAAAGAAATTAAGGACAAATTGTGGCTGTAGCTAGTTTCCTGGATTTTGTCAGATTCAGACAGATCCCAAATGTTATTTTAATGTAACCTTCAAAGAAACCCCTTGCTATTAATGTTGTATTTATTGCAGTTACACTGACCCTAATGAATATTTTTAAATGAATTTGACAGATATCACAAATATTTTCAATGCAGTTTAACATCATTAAGTATAACCTTTCCTAGAAAAAGGGTTCTATGAAGTGAACGTAGGATAAGTGCAAATGCTGGATTCTGGGAAGTCAAGGGCGTTGCATATTACTTAGTACACAAAATAGATGTTAGGGAATAACGTTTATGGAACAACATTACAAACTTCTCCCTCCTATGTGTCGTCAGTACATCTCACCTCAAAGGACAAGCTCTGTTAGAAGAGAATCGGTTTATTAATTTAGCCCTTAGGTATTATGTCTAGTTGGTTATGTCTTCAAAACCAAATTCAGTCACCTTAGGAATCTTTTTCCAGATTAATTTCTCATTACTTTGCTCTGATGTGATAGCCAAGAGGGCTAAACAAATCCTCTGGAAAGCACAGGTTACTCCACTTCCTTGGAGACATGAGCTTGTTTCCCCTTCAGTTTGCACAGGTTTTTGCACCTGGTGGTCCCAGTTCTGCCTGGAAGAAGGGCAAAGGATAAATCACAGTTCCTTGCGCTGTATGTGAACTTGTGAAGCCGTGCAAATACACAGTTGTTATAATCCAGGCCATCAGAAATATAAATGGAACGATTTGAGGACTGGATTCTACTGGATTCCAATACTTTATAAACTTTAGAGCACCAGTAGGGTTCCCCACTGGAATATAAATAAAGCGAACCCTCTCAAAGGTTTATAGGACTACACTTGGTCCTCTCTTACTGCCTTAATTTATGATTGTTGCAAATTCACAAGCTGTGAAATGCGTTGGTCGCAGAGCTGGTGGCAATAACTTCAGAATATGAATGAGAGCATCTGGGTTGCTATTTACCTTTGTTTGACAAAGTCAGCTTTTCATCTTTGCATCATTTAACCTCAGAAATATGGCTGGGTTAGACAGGCCTATGGCGCCTTCTATGGAACAGCACGTTGGCTTCCCTTCACTTGGTTAGGTTCTTCGGTGAATACGCATACCGTTTGCTTTCCCACCACTGGGCTGTTCCTCTACCAGGATGCAAATCAAATTCATGTAAATAAAAATAAGCAGCAGCTTTCCCTCTGCAAAAGAAATAAGGGTGCTGGGACTCAGAAATTCTTGATTTTATGTGGGTTCTGTAGTGACTTGGGTAAAAGGAAGGCCCAGGCAGCAAGCCTGCGTAACACTCCATTTAAACCCTATTTTGCAGACCTTGATTAGTGCATATAAATTTTGCTTGCTCTTTGTTACAGATAAATTTCTCCGTGCCTAACTTTGATGCCTCTGAGTTTCAATTTCCATATCTATAAAATGATAGAGAGATGATAAAGCTTTCTCAAGTATTTCTCAATTGCCATGAGTTTTCCTCGGGCTGAAAACTATGGTATGGAGTCTTGCTGCTGTTCACCAAAACCGGGAATCCCTTGTGGACAGTTACTGGGTGCTAACACTTCTTGTGTGCTTGATGTCCAGAGTATGGGAGACTAGCTCAGCGTTAGCTTGGTGTAGTGTAACGGTCTGTGTTATGTGGGAGTTCAGATTAGGGAAGGATCACGGCTACTTCCAATCTCTGTCCCAGTAAGGTGTTTTACCAGAAAAAAAAGAGAACCTTAGCTTGTACGGCGATTGGTGACTCCGACCCAAGGCACTGCCGCTTTGTGATACCCAAATCAGGATCATTCTTTTATTGCGCTGTGCCTGGATATACCATCCCAGTCTGCGTTTGTTTGGGCAGCCTCTTGAGACTTTTCTGAATTGGTGGGTTGGTATAAACAAAACTCAGAGACTGTTGTCACCGTATCTCATTTTCTGTTTCCACTTGACTTGTGTCAGCTCTGCTGAGTTTATAGTAAGTATTACCTGTGATGGATCCCTTTGCTTGGCTCCTGCTCTATTTATGGAGACAATTTCAACTGCTTGAGTATTACTTTTATTGCCTGATGCCTCCAGGCCTCTTGGTACAACACATACGTACTAAGCACTGCGCTAATGACTGGCCAGTTCTAAGGGGATGGATTGAGACCAAAACAGATAGAAGATTTTCTTGAAAGAGACAAGGAGTTTTGCATCCAGTGAGAAATGAAACTGTTTCCTCCACTTCCAGAAGGGTCCTCTCTCCTATGGCCAGCACTAGCAGTTGAAACAGCTTCATTCCTCTTCTCTGACCGGCAAGAGGTTCACAGCCAGGGCACTAGTATGAGCCAGGGACTGAAAGCCTTAGATCAAAAGGAGGTAAGTAGGGAGCTCAGTTCAGCCTCGGTCTCTCAAAGTAGGTTTGGGTTCAGTCTGTCTCTCAAGCTGAAGAGATCTCAGACTTGATGGCACAAAGGACATGGTACGTGCGAGTGCTGGAAACAGATGGGCAGTTCCTCATGGGGTAGTTAAGAGAGGAGAGCAAAATTTTTCTGTTAGTGTTTGAAAGGTTAAAGGTAAGGCTAAACACTTTCTACTGCTCGGAAGCACTGGCTCTGAGCAGGAACAGAGAGGTAACCCACCAGCTGTACTGTGCTGCGAGCTGCCATAGAGTTGGGGCTGTTCAGGTACTGTCCGTGGGGACGGCTCTTTGCGGGTGACCAGTCCAAATCCCTGCTTTGCAGACAGGATTTTCAGAAATGCAGAGGAAGGAGGAGGCTGGTGCAGCCTGGAGCTACTCATTCTATCCCTTCAAGTGCTTGAGTTTGTAAGTTGTTCTGTGCTGATTTCAGAGCAAACAAAAAGGAGTTGGTTCATCATTACTTGTCTGTGTGTCGCTAAAGCTTTTTGAAAAGCTTATTTGCAGAGGTGTCAGCTTGATGTTGCTAATTTATCATGCATAAAGTGAGGAGGAATTCTGTTAGAAAGCGAGTCTTCCTCTCATGCGTACCTTCTCTCTGTCTAGTCCTGGTTTGTTTATTTGGCTGTTCTTTCGAGTTTTCAGGTCAAGCCATGGGCTGGGGCTACCTTTCTGGAGTTTAGATGTTGAAAAGTTCTTTGACAAATGATGTGAGAGGAACTCTACAAATATTTTCAAGTATCCTGAGTGGCAGATGGTTTGGAAAAAAAATTAACATTGCAGATCATAGGTAGTGTTGAGTCCAGAGTTTGTTCTCCCCAGGCAGAGTGTATACAGCACCTGATCGACAGGTTCCTCGATGCCATTGTTTGATCATGCTTGATGTGATGTGGAGATAGTTGAAATACCTCTCTAACGTGCTGCTGATAAGAACGTGTGTAGTGTATATATCTCTATTTACGTCTTAATCTTTTTGATAACAAATCAATTGACAGTATTCTGCATGGTTTTCTTGCACAGACTGTGAATGGTTATAGTTCTACCTTCTTGTCTTGGCTGAGAAAATTGTTTTCTGTTTTTCTTAGCTGTCACAGGACGTCATGCTCAGGTGGCCTGTGATAGATATCTATTATTTATATATATCATCCCAACTGCCAAATTCCTCTTCTTTTAGATGTTAAGAATACCTCTTGATTCTAGGCAGGCTTCACAGTTTATATTCATCGTCAGCACACACCTTTTCCACCCAGGGTACATTTCTTCTTCTCTCTTTCTATTTTTTAATGACTTTAAAAAAGAATATTTTACTCAGCTGGTGGGTGGGTGATTCTAACCTAGTGTTTCATTAGTGTGTTCTGGTTTTATTTCCTCTGCTGAATGCTAGAACTGGAGTTGCAGGGAAGTTCATCCAAGATTCTCTGTCTTTTACTGGACGATTAAGCTCCTAATAAACTTAGGTAATGTAGTTCTAATTTGGATCCACGTTCATTTATTTTACCATGGGAAGGAAGAATTCACAAGAGAGGCTCAGGTTCATGTCAGTGTTTTCTTCTAAGGTTTCCTCAGCCAAGGAGTCCCTGACCACCACATATGTCAAGAGTCTTTCCAAACCTAGTGACCTCGGGTAATTCCAAAGAATTCCACTCTAGAGCCCAGAACCCCATTGCGCCTCCATTAATCCATGATTATCCATGATATCACTCCATGATACCACCCTGAGCCCCACCTTTTTCCCTAGTACAATATCTGTAAAAACAAAGGTCGTCTAAGCAAAGATTAGATTAATCTTGATCCCATTGCCAACTTAATTCCACCTAATTTGGCTGCATCTGCTTGCGGCAGTGGAGAAGGTTGGCTAATCGTCTGGCGTATACTGTATTCTGGAAACTATCTGTTTCCTCCTTTTCTGATTACGTGATACCACATGGGCAAACAAAGGTGATTGATTGTACACAACTGTAACGCGAGCCATTCCCTCAAGCCTGTTTCGAAAATCCTGATGTTGCTAGTCATGTACTTGGTTTCTATTGTAGGGAGATACAATATTTATGAATTAAATTAATGATGACCTCAACTTAGCGAGGTTAAATCTCCGATCAGGGCTTTAAAGTTTTAAATTCTTTCCCAGTCAAATCCAAAAGGCAGCCATGGGTTTCTCACCGTGAGGACTGAACAAACAGAAAGGTCCTAGTGAGAACACTAACCACAGTGCGGTTATAGCAGTATATCTTGCTATTTTGCATAGTAGCTTTTGTAAATATCTAAGGATTTTGCCCACAGTTTATAAATAACTTTTGTACAACAACAGCTGCAGCAGAGCGGCTCAGCTCATGCAACTGTTTTGAAAGAGGCTGGACTAAACTAACCCAGTTGTAGTCAGGTTGAAAATTTGTTACCTGGGAGTTGAGAAATGAGTCTGAAAGAGGCAGGAAATTGCTTCATAGGGGGAACTGAGATCCAAGTACTCGGGAAGAGAGTTGCAGTGGGCGGGAGCTGTGCCTGAGAGAGGACTGTGGCACTGAACGTTACATTGGCAGTGATGCGAGCTAAACTCAGCAGCAGCAGGGTCTGCAGTTCATCAGCTCTGACATCCAGTAGGTGTCATTGCAGCCAACTGGGATTATCAGTCACAGAAGGCAAGGATGATTTGTCGGGGTGCAGGGTGGGAGAGAGGGAAACCCAAGTCAAAGTACATGATTTCAAAGCTGTAAATCTGCGAGCACTTTCGGAAAAGGATGCCTCTACTTATATTTAGATTTCTCCAAATACGAAAACTGTGATTTCTCATCATCAGCCTCATGCTTCTGGAGACATCTGTGTTTAGTTTTCTGCAGATTTAAAAAAAAGAAGCAAAAATAAAGTAAAAATGTTGATCCCTCCCTGTGAATTTGGTTAGATTAAAAATGAGCATGCTTGTGTAAAGGAAAGGTACAGGCTACCTAAGTTAGAGTTTTGATGAATTATTGTCAGAAAGGTTATTTTAATCTGTAGTGGTTGATCTACAAAGGGCAAATATTGCCTTGGAGAAAGTAGTTTATCATGGGCCATAAAGCGGGAATGACAGTGCTACATTCAGAGTCCTGGTTTTATCTTAAAGGGACTTTTTCTTATGATTTGGCCTAATACAGAGGTCAATAGGACTACGCGCAGATGTAAGAATAATTCATCTGTGTTAGAAACTGGAAGTGTAAGCCATATCTTCACATGTGGTGCTGATGACAATGACATAAAACAATATTTAAAGAAAAATATTTGAGACTTCATGTTGCAGAGTTATACATTACACAACATTATTTTTTGGATGCAGTATTTTTTTCTCTTGTGACAACTCCTGAGTTCACAAGATGAGCGTGGCCAGCAGGACAAGGGAGGGGATTCTCCCCCTCTGCTCTGCTCTTGTGAGACCCCACCTGGAGTGCTGCATCCCGCTCTGGGGCCCCCAGCATAAGAAGGACGTGGGCCGGTTGGAGCGTGTCTAAAGGAGGCCATGGAGATGCTCCGAGGGCTGGAGCCCCTCTGCTATGGGGACAGGCTGGGGGAGTTGGGCTTGTTCAGCCTGGAGAAGAGAAGGCTCTGGGGAGACCTTACAGCACCTTCCAGTGCCTGAATGGGCTGACAAGGAAGCTGGAGAGGGGACTTGTTACAAAGGCCCGTAGTGACCGGACAAGGGGTAATGGGTTTAAATTGAAAGCAGGGAGATTTAGATTGGATGTAAGGAAGAAATTCTTCCTGGAGAGGGTGGGGAGGCACTGGGACAGGTTGCCCAGAGAAGCTGTGGATGCTCCATCCCTGGGAGTGTCCAAGGCCAGGCTGGATGAGGCTTGGAGCAACCTGGGCTAGTGGAGGGTGTCCCTGCCCATGGCAAGGAGTTGGAACTAGATGGTCTTTTAAAATCCAAATTATTCTTAGGTAGATGATCTTTATCTATGCAGGACTTACCTGGGTTAGCTTCAAAGGATCAACTTCTGTTATGTGTTATTCAAAGGATTGTATGATTAAGGCTCAAATTAGATGTTTGGGAATGCAATGTATGGCACACAAACACATGCCAGTGTATTTGGGCTAAGAACAGAAGGTGTAGATTCTCTTAAAGCACATTTTGAAGTGTTTTTCTCAACACTTGCACAGCTCCAGACTATAAACTGTTTAGACGGCCTTTCAGAATGTGTTTACAAACAGTAGAGAGTGCAGAAGCAGCAGCCATAGGTGATCACTGCAGATGGGTTATTCATGTTAATGTTTACTAAACAATACTACTTAAAACACAGAGATTATGAGCTTAATTTAGAAAGATATTTGGCGTGTAGCACACCATATCCAGCACCCCCAGCAGAGGCACAGAAACATGGCATGGCAGATAAGAGCTGCCTTTATTCTCCCTAGAAAATGCTGGGACTACATGAGCAATTAGTGCTGTTTCTGTGGAAACAAAAGATGTACCCTGAATGAAAATTCCTATGAAATAAAGATAACAAAAATAACTTAAAATATACTTAGGAAACGTTGGGCCGGTTCCACAGAGACATAAGTAAACACAACTTTAAAAACAAGTGCCTGCCACGGTGCGTAAAAATATCGCATCAGTTTAAATTGCTTCTCTGTGCCCATGTGTGCTTTGCAAACCCACTGTGCTCCTTTCCCCCTCTTCACACATCCTTCCAAGGACAGCTGTAAGGAAACACATGACAGGTGATTCTCTCGGTGAGAAACGGGTAGCGTTGTCGGAGAGCTGCATGTAGCTTATTCCTGAATAACTACTGTGCTTGATTTATCACTGGGCTAGGTTTTGTGCTGGCAGGGCACCTGTGACAGGTCAGGGGATCAGGCCTCTTCCCTGCATTTGGAACACCTAAAACCGATTAGCATCCCTCTTGCGCAAGTGTGAATTGGTGGATGTTAGCATAGGCAATGGCAGCAGGATGCAGGCTGCATGCAAACAGTTATGCCAGGCTTGAAGGGCAAAACCACTTAACAGTCACAATAAACAGGTAAATAGAGAACAAGTACAACAGCAAACGGATGTAATATCAGAAGTACAAGAGGAGTACTAACTTCAGTATAAAGAATTACACACATACAAATGATTTATCACTTACAGATTGTCTTGGATCCAAGTGAAAATACTGTAAACCCTTTACTAATATAGTCCCATCTGAATCTTTCTGTTTAGTTTTGTTTCAAACTCCCTTTTCCAAGCCCTCGGTAGCGTATCTGAGATGGCTAGGTAGTTAATATTTTATCATGGTAGCCAAAATAAATTCTGATCCCTTCCTGTGATAGGAAGAGAAAATTGTACACATTTCTTAAAAATCAGCTTTCTATCGTTGTACGGTAATCGTATTATGCATAGTGTGATTGTGGTATTATTTATAATTTCTATGTAATGGACAGTGTGCCTAAATGTTCAGAAGAACCTCTTCACTGAATTAACGCTTTGGTTTATTATTGGTTGGACTGGAAAACTCTCGTGCGGTGCTTGCTCAGCTCAGCTTCCTCTCTGTGTTGATCAATAGTCCATCTCTGAAAACTGAAATACTGGTCTGATAAGTGTAATCCTGTCTTTAACTTGGATAACGCTTTTAAGCTCAAGAGATAAAGATGCTGGACAATCTCTTGTACACTGCAAAGATTATTTGCAAGATGAAGTTGACCCTGTACACCTTGACTTAAAAAGTTTTATATTCCCCTGTAGAAATGTTGAGGAGGTAGTAAAGGAGTTGTTCTAACATATGTTTCTTGAATAATGGATGTTAGGGGATAGAATCACAGCCAATATGAGAAACAGTTTGCATAAACATGCTGATTTTTTAATGTTTCAGAAATATGTTAAACCTTTAGCCAGTGAGGGTGCATGCTCTGCATTTCAGAGATTTTTAGGCAGCAGGTTGGGGTAAGAAGTTAAAATATACAACTTTGAAAACAAGACAGAAATCCCTTCGGATCTCTCTACATCCATTTCTTTCTTTGCTCTCCCTCTGTGCTGCCAAGGTGAAATAGTATTTGGTGGCAAACAAATAATCCAAGTGCTGATATAATCCAGAAGGAAAATCTGAGGGAGGTCACTGATAGAAATGAAAGCTCTGCTGATATGGCTGTCTGCTCGGTACTTCCACAAAAGTACATACAAAGCACATACAAAGAAATCAGCATAAGGCCATCTTTCCATAAGTCCCACGTTTCTGGGAATACTGATGTTAACAGTTAAAAAAATAAACCAAAACACCACCCTGCAAAAATCTCTCTTGAGGGGCCACAATTGCTTTAAAGTTGCGACCAGCTGGATTTAGGAAGGTTCTGACCAGTTCTAGGTCAACTTGCTCGAGCAGGAGGGTGGCCCAGGTGACCCTTCCAACCTTAACCACTCGTCATTCTGTGAAGACCGAAACATTCCTGGCACGTGCGTTGAAACGTTCTGTATATAAAACCAGCCACTCAGTAGACATTTCCTCAGATTAAATTGGTCATTTTTTACTACTGTTGTATTCACCTGCCCAATAAACCTGTATTCTCATTTTATATAGTTGGTCGTGCAGTGGAAACTTACCCAAAGCGGGTAGTTCAGCCTTCCAAAATAAAGAGACGGGTTTGTTTGTTTTTAAAAGTTCATTTATAAACGGCTGTAAAGCATAAAAAAAGTCGTTGGCCCAGGGTGTTCTGTGACTGTCAGAGAATGCTGTGTCTTTGCCTCTCTAGCGCCGTGCTGTAGACCAAACACTTGTGTGCTGAGCACTACAGGTCTTTAACAAATACTGGTCAAAAAACAAGAGAAAAACAGCAGGAAAAAACTTTATGTATTTATTTTCAGGAAATTGTCTGACCTTGGCTGTGTTAATTAATAGTTCCAGAGGAAATACATTTAATTCTTTAATTCTAGCCCTTCACCTCGGAGATTATTGTTACTTGTACACATCAGCCTTTGCTTGTTCATTGATATATGCCTGTGGTGTAGCTATTTTTCCTTAGTATTTTTAAATGCAAATTGTCTAATTATGCAGATACCATCAATAATCATTGTTTTGTAAACATTAACTTTCCACGATTCTGATGAAAAGCCTTGTATGATTTTTGCCATGGAAATTCCAATTTAGATGGGAAGGCTCTTTTAAGGCAGGGATTTATTATGATTTTGGAGTGTAAAATTTAACAAGTACATCGTAATTTAACTAACTGTTTTTGAAGAGATTCAGGTTTTTGAATGGCAAGTGCTTAAATTCCTGACTTCCCGGTATCACTGCTGATACCAGGTGAAATTAGTTAAGCCCAGAGCAAGGCGTTTGAATTGAGAGACTAAGTAAGAGCCCAGAACTTGGCCTTTTGACAGAGAAGGGAACATTTAAAACATGCCAGCACTGGGATGGCAACATGAACAGTATGATAAGCACAGCCTCTAAAGCAGAATCTGCATAAGCTGTAAATCTGGTGGGGGAAGACTCAGCGAGGGCTGAGAATTTGAACACTTCTCTGAATTAGCCGGAGCAGGGGAGGAATCCAGTCGGTCATGAACCTGTCTCTGTTTCTCCTTGCCGCCTCAGAGTCTCTCAGAGTAAGTACTCTGTGACAAGCTCTCCCTTTGTCTGGCTTTTCATTTGTTGGGGGAATAAAGGTAAAATTCTATTCAACTCTTGGGTGGATAATAGGTTCCTTTCCTTTTCCTTTTAACTTAAGGAAGGCCTGTGTCCCTCTCCTAAAATTCTGTATGGTTTTTAGGGATGAAGGTGAAAAAAGAATTGTTCCTACTGCACTGGAGAGGTTTTTTTTTTCCCCCCTGAGTATCCCAAAGACAGGAGACAAAATACAGCAATTCTTTCTGAAAAAACAAATGCTGACTCTCGGCAGAGTGTGAACGAGGCTTCATCCATCAGGAGACTACGAGCAACAGCGTGAGGCTTGCACAAACAATCAGTCACATACGCTGGCATGTGTTTATCTCCCCAAACCAAAAATTTGGTGCAAAACTTCAGTATCATTCAGTTATCCGTTTACTTTTTTAGAGACTGTTTCTGTACCGCCTGTAGGACTTCTGTAAGAGAGATTCGATTCTGTGAACTGTGAGTGCAAAATTAAACAAGAAAAGGGTTTTTTTACAGTGATGTAGCCTCACTCTGGTATTGCTCAACAAAGTGAAATGAGGACTTCACTTCTGTAGCGATATATAGTATTTACTTTAGTGTCATATGTAGGTGGGGCTATCAGTAAAAAAATAAAGGGGAAATTGTTGCAACATCTTTTTTCCTCTTACAAAGTGCAATTAAGAGTGATGGTATTTGTAATTGTTTTAGACTGAGATTTCTCAAAGCTGCTCAATGTTAGCTTTATATTTACCCTGCGGCAGCTTTTTCTTCCCCTGAGAAATCCAGCTGAACCTCAGCATACTGCTGTGGCAGTATAAAGTTATTAGAAAATCCCTGCAGCTGGTAGAGAAGGGAGCGGACACTCCCTAAAATCTCCCTCTGTGGTTTTATTAATGGTCGTGCTCAATAAATGACTTCATCACATAGTGCATATTGGATGTGAGGGGGTTTACTGGGAATTAGAGGTATTCCTAGTGACCTGTAGACAGTTTGGGGAGACGGTAGTGATTTAAGCCCTCAGGTTTCCCAAAATTGCATCAAGCACTGCTCTGCGTGACAGAGCAGCCGGCAGTCCGGCGGCAGAAAAGCTAGTTAATGCTGTTACTCATGTGGGCAAGTCAGCACTGTGTTTTCGAGAACTACTGCAGCAGCAGAGTTGTTCAGTACTAAACCCTGAGCCCGCTCGTCTGTGCAGAGCGGGTCTGAGCAATCTCTCACCCTGCCTAGGACCCTGGCCTTTTCTGCACGTGTGGGCTCCTCGGATCAGCTAGCTGTGACGGGGCTACCCGAGCGAGAGCTGGAGCCTGAGATGCAGGTGTAGATAAAACAATGCCATTATTCGTGTTTTTAATGACCTGTCTTGTGGTACCTCATGGTAAATATCAGAAAGAAGGAAACAGCAACAAAGCGTGGCTATAGCCAGTCCCCTGTAGTTTTGGTTTTCAAAACACTTGTTTTGGGTTTTTGGTGAAAATGGGGGAGTGATAGTGGCATTGACTGAGCGGAGAACTTAGTCTGAAGTGTAGTTTCCTTTTGCCAAGAGCAAAGAAAGCAAGAAATTATAAAAACAAATTCTTGGCTGAAAACTTAAAAGGATAGGTTTGGAATGTTATCTTAAAGGACGTTACAATCTTGGAGCTTCCAGTCATGCCCCAGATAAAGCACTTTGTTTATACATTACCCCACTTCACGTACTATGGCTTCGATGGTAGATGAGCTGTAAGCATTCACTGTGACTCTGGGTGACACGTAATTTCATTAGAAGGTTGCTTTATTTTCCTTCCTACAGTCTGCTCTTTTTATACAACACACATGATCTACATTTTTGCAGCAGGTGCTAATTAAACTGTTCAAATTTCATATCGTAGCTCTAGGTTTTATTCCCTCTCAGGTGTAAATGCTGAGAAAGCCGAGGGAAGCAGTAGAAACCTCCAGTATTTACATCAGTGTGACCTGGAGCAGAACCCAGAAGAGAATTTTTAGCAAAACCTTTTACCGTCCACTTTAGACTTTGAGTTTAGATTTTATCTTTGTGTTTTGTTTAAAAGAAAGTGAGACTATCAGAGGTGTCAGGGTTAAATTAGTGTTACCATTCTTCTGCTGACGACTTACCTGAAGTGTGGCATTTCCAGAAACAAGCATACCTTCATGACAGACGGCGATCACGGTTTGCATAGGATTCAGCATCACTAGGAGTTGAAAGACTCAGCGCCTTACAGCAAGTGCTGGACACCCCTCTTTATTGTTGAAAACAAATCACAAAGGGCTAAATTTTGGGCTTGTGGGCTTAGATAATAAAATGAGGGTACAGTTCTGCTTCCAGTGGAGCTGATAGCAAAACTCCTGTTGACTGCACTAGCAGCAGGATTTCACTCTGTACAGCAAAGCGTGGGAGAGTCGCGGAGGATCTGTAAATGTTTTTGAAACTCGGTACCAACTCTGTTTCTCCTCCGTGCTAAGGAAACAATTAGATTTCTCCTTGAACGGGTGGCATTTCCCTTCCTTTTAATTCTGTTTGGCAGTTTGCTATTACTTGTGCCTAACGCTTTGGGGGACTACAGAACAGAAGGTGCGGTCTTTTATATAAACTAGTACTGGTTTTGTGGGATCCACTTGGTGCTTCACACTTCTGCTTTAGCAGTAAAAGTGACTTTGTGCTGACAGCTGGAGTAACTGTTGTGCATGGAATAAAACTGTCTCTGTTTTCTCGCTCCAGTTCTAAAATTTAAGTGGATTCTTGCAGATCTAAGCTGAAATACATAGATAAATTTTTGCTGCGTGCAATAAAAATGGTTTATATGTTTTTCTGATGCTTTAATGTGCAGAAGACACATGTAACCATTATTGAAAGGTAAAAAAGAGAATGGGGCAGATTTGGAAGCAATAAATTTTATTTTTATATCCTATTCTTTCTTATTGTTTGTTATTTTTTTAAGCTCTTGTAGTGCTTTTTCCAACTCCCCTTGAAATTAATGAGAGCCAGACCAAGTCCTGAGAGACTTTTGTAGACATTAAAAAGGATGAAACACTCTTTCCTTGGAGAGGTGACAGAGCTCTAACTTTAAAATGTGTCCTGCTGAAGGGGGTTAGGAGCCATCTGCTGGTGCAGCAGGTAGGTCCTTGCTCTGAGTGGAGGTAGAGCTTTAAGCAAGTATCAGTAAGTGATAGTCCTGTTGCTAAATTTGTTGCAATTTCTGCTTGTTTCCATATTTGAGCATTATTAGAAAATACGACAAAGACATGAATCTGGCCAGATTTGAACGGAATGCCATTGGAGTCAGGTAGTGGATCGGGTGTTTTCGTAGTGGTCGACTTCCTTTTGAAATGAGCAAACCACATGCTTTGAAGGTCAGATAGAGGAGAGGATGGCAGCACATCATCTTGTGAATCATCTTCTCTCACCGGTTGGTTTTGTCGTGTCATTACAAGCTGGCTACAAAAGGTCATTTTATGATTTTTGGCTTCTTTTTCTACACTGCAGTCCCAGAAGGTTACAGGAGGATCTGGTTTTAATGCAGCATACTTAGGGAAGATACGGATGCTATTTAAGCTCTGTGCTGTTTGGCAGTAGGAGTGAGTCTCAAGACCCTCTTGCGCTGGTTTAGTTATTAGCTACAGGGCTAGTTGTATCTCTAACCACCACAATGAGTAGCACCTCAGGGGGAGTTTTCCTCAGGAGTTCCCTGGCATCCCATTGTTCATGTTGGCATCAGCACGTGCAGGTTTTGGACAAAGTTGGGACCATTAGAAGAGCCAACCCCTAGTGACATTCTGGAGAGACAGAAAACCATACAGTAGCATAAGGACTCGAGGAGGCTTCTTGGCTGGTCGTTACTCATCCTATTAGATCGATACAAAGCATTACAAGAAACAACTGCACTGCACTGATCATTTCTGTCACTTGACAAAATTACTGGATTCTGTTACACCTGGCTGTGGTAGGAATTGAAGAGATCCTGGGATGGGATTAAGGTGCATGTCAGCTGTGCCCAGCAGGCAGGCTTGCACAGCTGGGAAAAGCCATGTGTGTTCCTAACAGTGACCTGTTCCATTTTTCTGCCCTATGACGCTTGTTGTCATTAGAAGACTTTTAAAGAATCTTTGCTTCATTTCCATCCTTCCATACAAGCGGTGCTATGTCGTGAAACGGTATCTGCTCGAGCCATGTACACGGGGAGTGAGTGTTTTTGCCCAGAATGCAGCAAAGCTTGTGATCAGCATAAATGGAAAAACCCGCATTCCTGCTGCCTGCTGGAATGCACAGCTGCATTCCCAGAAGAACCAGCCAGTCCAAAACCTTCTCCTGCCTTCTCGTCTTTTGTTTGGCCTTGAGTTAGGTGACTACTTCGTGTTTGTTTGTTTCTTTAGCAAGACTACCTGTGTGCTGTCAAGCGCTGGGTGTTGGTCAGAGGGAATGGTTCCTTTCTGGCACTCACTGAGAAACAAGAAAACAGTATTGCCGCTGTATGTAAGATCCCTCAACAGAAACAGGTAGCTCAGTGCTTAATGAAATGCATGTTTAATGTCCACTATCTGCACGGTACATTCAAGTTGTGTTCTGCAGAGTCTGATATCAACATTGTTTTCTTGGGCCAGTACGATAACTTTGATTCAAGATTAAGTCCTCAGGCTCTCCGTCAAGTTTACAGCTACCAGAACAGCCTGGCTCTGAACGGAGTGAGTAGCGGATGTGGGTAGCTGATGTTCCCTGACTGATGTTCGTGTGGAGGTTCACTTGTAGCCGGGGTAGGGGATCAGCAAGGTACAGCAGACAAAGAAACCCTGTTTGTAGAAGGGGATTTAGGGCATGACTGAATGCCACGAGTCACTAAAGGCTGCATCCTGCTGATGATACCTGGCACAGAATAAGGACCCAAAATCCTGGGGTCCTTTCTGCTTTAGGGCTGCACCCTGTGACCCCCCCAGCTCATGTTCAGGCGGTTGCTGCTGCATGCACAAGCCAGTGTGGGCAGTGGATCCACCATCAGTACTTTTTTCCAAAATTATTTCTAAAACTAGTGTTTGGCTAGATTAAAATAGTTTATTGTAGCTGTCATATTTCTCCCTTTAAGCAGATAAAATTGTCATTCTTTCCAAGTTAAAAGAAGAACTGCAAACAAAGAAAGGAATCTATATTCTAGTGCAGTGTGCTGTCAGCCACGGAACTCTAGTTTTCAGTTACACTGTTTAAGTTGCAGAGAAACAGTTATTTATCTGAGGTAAGGTAATTTTATATATCTATAAAACCTGCATTTTCTCTTATGTTCCTCTCCCCCCAGTTTGAGGCATCCAGAGAAAACCTAAAACTGTAAAATAAATCTTCGACTGCTGCAGAAGGCTGAGCACAGCTTTTACTACATACCTCTGCAATTAGAACTAATTTACTGCCCTGTGAGATGGGGGGAAATGTGCAAGGTACTTCTTGGATAAATATACCTCCGTTAGAAAAGCATAGCTGCTCTGTAAAAGTTATCTGCTTGTATTCAACAAGTATCAGGGTCATTCTTACGGCTACATACCGCAGAGCGCTAATTAATGGGGCTGCAGCTGGTGGTACCACTTTGGCTGCTTCAGCCCAGCCTCTTATTCCATATTTCTCGGGTTCGTATGACCAGTCTTGGACCACATCCCATCATTTTTTTTGCCCCCAAAGTACAAAAAGTACTTAAGTCTCTACTGGAAAACTGCCAGGCTTTCATAAAAAGAACAGAGCTGTTGTTTCTTGGCTATTTTTATCTTCTCTGCCAAAAAAGACACCATGTTGCATTGGCAGTTGTATATTTAAAATTGCCTTCTATGTTGAGCTTCCCGGGTCAAAGCCCAGGCTTTCTACAGCCAGGGGATGTCCAGCATGTCGCTGACTGTAGCTGCACTGTAAATCTTAGGGGACAGGCTTACTTTGTGTGATGATTCCTGCACAGAGCAGCACTGCACGTTTCCTACACGTCAGGAGGCACACAAGTCTGAAGAAGAGCTGGGGTGGGGGGGCAGGTGTATGGAAAAGAGCATGTGAGCTGGTGGTAAAACGCTGTCTCTTGCCATGATCCCTTTTGCAACAGGAGGGTACAGTCAAGACTAGATTAGTCCCAGTGGCAGAATTCCCTGACCTTACTGGAAGAAGGATAGAAGGATCTTGTGGTCTGAGGGACTGTAGAAAGTACAGGGTGGTTCTATTCCCCCATGGTTTGTGAGAGAGAGCGTCCTGCCATGAAAGCCAAATCACTTCATCCCTTCTGTGTAAGGTTTTATTCCTCAGGAGTTCTTGAAATCAAACCAGAAAGAAGTAAATCTATCCTCATCACTTTAAGTCCCTCTAGCCATTGACTCTAAAGAAGGTTGAACTTTAAGAGAAAAAGCAAAGCCATAAGGAGCAAAACTCAGAAGTAAAAGAAAAGCTCTTTCCTACCTGTAGTTGCCTGTTTGTTCATTACACTTCCCCAGCAGTAGTTCCCGTATATGCCGTTGTCATTATCAGTCATCATACCGAAGTGAAGCGGCACATCTCAGTACGTCAGGCGGGTGCTTCAGGAGGTGCCTTTGCTGGGATTAAGAAACGGGACACGCAGTGGCATACAGCAACTTGTACTTCCCCCATCGTGGTAATTTTACATGTTCGTGCTGATGCTGGTTCAGTCCCACTTTGTGCTTTTCTTTGTAACGATTATAAAACACTTCTGCCATGTGAAGGTGAAATGGTTTTAGCGCAAATGGAATGGAATTTTAAAAATGAAGGCGTTAACTGCCAAAAGCATTTAAAAATAAAACTGTAAGCAAACTACAAAACCCCAAAATACTTTCTTTGCCAGTGTTCTTCATTCTGATGAATTATCATTTAAGATAATGCTTTGGACTGTGAGAGGTAAGAATTCAACGCCAAAATACAACTCGTTCCTACAAGGGCTCGCTCTTATATTTAAGTTTCAGTGAATGACTCTCCTGTAATTGCTACAACCTAATTTGGGATGTGCAAAAAGCTTGCAAGATTAAGACTTTTTGCAGGTTATTGTTAGTGCAGATGCAGTCTTCAGCTCCAAACTGCCTACATACACAAACATCTGTATTTAACTGTACAGCATCTCATTGACTATTTGTTTCTGCTTACAAAGACAACTGTATCGTTCCCATTTGAAAAATAAAACAGAATCAAAAGTAGTGTTGCCAGGTATTTGCTAAGAGCCTGTTCCTCATATGACAATGATCACTTAGGTCCCTCAAAACCGTTTGTTGAAGTGTGTCACTGAGGCATGGTTTTAAGATTCAGTACCATAGGGGTGGGTTCTCGATTCAGAAACCTTTGGCCCGGTTAGCCAGCTGGTACATGCAAGTGGAGCAGTGGCATTAGCTGCAGTGAGTTCTCAGCAAGTTCCCAGGATTTTTGATGGAGACGTGCCAGAAACAGACTCTTCAGTTGAGCTTTTGATAAGGAGGTGCACAACTGGCAGATTAGGAAGTGCTCAAGTGAACAATGAACTTATGCCCTGTTCTGTGTTTTTGTTATTTTTAATTCTGTCCCTTGGTGTAATTTAAATAATGTTGTTGTTATTATGCATGCACAAACATATGAATGTTTGAAAAACAAGACTAACAGTCACTGGAATAGAGAGAGGTGGAGGAAGGATTCATGAAAGCTGTCTTACCACAGGAAACATAGGGCTGTAAAGTGCCAAGCGTGGAAAAACGTGACCACGCTGGTTATATTCTCTACCGCTTTAAATGATCCTTTTTCTCCCCCTACATTCTCTTGGCTCCTCAAAATGCTTATAAAAACAGGTTTTTAAGTTCCCTTTCACCATTTGGTTTCTACTGAAAAATGCTTTGTAGGTGACCACCTGCTTTATTTACATTAAAAAGAACTTTTATACTTACAAAAAAAGCTTCAGCATCTTTGGTATATATGCCAAATAGAATATAGCTAGTGATTCCTCCACTTCTGAATGGAGAGTGCATTTTATGAGAATTTGCAATAATATTTCGTAAGTGCACGTGTCTTAGGTATTCTTTCAAAGTGTAGTAACTGAGAAGTGGCTTTCGATGCCCTGAGGAGAGTTAGCTTTAACTCCTTGCGTGCTGCTTTAAATCTTCCTGGGGCCACACTGAAAGGAAGCAGATCTTGTATTCATATGCTCCCTGCCAATTTCTGTTAAGGCAAAATTTGGTACTCAGAGTTGAGAGCTCTTTTGTCTTTTGCCATGTAAATCAGCTCATCCAAAGTCCTGGGCAGGCTGCCTTCCCCATTCACAAGTGCTGAGAGCAGCCGTGCTTGAGGGAGCTTGCAGGCTTGGTTCTTGAGCAGTGATTTATGGCTTTTGACTGAGGTCATCGCTTGGCACATAGTGATGACCAGTTTGATGGATTAAGAACTCAAGGGCCCTTAACATTTGTAACCAATCATAATCTGGCTGGCAATGACCACAACAAAACCCCCCCTGTATCCTTGTTTGGATCTATTTTAAACAAGTTTGGCTTTGTTTTCTTCTCAGAGACCTACTGCTGCCATTAGATACTCTTTGATTTGGTTCCAAGGATGGGTCAGAGTCACGTTTTTCTTTGATAAACCTGTTCTGGTTCCCTCATTGATGTACACTGCTGAAAGCTGCACATTTCTTTTCGGTCTGCTGTTACATTATCACATCAAGGAGAGCTTGAGGGGCCAGTTCTGCAGAGCAGGAAAGAGGGGATTTCACAGTGTCAGTGAGATCACACATGCTATTTTTCTTTCCTACCTGCTGAAGCAGCAGGTCCCAATTAACAGCACTTTAGATGTCACCAGTCCATCTACACCTGCACAGTGTGTGTAAGGCAGAGTGCTTCAGAACTGATGTCAGCAAGATTTTCTGTGCTGCAGAAGCTCTAAGGAGGAGTAGGAAGCTCTTAGAGAACATATTTTCCCTAGATGGACCTTCTGTTGTGAGAGCTATGCTGTCATCCCCGTACTACTGAGCACCTGGTAGCTCAGGTGTGTGAAATGTGGAACTGTCCTCCCTCTGGAGGGTCTGTGCAGAGAGCTCCCCCCATGTCCACAAACACCCCTTTGTGAGAGCCGTTCTCTGTTTCAGCCGTTGGTGATGCCATGAATCTCTTTCTCTCAATAATGTGTCTCTATTCTGTCTCACTGTTTCATTTGGAACATACAGTATCTTGTAATACCTGTATTATTGCATACTGCAGTGTGAACTGCAGAACATCCCCCTCGACGGGGTGGCAGAGAAGCTCTGAATATGGCAAACTCTGTGAATATGTATTGTTCACATACTTAGCAAGAGAGCATAGCTCAGGAATAACGTATTTGTGTCGACTGCATACCAACTGTGAGGCTGATGCTGATGTCGGTGACAGAACGATGCTGTGCAACTTTGGTGTTGAACTTCCTGTAAAGTCGTGCTTTGAAAGCTGCTTTTTCTGTGTCAGAAGTGTCTTGCTGTAGGGCTGTACTGGGAAGGAGATGTTTTTCTCGTGTAGTGTGGGCAGCTCAAACAACAGCAGTAAGAATTAATACTAGTCAATTCTTATATAGCACTTTTCACCCACTGTAGTGTAACAGCATCTCTTGCACCAGAAAGTCCCATTTTACGAAGGCAGCCTTGGTTTGAAGGCAGTGATTTTTTTTTTTCATACGGTATTTCATAATCCCAAGAATTCGTTTAGAGGATATTGGTATGTCTTGTGGGTTTTACTTTTCTCTGTTACATTTTAAGTGACTAAAATATAGGTTGAAAATAAATTCCCCAGAGAATCATTATGTTGCTTATTGTTTTATTTTGTGGCAGTGCCTTGGAGCCACAATGCTGGCTCCTTCACCAGTGACAGGGGCTGTATAAATGCAGAAAAAGATGAACCTTACTTCAAAAAGAAAGAGCAAATATTTCTGTGGCATGCAGAGGGAAATGGATACCGTTGTTCTTTTGCTCAAGGTAGCTCCTTGAGTGTCAGCCTTGCATGGTGAACATCATCTTCCCTGAGAAAATCTCTGCCTCAGAATTGTGCATGCAGTGCTCCTGAGCTAAAATCCACGCTGGGAACGTCAGCAAGTGCCTTAAGCATTTTTGGGCTCAAACACATCTGTTTCATAAAACTAAGAACCCTCCTCCCAAACTGTCCCAGATCTTGATGCTCATCTTAGAAAGTGCACCTCTTCCTTTTCACAGATGGGCGTAGGAACCGAGCTCTGGTAGGCTATGGTCGTGCGGTACGTCGCTGAAAGAGGTGGGACCGAGACCTACTGCCTTGTAACCCAGTCACCTCTGCCTTGCTCACAAAAGGGTGGGGATGAAATGAGTTTTCTTCAGACCGCCAAAAATGTCCAAACCTAAACTGTCTCCAACGCCTTCTCATGAGTCCAGGGCCTCACCTCTTCCCCTCTGTGTGGCTGCCAAAACCTCTAGCTTCCTTCCACTGACAGCTTCACCAGTGCAGCTGTGTATTTTCAATGAATAGCGCTAGGAAAATTTGGGGGTGGAATATAATTAAATTTTAAAACCCACAGGAAAGTTTCTGGTTTGAACATATTACTCACTCAAGTTCAATTAAATCCTAATTTCGAAAGCAGTTACCTGATGCTACCACAGATGATCCAGAGAGCTGTGGGATGATCTGTGCTGAGCTATACGCTGCTCCCAGCACTGTCACTCACATCCCGTGTGAATCAGTAGGAAAACCAAGGTACTGAAGGCCAGCAACAGGCTCATGGGAGGATTTATGCCAGACCTGCGGTAGGTCTTGGGAACCTCTGGTTGTAGTCGCTGTGCAGAGAGCTGTGGCACCGTTCCTTTTGTGAAGCACAGCAGAGATCGGCCTCTCCTTGTCATCTGCCGAAAAGAGGGTAAATGTTAAACGCACCTCAGTTCTGAGCAATTCTGAGTTATGATTCATGCAAGCCTTGCTCAGCAAAAATAAGGTAATGTTTCAAATGAACATGTGCTTGCCTTGTAATCCCCCTTTTACGCAGCCCTAGGTGCTTCTGAGTAGAGGTAGGTCTGTTGCTGGAGCGCACGCCTCTGTAATCCTGCTTGCCTTCTAAGCAAGGGATTCTTTAGCTTATATGGGGCATTCTTGTAGCTGGCGTCTCTTCTTGGGTCTGTTCTGAAAGTACGGGAGGTCAGTGGTGCGTTATATGAGCCACTGAGAGGCTCTGGATTTATTTGCTAGCTGTGGAGTTGTTTAGCCCAGTCAGAGTCCTTGTCTGGACAATAGGAAATCTAAGAACACAAATGCCAGATGAATGGAGCCAACAGAGAGTGGTCTGGGCTTTCATGGGCATACAGCTCTCACAGGTACATGTTATAGCTCCGCGAATGTGTCTGTCTGCATGAAAGGGCAGTAATGGAAAAGACTTGCACCCAGCTTTGACTACAAAAAAAGCAGCTGTGGATTCTCTGGTGTGAAAGCTCACACCCCACCACCGTGACCACCTTATTTTTCATCTTTTTTGCCTTACAAAACCCATTAGGTGGCACCTGGAGAACAGAGAAGGGATATGTCTGACATACCCTGGACAGGAGATGATGGCAGGAAAGCGAGTAAGCCATCTCCCACAGACAATCTTTAACATTCTCCCAAACCTCCTTGCACCCCTCCACCCCCCTGAAACAGCTCTGCTCTCTCTTCAGCTAAGACTTCTGGCTGCACCGGGAGATACCCAGGCCTGTTCCACCAGTGAGTTTGCACAGTCCTTTCTGACTCCTGCGTCTTCTCTTTCCTCTTACCTCTGCAGAATGCTGCAACCCAAATGATGGAACCACCTACTAAAACTGCTCTGTGGGCAAATCCTCCTGCTTTTCTTTCTACAAGGGTGCCACATGTTACATCAGAACTGAATGATCAAGACCCTTTTCCTCTCTGTGCTGTGCTTTGGCCATTTATTCTGAGTGAGACCTGGGCACATACCAGTCTCTTTCATTCTCTTCTGCTCCCACGTCTCAATTGCAATGAAGAAGAAACCCCCAGAGGCCCAGTGGAAGCCACATGGGTAACTCAGGGCCAGTTCTTCAGGACAAGCTGTAGTAGGTACCTCCAGGCAGTTTAGACAGACACAGCCACTGGGTTGGGGAATTTTTATCAAGAAGCTTTAGCCCCAGTGCTCCTAGTCCCACCCCATAGCTAGCAGGACACTGAACAACAGTCCAAACTTCTCCTTCCCATGGATATTAAACTTGCTGTTTGGGAACCTCAACTCCTAGTAGTATTGGGAGCAAACTGTGGAGGAGTTAGGTCTCTGCACTTTAAAAAAATTGGAACCAGAAAAGGCGTTTTGAGGGATTGTACCCCTCCTTAAGGGATGGTTTTATTAGAAATAACAACTGGAGTTTTAAGTGACATCTACTGCTCTGATAGACACTAGGACTCACTCCTTTGGTAGTCATTTTGCTTTTGCCCTTGTCAAGCCCCCCTGTTAACAGCTGGCTCTCTGCTCCACCTAGAGCAAAACTGAAGCTGACTTTGGATGTCACTGTACGCTTTATGACGTTCAGGAATGGAGAGTACCGTAACAACGGAACTGGTGTCACAGGTCTTGTCACGTGGGAGAAGCTGCAAACAGAGAATGAGAAGACTGAAATTCCTCTTGTGAGACTTTGTATTCTAGAGTGACCTGGGCACTTCGATACCATCTAGTCAGTTTTTGACAGAGCAAGGAATTGATATATAGCTCACAAATACATCTGTCTGAGGTGGTTTCTGTCAGCTGGGCTTTTTTTTTCTGGCCTCCTTTTGTGTATGTCACAGGACAACATTTTATGGGGTCCTTTATAGGAAATGAAGGAGAATCATTTTACATCTTGCTTAGAAAAAATGGCATCAAACAACTTCTTCAAAGTTCAGCATGTTTCCTTAAGCACAAATAAAAGCCTGAATGGTTAAATCAATCCCAACTAATTCTACATATAGTAAACTCTCTCCTTACTCACACATTCTACTATTCCCAAGCAGAGTAAAAGGTTGGTTTATAGGAGACAATGGTGCAGATGAAAAGAAGCAGAGAATATTCCCCTTTGGAAGGATACGAGCTCTTCTCTGGAGTATTTAAAGCAACCTGATATTTGTTGCACCTCTAGATTAATGTCATTATGCATCTTTTCCTTCCCCCGTCAATGTAAATGTTCAGTTCAGCTTGGAGAGGATAAATCAGACCTTCTGCCTTCACAAGCCTCTGTGGTTGGAAGCAAGATCTGAAATGCCAGCAAATAAAGACTTTGAAAGCCTGATATCAATTGAGCTGTGCCGATAGTCCTTTTGCTAGTTTCTGGGCTGTACTGAAAATCTGAGAAACAAGTTGTTCTGTGACAGTGTAGCTAATGAATCCTAGCTGCCTGGATTTGAACCCTTGCCTCTGAGTTCTTTGCCCCACCCTCCACTCCCCCCTCCCAGCCCCTGCTGCCTACATGTCCCCTGTGATTCCCTCGCACTGTTCGCTGCCCTTAGTTCTCTGCAGGTAACAGCTGAGCAATGGCAGCACACACTGTAGTTAGTTCTGATGAGTAACTGGCCAGAGGGGAAAAATACTGTACAAATGACTGCTGAGCCCACATGGCAGGTCTTCCTTAGCGGGGGCACTAGTGAATCATAGAATCATGGAATGGTTTGGGTTGGAAGCGACCTTAAAGACCATCCAGTTCCAACCCCCCTGCCATGGGCAGGGACACCCTCCACTAGACCAGGTTGCTCCAAGCCTCATCCAGCCTGGCCTTGGACACTGCCAGGGATGGGGCATCCACAGCTTCTCTGGGCAGCCTGTCCCAGTGCCTCCCCACCCTCTCCATGAAGAACTCCTTCCTGATATCGAATCAAAATCTCCCCACTTCCAATTTAAACCCATGGTAGGTCCATTCATTTTTACTGGGCTGCCAATTTTCTTGAAATTTGTGCACACTTAGCATTGTTGGCAATGTCATGGGTCTACAGCATTTGGCTGAAACAGGTCTGAGGCTGAGACATAGATGGACTGGCAGTGCAATCACAAGGAAACAAGTCTTATTTCCTAATGGCACCTGCCTTCAAATCCTTTGCTTGAACCAAGATAAAATATTTATTGTTCTCATTGTGGGCATAACAGCTATCAAAATTAATTGGTTGTACATCCTTGTGAAAAAAAGACGTGACTCTTAAACGCATAAACATCTCATTCACTACCTCCAGTTTATCTCAGATTCATCTTCCTTTTCCTAACTCATTCTACGATTACGACCCATGTTTTGTAATGCACTGCAGGTCACTGTGTGATCTTGGTGTTTGCAGAGAGAATCATGATTCGGGTTTCTTTTCTGACCAAGGAGCTAATTACTGTTACTATAGTGTTATATAGAAAGAACAATAATAAAAAGATAACTGCAGGAGGCCATCAACAGTGTCATCATCTATCTAACTTTAGAATAAAATGACTTGTACAAACTATAAAAATGATGGAACAGGCAAACACAATCAGTAACACTGAGAATTGTGTGGAAATCCAGGCCCTGATTTCTTAGTACCAGCTGTTAAACTAAGCTTTTCAGATTTTCTGATGATCAGTTTTCATCTGCTGCCATTCTGTATTTGTAGTGCTGAAGCACCGGGGAGCCCTGAGGGCAGTGCCATGCTGCTCTAAGCACTGCATAGGCACTAACAGAGAGGAGATTCCTGCATTTAAGGATTGTGACTTCTCAGAAGTGCTGTGAAGAACATCAGTAATGACATTACCAACTATTAATCCATTCAGTAAATGATATGTCATCTTTTCAGCTGCCCTTGTTTCCAGATCATTTTCAGAAACTTTTTCCTCCCGCATATACTTCCTATTTTTGTCCTGTGTTTTATTTAACGCGTTGTGTGACCTGTACTAAGAGAAGCCGTATTTTCATTGGACTGTGTGATCATGCTACAGGTGAGCTTCAGTGCGTTAGTCTTTGCAACGTGAGGGCAAAGAGCGGATCGTTAAGGCAGAAAAGAGAGATGCTCACTAAATCTAAGAGAAAATACAAGTGCCTCAAAACATGGGAGAGAATACGAAAGGGGTGGATTGGTAGGCTGTAGTCTTTTATTATTACTGTATCCAAATCCAGTCTTGACAGTATTAAATCCATCATTACCACACCGCTGACTGAGTGGTGTCTGGTAAGCAGAGTTCACAGGGTAAAGCCTGTTCACAGAAATGGCCAAACTTGATGCTAATAGCCAACTTGGTTGCCATGGTTATGCAGAACAAACATCTCCCTAACCCCCTGGGCAGGAATCAGGCCTAGCACAAAGGTAGCTAATTTACTGCTCTGAATAGAAATAAGCTGAATAGAAATAAGCTGAATAGAAAGCGTGTGTCAGCAAGGACACTAATCCATTCCAGTCATTAGGAGAAGTGATGTGACGGCTTCCAAGCTGTTAAAGCAGACACACATTTGATGGGTGTGCCGCAGGGATGGGAGAGCTGGGCTGCTGCTTCGAGAGGAAGGAGAGTGGGAGGGAAAAGAAAGACCAGGGCACTCATGGAAAGCCAGAGCAACTGGTGAGGGGCTGATGAGCTGCCTGGTGACCTAGGTGGACAGGACAGAGGACCACTGTCCTTTAGGGCGATTGTCCCCTTCTCCCAGCTATGGCTATGGTCCCCGCTTCTCCAGTTCTTTCACTGGCTGCAAGCGCAAGTCTGGTAGACACAACAGAGATGGAGGAACTGTGGTCATTTGGACATTTTGTACAGTCCATTTGCTCTGGCAACATCCTTTTCTGCCTACGCCTGGAGAGAATGCTGTGCACAGCCGTTGGTGCTCACAGCAATGAAGTGGGTACCAAAAAGTTGTGCCTCCAGCTCACAAGTGCAAAACTGACTCTATCAACTGGCAGCAGCAAGTTCTGCCTGCAAACCACACAAAAATATATTCTTAATGAACTTCTTCAGTTATAAAGGCCATTTAAATGACATATGACTTTCAAAACAAGATATTCTATGGGGCCTATATATCTCTCCCCACTCCTATGTTTGCTTTTCCTGCTTTGACATCTGACATTAATGTCTGTCACTGAACATCTCAACCTTTGTATCTTTCTCATGGGAGACACAGATCAGAGTGTTTAAGCTTTGTAATTGGGCATTGCTGGCATTTTTTGTTCACCACAAATGTTTCCGGTGATACGAATGACATTTAGCAAGTTTTGGAGGAAAAATCGTTAAGAATAGAATCAAAAAAACAACCAACCTTGGTGATCTGAATTGCTCTCTGAATGAACTCTGGAAAGTTTAGATTCAGACACAGCATCCAACCTTTCCATTTGCACTAGAAGTGAGGCTATTTCAGTTATTGTTTGAGAGAAAAACAATGTTGAAAACTTTAGACAAGTTTTTTGTTTTGTTCGGAGAAGGTATGACTATTGATCAAAAATACTTTCTATGTGCTTCCAGTTTATTAAAGCCTACTCCTTTCCAAGACCAAAACTGCTGTCTTTTTATTTTTACAGTCTTTGTTTGAACTGAGATCCACATTCATTGTTACTGAGCTTTAATAATCTAAGGGTCACTTGAAGGGCTTTTGTTTGAGAGACCTTTCAAGCCAAGCCAAGGCAGCAGTTTAGAGAACGTTTCTTGTTTGTAGACAAAAATATATTAAAACAACCAAGGGAGCTATTACTCTTCCACATAATTATTTTTAATGTCTCATTGGACATGTATGAAATGCCTTTCAGTTCCTGTGGGAGAATTACTTTTTTGTTTTGTTTTTACATTTTGCAGCGTGGCTTTTGTTAAATTTCGATGCTGCTTTTCCATTGAGCAATATTCACCCCAAAAGACTTTATAAACACGAACAGTATCTCTAGGAATATGCTTCCAACATAATCCACGTAAGTACTTAGAGATTTGTCAGGCTTGATACCACACATGCCTTGTGCCACCTATTTTTTCTGGCCAGAACTGAGAAGGAACGTGACCCCAGTTCACAGTGGGAAAAGTCAGAGAACAGCCCAGAGTCCAAGACTGCATGAGGCGTGGCAGAGCCGTATGCTGCACTAGCCAGTGATCAAGGCTGGGGAGAGGGGAGGAAGGCTAACCATAGAATCATAGAATACTTTGGGTTGGGAGGGACCTTTAAAGGTCATCTAGTCCAACCCTCTTGCGATGAGCAGGGCTATCTTCAACTCGATTGAGTCCCTGAAGCCTCTTTTGATCACCCTTGGATTACTCGTTGTGGTTTAATTGCCACCCACATGGAAGAGGAGTAATGGTTAACAGTTTGAAGGATGGACCAAGCGAGGAAGTTTCCTAGAGATGTCCTTAGCCCGAGCCCCAGGGAGGGAGCAGACTTCCCTAAGAGGAGGGTCTGTCTGGCATATTGGACCCTCTGTTCCCCTGAGAAGGGAGTCGCCTACAACTGTAACCCGCCTTTTCTTCCTTGTGGAGGTAGTTGTGATACAGGGTGCAGGCCTTTCTGACCTTGGCAACACCTCTGGTGTAGATGGACTGTCATCCACATCATTTATTGACTGGCCTTCTATATCCAGAGCCTCATACCTGTTGCACAGAAGCACCTGGGAAGGCATGGTGGGCGAAGCACAGGTTCACCTGCTGCCCTGAGCGTGTACTTGGTCCATTCACTCCTTTCCTTTAAGCTACTGCCTGTAGCCTGGTAGGGAGGGGATACAAGATCCCCTTGATCTTGGTTTTTTTCTGGTGGCTGTTCCTAGTTCTGTCTCAGGGAGGGCAGAGCACGGTTCCACCACTCACTCTGTCTCAGACTCCCTGATGCTCCTTAACCTTTCTGCTTCCTCTTGTGGCCCTGCCACCAGGCTGAGCAGATCATCCACCTCGTCACACCTCACACAGCTAAGGCTGTGAGCTCACACCTTACACGGGACTGAGACTCCGTTCTCTCCCTTGCCCCTGGTAAATGTGTGCCAGGTAATTGAGCAATTTTGTGTCTTTGGCATAAAAATTACCCACAAATATTCTGTGTTGCGCAGCTCCTTTCAGTTACCCAAGAAAGACTGAAATGGAGGGCATCCTTCTCTTTTATAACAAGAACAAATTCAGGGGGAGGAGGGAAAAAGTAGCTTTACAGAAAGACAGAAACAACTGTGTGAGAACGTAGTTGTAGTACAAATATTTGGGCTTGACTTGGGACATGCACCTTATGTGCCATTTCTGCTCCACAGAGGTGCAGGCTTAGCAAGTAGATGCAGGTGCTTCACTTAAATGTCTCCTTTCTACTGTGTATTCATGATCCTTTACATCTGCCAGTTGCCCTTTCCGTTTTGAAAGATGGCCAGAGGTTTCTTGCTCGGGCATTGAGAGCCCCCTCAGGTCACAGTACTTGTTTTAATTCTGCATCCATCGCCCTCCTTCCAGGCACAGGGAAAGTTTCAGTGGCCCCACATGGACTGTGCTGGTAGAGCGGTCCTTGCACACGCTTTGGGCAAGGGCCCAGAAAGCTTCAGGGCTCACTCTAAACTTGAAACCTTCCATGGATTAAAAAAGGAGTTACTGCTTATCAGTGTGTGCACACAGTTCATTCAGCATGCTGCGTTGCACGCCGCAGTACCAGTACCTGTCTCCTTGCGGCTGACGTGCGCTCTGAAGTTTCAGTGGCTTTGCCTGTATCTTCTGCTATAAAAGCAAAATCAGACTCTGAGTTCGGGGAGTGATAATGGAGCTCTGTGTCAGTTTTGGCACCTTACACAAACACACACCATTAACAATCTCCAGTCATAAAGCTGGTACGGTTTAGCAAAAATGAGTATCTAGATAACTGTCCTTCCTAACCAGCTGTAAATCCCGTGTCAAATGTATAGTGCTTCAACATTTGGAAGAGATAAATTACCATGTTCACCATCTTCAGATGACTAGAAGTCTTTTAACCTGAGCTTAGTAAGTCGTGTAGATGAAGTATAATTAGTAATACGCTCTGTTTTGAGGAACGACCTTGCCTTGTTTATTGATAAGAACCTGTCATGGCTTAACCCCAGCCAGCAACCAAACACCACACAGCCGCTCGCTCACTCCCCCCAGGTGGGACGGGGAAGAGAATTGGGAGAGTAAAACTGAGAAAACACAAATCCAAACCAGAGCCCCATACTGGCTACTATGAGGAAAATTAACTCTATCCCAGCCAAAACCAGCACAGAACCACACGTTTGTAGCAGTGAAAGGCTGTGGAGGCCATTTCTTTGAAGCAGGGTATGATGATAGAAGCAAATTACTGTAAATAAGTAATGCAGTGATGTTCTAATGTTTTAAGTGTAAGTTGCTCAACAATAAATGATTTCATTGGGTAAAAAGCTGCCTTTACACAAAACACTGGTATCTTGGAACAATAATTGTGTCTCAAGAATATAAGATTCTAAGGATAATATGCACTTACCAGGACCTTCCTAATGTCACAGGGACAGAATGTTTATAAAGTATTTTGTACATAATAATCGCTGCAAGTATCTACTTAACGGCACATTCCTGAGACAAGGACCATAAAGCAGAGCAGGGAATTTTTTTGAAGGCATCATTACGTGAGGGTTTCCTGTGATGCTGATCTTGCAGTGTCATCCAAAGTTCCCTATCCTGACTTGACAATTTTATGGCTTTGGAGTCTCAGTTGTTCAAGGTGATTTAGTCATTGGTTTGTGCGTCCTTACATTTAGAGACTGCCAAATGTAATTGTTTGCAGAATATTCAGTTCAATTCGGAGTGCTTCTATTCTGGGGAGGTGCTCTTGGAGGGAGCTCAGAGGAGGACAGCAGGAAAAATGAAACGGACTAAATACGTGCAGCCTGAATAAGGAGTAGGCAGAGCTGGGATGAAAGGATGTAATGGTCTGTATGTAACTGAAACATGGAAGCATGAGAGAGAGAGTTATGTCGAGTTTGGCAGGAGGATGTAATGAGTAATAGATGGAATGATGAAGGGGAAATAAAATAGGCTGGATGAAGAAAAGCTTCCTGACCGCGAGATCTTGTTTGATTACTGAAGTTTCCCAGGGGACTTCTGTGATTTGGGAAAAGTTGTACAGACTATTCAGAGCTGTGCAGTGCTCCACAAAGCATAGCTCTGTAGTCACCTAATAACTTGGCATCCAGGAGTGGCTAGTGCTTCCCATCTATTAACTGTGTTTGAAGTTCTTTGGATTCCTGGCATTTGCTGGGCATCCCAGAGCATCCCTTGTCTGCTGGCCGGCCTATGGCTTCTCTTTGGGTTAGGATTATTAAATAATATTACAGCTCTTGACGAAAACCTAACTCCTCTGAGCTTGTGCACGCAAATGTGTTTACTGGGGCTATGGAATTGATCCTGTTTCTTTGATGCTGAGTGCAGGAGACTGCAAGGCTGGATCCAGCTGTCCAAAGGGTCACAATCTCTGGAGATGCATTAGGTGGCAATTGCATATGCCTTTGCGTATGTAGTCATAAATCTGAGCCCAAACCTTCAGAGTATCTGGATGGATATTACCGATAGATGGTGTTGGGGTGGACCATATTTCAAGTGTGAAATACTCCAAAATCCTTATTTGACGGGAGAGTTTTTTATGCTTAATCAGAGACTAGTAAAATAAGGAAAATTATTCAAGAGTTTGTTCAACTTATTCAAGAGCTTTCATTCCAGATAAAGCACATGTTGCTATTACAAGGTGTTCATGTTACCCATGTGCAGAATTATTTCATCATAGATCTGGTGTCTGGCTAAAGCTGACTCCAGTAGTTCCTCTGAGAGAAGCTTATCTGATGAAAAATTAAGTGTGTTTAGCTGATATCCAACCAATTTGCTGAACTTACTTTGACTTCTGCCCAGAGGTTTTCAGAGTAAACTGATAACTGAGAATCCATTTGCATTTGAACAATTAGGAGAGAAGCATGCAAAAACCAGTTCTTCCCGGAGAGGGTGGGGAGGCACTGGAACAGGTTGCCCGGAGAAGCTGTGGGTGCCCCATCCCTGGAAGTGTCCAAGGCCAGGCTGGATGAGGCTTGGAGCAACCTGAGCTAGTGGAGGGTGTCCCTGCCCAGGGCAGGGGGCTTGGAACTAGATGGTGTCTAAGGCCCCTTCCAACCCAAACCATTCCGTGATTCTAACCAAGAAACCCAGAGGTAGTGGGGACCTCAAGACTTCTACTAATTGCGAAGCTCTGATCACAGTTTAGGTAAATGGGCTGGCAGAACATTTACCTGGTGGGTCTCTTCTGTTTGGCCTTTTCTTATATTCCTTGTTTTCTAGCAGCTGCTCAAAGCAGTAGAACCCATTTCCTCAAATGCACATAGGAATTGCGAAGGCTGCTGCTGCTCAGGGTGAAGCAATGAGAGAAATAATGCTAAGAGCTCAGTTTTGAAACTGTACACAATCCAGCATCTGCTCTGCTCCCAAGAGCTAACTGGTTGGAACTGTGGAAGCCCTGAACTTTGAAACAAATCACACAGAGATGTGATTTTTTTCATGTAAATTAATCCAATCATAAATTTAAAAAAAAAGTCTTCCTATAAGGTTACATCTTCTTGGAATTATCTTCTTGTTTGAATTTAGTATTTATTATCTCATGGGGGCACGGTTAACTCTCTATCAATAGGTACATAACTTGTCCGTTCTGAGATATATCTAATGATTACCAAAGTAAAAAAAAAAATAAATCATTTAGATCTGGAACAGTGATCACAATGGAAGTTTCATTTGCAAATGATTTATGGAGACTTGAAGTCAGTATTATGTTTTGAATAAATGCACCATTGACCAGTATCAGATTTCCATAGGCTTTATCTTGTTTTTTCTAAGCAACTGCTCATAAACTTTTAAAATATCTTGATTAGCATGATGGTGCTACTTGCAAATCTGTTCACAGGGCAATTAATCTATAATAATGCGATCGAGAGAAAGGAATCACAGTTACTTAGTTGTTCCTTTCATTGTTTCATTTTAAAAAAACATAAATAACAAGTTGACAGGGTTTCTTCGCGCTTCTTTATTTTCAACTAATACTTGTTAAGTATTTCAAGAAAGGTTTGTCGAGACGTCGCAAAAGTAGGTCTTATTTCAGATCTGTACTTTACTGAACCCTGCTTTTGTGTAACAGGAAGAAAAAACAAGTGGTAGATTTGTTCAGCTTAAGAGTCCAGGACTCAGTGGCTACAGCAAACTCCTGGTACTTTTAATTCCTGCATCACAGCAGTACACAGATGAATTCAGTGGAATCAAACACACATAAAATCATCTCCTGTGTCTCATGAAGAAGAAATTTGACTTCTAAGGCAAGTTCAAGACATGGGCTCCCTCCTCTCCTTTCTTCCCCCGCCTCTCCCTGCAAGCTTCATCTCCAACTGTCCCTGCGTAGCTCCCTCTGAGCATGAGCTTTGCGAGACAAGTCTGCTGGTCGCATGGGCTCAGCAGAGGCTGCTGCTGAGCACTGGCAGTCACAAGTGTCCCGTGGTGACACGCTGATGGGCAGGAGCCCTGTGGCACCTGCACAGCCCAGTTAGGCTGTGCTCGATTCTGTGCAGGGCACCAGCACTGCTGTCACGGCTTGCAGCAGATTTCTCTTGGGCTGCGGCCCTGAAGCCACAGAGCTTTCAGATGACTGTTCACCTTCGTGGTCAGACCAGATATCCCGTGTGACACATACACAGAGGAGACACTGGCTGTAAAGCTTTGGTTTTGAAGAAAAAAATATATTGAGTGGGAAGCCTCAGAACTGGGAAAGGTCTTGTTTTGGTTGGAGCTACATTTTTGCTGCCTGTTGCTTCCAGCCAACTAGATGAGAAAAATGAGCTTGTTTGCCTTTTGTGTATTGCTGCAATCCACAGGCATTGGTACATATAGTCCAGAGGGAGAAAAGAGACACGTACCTTTATGTATCTGCTGTTAAATGAAGGACTGGGTACGCTCGGTTACTAAGGGCCGTGCTGGGGGACTGGGGGCAGTGGAATCTCTCCCCAGGCTGTGAAGGAGCCGCTGGCGTATCCTGTGCTGATGGGGCTGGGAGTAGGGACTTGCCGTGTTGCAACAGCTCTCCAGCCCCAGCCCTGCCACCCCCTCACGGGTCACATCCCTGACAGATCACTCGGAACTGTGCTGTGTAATCCAACTACCATCTGCATTTCTTTGCTTACCCAAGGCCTCAAACCACTCCACAAATACTGCAGGGCAAAACTACTGTCACCCCTTCCATTTCTCCAGAGCTTGCAGATGGCATGGAACAGAACCCGGGAGGTTTTTGTTTCTCATCTACTTTAGGCACTAGACACATTGTCTTCACTGCTTGTCTTTTGCACTCACTGAGCATCCATCAGCAAAGAGGATATGCTTGGTTTTCCTCGCTGCGTGCTGCAAGGAGGTGTTGGACCCTGGTGGACTGAAGTCCTTAAGCACGGATTTCAGTGGGACCACTCTTGCCTTAAAGCACCCTTAGTCAGGTGCTCACACGTGTGAAGTCCTCTGAAGTGTGTAGGATGAGAACAGAATCCTGTGAAATGGGTTTAGATCCTCAGCTGAAGACAGAGCAGCCTCACTGGAGACCCACTGGTTTCCCACTGAGGAGGACTGGTCAAGAGAGTAGCTTTGCACAGGGCTGCAAAAGCACTTTGTGAGAACAAAAAGAGATTTGGACTTTGCTTGCATTGTGAAAGGGTGGGGGTTTTTCAAGAATTAAGTTGAAAGATAGTGTTTAGGAAAATGTGTCATGGCGAGTCTCCTGGAGAAAGGGGTAAAGACAATTCATCTTCTGTCCCTGCCCTGTGATACCCAACGGTTAGTGAACCTGAGGCTGCTGGTGGCATCAGTTACAAACTGCTTTCCTCACCCGTGAGCTACCAGAAATGCTGCAAGTGTGTGTCCGGGGACAGCGGGTCTGCTTCAGCTGGAGTTTTCCTCACACTTTTGAATTTATACATGTTTGGTTTACATTTCCAATGTGTACTCCTATTCAAAAATGTTTTTCCAGGTGGCTCAAAGAATGCTTTGGGTTTGTGTGCATGACAGGTACTGTTACTGATTTGTTTCTGTATTATTACATTAAGAGTTCAGTATGCCTTTGTAGTGGGATCTGCATTCTACAGCCAGGGAGAAATTAATTCCTTAGAGCTCAGTTACCATACACCCATTTACAATGTACTAAATTGTAGATTTTTTTTATTTTCCCATCCCAAAATAATTGTATTACTTTCAAAACCATTAGAGATGATGCCAAGAACTGAGCATACTACCTGAGCTTTTTTTTTTTCCCAATTTCTTTGGTATGTAAATACCAAATACCTATAATAATTCTACATACTTTCGGTTCCTGCATAAGTATATCCCGTTGCGTATCTAAGACTTTGAAATCGTCGCATATGCCAGATCTGAAAGATGTTACCTATACCCAGCTTTCTGTGAGCTCCTCTTCACCAGAGCCCCGGCGAGGGCGGGATACACGGGGACACTTTATGGCCCCATGCAGCGCCGTGATTTATACTGAGCCTCGCCTTAGCGGTGGCCAATAAGCCCCCGTGGTTCCTCCTGCTTGAGCGCCACCTCGCACCCTGAAGCGGACAGGACCCGGGGGCGGGGGGAGCGGTCCGGCGGGGCCCCGCAGGTGCGGGAGGCGGAGCGCCACCGCCCCCCGGGCCGCCCGGCGGGTTGAACGCGGGGTCAGGGCCGCAGTCCCGGCGGGGCGCCGCGGGGCTGGCCCGGGCTGGGCTCATCAATTTCCCCTGCTCGGTGCCTGCGGCCCGGCGCGGCACTAATGCGGAACAAATTGAGACATATCCTCTGCGTAATTAGTTCCAGCGTTTCAAAGATTTACGGTAAAATAATGGCCCGAGCCCCACCGGCCGGGCCCGACCCGCCACACGGCTGTCTAAGAGCATCCCCGCTGCACCCCGCACCCGCCCCGCGCTGGCTGCAGAGGTCCCGGCCCGGAGGGACCCCAGCTCCCGCCCCGCCTGCACCTCTCCCTCCTTGTGCCATCAAAAAGAGGGTTTTCCCCCTAAATAAAATGCCCTCTCCCCGGCTCGAAAGCGTGCCGGTGCCCCCCGTCAGCCCAGGCGGGGAGGGCCAGTCCCGCCTTGCCGGCGGCTCCCAGCTCCGTGGTGCCCGCGGCGGGGAGCGCAGGATCGGGCCCGCCCCGATGCGTTCCTGCCCCTCCGCGCCCCCGGAGATGCTTCGCAGCTTTGTTTCTGCTGCTCTTGGCATTTAAATAATCAAACTCTGCTCAGCCCCCTGAGTGAAAGGAGACAGATCCCCCTGCGTGCTGGGAGCGGCTTGAGCAGGGTTGGAAGAACTGGGGATTTGTCTCTGTTTAAGTCAGGCCCCCCCACCTCCGAGCCGCGAGGGGATCGCCTGTGGAGTTCAGTAAAGAATTACCGCTCCATTAATTGGTTAGCGTGGCAGGGGAGAAAGCGGAACGGGGAAACGCCGGGTGGGGAGGTGCTTCAGCTTGGAGCAGGTTCCCGAGCGCGTTTCGCCCGGGGTCGAGTGGAACTCTCAGTAGAATAAGCCCGGTCCAGGAAGGACCCGCTGTTTGACCTGGCAGAGCACGCCTTCGGGCAGGATCGAAGGTTGAGCTTGATCAGGAATTACCGTAGCTATGGAATAGCGGGCGAAACGATAAAGCCCGATTGCTGCCTGGCAGAGATTTGGATCGGGCCGTGTTTTTAGGGGAGAGGACAAAAAGTTCGGGACCGCCTGGGTGTGGACAACGGCAGAGCAGATGCTGTCCCTGACTGCTGTCCCTGACTGCCATCCCTCCGGCCGCCGCTTCCAGCTGGGCGCCCGGGCCCGGAGGCGGGCAGCCGGTTTGCGGGGCGTGGGGTAATTTATGCCAGAATGCGACTGGAATCGGGATCCACTAAGGAAGAGGCGAGCAAATGTCCCCTGCACGGGTGGAACAGCTCCTCTCGGCACGCCGGCGCTCCCGGCCTGGGCTAGCGAAGTGCGGCGCGGGAGGTTGGTGTCTCCCCCTCGTCCTGGCCATAGGGGAACGGCTGCGGCCGTTTCCCAAAAGTCCCCAGCCCGTCCCCGGGTGGAAGGATCTGGGTTTCCCTCCTCCTCGGGCCGCGGCGCTGAGGGTTGCTCCCGGGACATCCCCGGGTCGCTCCCGCGCCGTGTACGCCGGGCCCGCTCCCTGCCCGCACGGCTGCGGCGGCCCTGGAGGGCGCGGGGCCAGGCGGAGCTGGCGGCCCCGCACTCCGCAGCCGCGGGGAGGGAGGATGCGCTGACGGCCACGGGGTCGTCTCGTTTCACTGCTGGGAAGTGCGAGAGAGGCGAAGGGTTTGGAAGGAGTTCGGCAGTTCTTCCTCCCGAGTGGAACTGCGCAGACCTAAGCGATCGAGAAAACATCTTTCCCTTTCAGGAAAATTTCCAAGCTAGGTTATTTCGAGAACAAACCAACCCGCAGTGGCCAGCCGGCTGCGGGAACGGCTTTCTCCGTTTGTACCGAGAGGTCTGATTTTCACGGGAAATTAAAAACTCCGCTTTGGCTGGCCAAAGACATCTATTTCTGTATGTAGGCTGTCGGTCTCGGAGCCGCAGACGAAAGGTGTTGGTCCGCCAGAGAAAACAGCAAATCCATCCGCAGCCCCGCTCCCGGTCCCGCACCTCCCCGCGGTGCCGGGGGGCTGCGGTGTGCGGGGACCGCGGCGCGGTCGGAGAGGGGCAGCGGGGGCAGCGCGCTCCCACCCGCCGCCCGGGAGCGGGTTAATCCCGTGTGCGCTCCTACGGAGCGGCGGGTCCGGTCAGCTTAGGCGACCCTTAATGTCGGCAAAGACAATCAACAAATCTTTCGTTAACGTAGATTTCCATAACAGATTTACGCATCAAAAGGGAGATTTTAAACGGGATTTCTCTGAAGGTAGAAATGAAAATCATTTCATTTAAATGAAAATCAAAGTCATTTCACTAATAACAAAACCCGACGGTTTTGGTTAAAGAGTTTAAGGAGAAAATGGCTATTTGGCTACTCTAATAACGAGCTATTTTCTTTTATTTTGTTGTAGCATTTACCCTTTGAATTTTAAAACACCGTTTCGAAATTGGCGATGCTTGCGGTCACCCGTAATGCCGCGGGGGGGAAGGAAGAACCGAAATTGCCACCGGGAAGACAAGGGGCTCGCTCTGTCCAGCGGCAGGTAAACGTTCACAGCGTTTCCTCCGTGGCTGGAGCTGCAGAGGGAGGGTGAGGCGGGCGCAGGGTGCGGGCTGAGCGCTGCTGGCGCTGCGCCGAGCCACCGCCCCGGCAGCGGGCTCGGGGCCGCGCTCTTACCGGCGGCCGGGGAAGATGCGCAGAGCGACGGGGCCCGCCGGTCGCCGTGCTCTCCTTGAGTACACTGCACCGGGGCGCAGCTCCCAGGAGCTGGCCCACGCGTGCTCGTAGAAGCACACACATAGGGTGGTTATTAATTAGTAGTGTGAAGGAAGGCGGCGGGACCCCTCTTCTGGCGTTTGGTGTGAGCGTCTCCCGCGGGGGAGGCTGCGGGTCGCCTCTGCCCCGGGTCCCGGCAGGCGCCTGGCCGCGGCAGGTACCGCCACGTCCCGGGGCTTTCTGCCGGTTCCGCACGACATCCCTCGCTGCCAGGGCCGACCCGAAACCTGCCGTGTCGCCTGGAATAACGACACGGTATCGTCCGGGGATAACGTGTAAGATGCCCTCGGGGGCTCTCCCGCCGCCGCTCCCGGGATGTATGTTGTGGAGCTGCTGGGGAGGGAAGAGAGAATCCGGGGCTTCCTAGGAGCCAGGTGAATGGCCCAAAAGCAGGTCACTTCAGCGCTGCGGTCCTCCCCCGCCCGCCCAGCCGCTTCCTTCCCTCTCACACACGGACAGGTCGTGGGGACGGGACTGGGACCCACGCCGGCTCCGGTCCCCTGGCAAAGAGTGCCCCCCCCCTCCCCTCCCCTCGCCGGCGGAGCGCTCGGTACCCCGGCACGGCCGGCTCTGCGCGACGTGCCGCCGCACAGGGCCGGGGAGCGTCGGTGGGGGCGGGCGGGGGCGCGGGCAGGCTGCCCGCATCCCGCAGGAGCTCAGGGAGACGCGGGAGAGGCACCTGGAAAGGTACTTTCCCCTCGCGGGGACGGGCTCCTTCCCCGGGCGCCTGCAAGGGCGGAGGTTCGCCCGCGCCGTCCCCGGGGCCTGCGACCCCGCCGCCCCCCGGGGAGTCCCCACGGACGAGCCCGGAGCTGGCGGGGGAAGTCATCCGGCACGTACTTACTGGGCACCGGGATCCCTCTAACAGTCTCGCAATCTCTCCTTAAAGCGAAGGGACGTTAGGGTGAGATTTAGTGGCGCTTGCACCAGAAAAGGGTGGGAGTGATGTGTAGGGGAGATATATTCTCCCACAGTAACCTCTCCCCCTCCATCCGCGGCTCTCATCGCCCTCGCCCCCCCCCCCCTTCCCCCGCGTGTCTGGTCCGGCTGGGTTCAGCAGAGCGGGCTGTGGGCAGCCCCTCGGCGGAGGTTGTGTGAATGGAGGATCGGCGTGGCTGACTCCTCCTCCCCTGCAAGCGCCTCTATTTGAGCTTTGCTAAGTTGAGGGTGAGCAGGCATCCGAGGTGAGGCGTGCGAGGCGGTTCTGCCCCCCCAGCACGGACAGACGGACGCCCGCACAGACAGACCCACAGCCACACGCGGACCCACGGCCAACGCGCACAGCCCTACCTGCCCTGCCCTGCCCTGCCCTGCGCTGCGAGCGGGTGCAACCCCGGAGGCGATCCTGGAGAACAACCTTTCCCTGTCGCTGTTGCCGGCTCCCGCAGGGCTGGACCCGGGGAGCTGCGTCGCGGAGCAACCTTCCCCCAAAGGGCTGAGCTCGCCCGCCTGGTGCCTGCAGCCGGAGCCGGCCTCCGGCTTGGCGGGCAGGAGCCAGGTGTCCTGGAACAAGTGCGGCCCGGGGGGAGACTGGCTGCCCGGCGGGAGGCAGAAGGTCTGCGAGCAGATGGGTTCCGATGTCCGAGACCTCAACGCGTTGCTGCCCTCCGTGCCCTCCCTGCCGGGCAACAGCAACTGCACCATGCCGGTGAGCAGCGCTGCGCAGTGGGCTCCCGTCCTGGACTTCCCCCCGGGGGCCTCCTACGGCTCTTTGGGGCCGCACTCCTTCATCAAGCAGGAGCCGAGTTGGAACGGGTCGGACCCGCACGAGGAGCAATACCTCAGCGCCTTCACCGTCCACTTCTCCGGCCAGTTCACGGGCACGGCCGGGGCTTGTCGCTACGGGCCCTTCGGCGCTCCGCCGCCCAGCCAGCCGCCCTCGGGCCAGGCCAGGATGTTCCCCAACGGGCCCTACTTGCCCAACTGCTTGGAGAGCCAGCAAGCCATCCGCAACCAGGGTAAGGGCGGCTCTGCCGGGCGCCCCGGGCTCGGGGTGGGGGCGAACCCGCGTCCGCTAAGCCTCCCCGGGCCGCGCTTGATGTAAACACCGAGCCCAGCCGGGGCCGCAGCCGGGGGAAAGGCTGGGCTCGGTGTTTACATCTTGGGGGAGGGGGGTGGGGTACGTCCAAACCTCCTTCTGAATCCCAGAACCGCTGTCCGCACCAATCCCTTGTGGAATTAACCTCGGGAGCGCTGAATGCCCTCCGGCCGGGGTACACGAAACCCCTCGTAGTCTCTTTTTCAGCATCTCCGTGGCCAGGACCGGCTGCGCCGGTAACTCGCTGCGGGGCCCGGGGTTTGCACCGCCCTGAGAATGTCCCGTGGGCTGCGCGGCCGGACGATGGGTCACTCCCCGCCTGGGGCACCGGGATCATCATCTAATCGTTTTTCTTCCAGTGGCTGCTGTATGGACATCTGCTGGTGCAAACGCCAGGAAGAAAGGAGAGGGGGGCGAGCGTGCTGAGAGCTTCCCCGAGACCTTTCGGGTCTCGTTCCCCCTCCTTCCGCTGCCCCCGGAGGCGCGTTGCTGAGCGCCTGCCCCGCACAGTCGGCCCCGGATCGGGCCGTTGCGGCAGAGACACGGAGAGGGGCGGGGGGCGGCCGCCCCAGGGGGACCAGGGCGATTCGGGCTGTGCCCAGCTCTGGCCAAGGCGGGGAGGGCCAGAGCGGAGGCCGAGGCCGACGAGGCGGTCCGGGGCGACGTTTACAGCGCGGAGAAGTCGATGGCGGCGGAGGGGGAAGCGGCGATTCAGCAGCGCGGCCGCGCACGGGCCTCCCCCGGGCAGTGCCGGGTCGCAGTCCCGGTGCCACCGCGCTGCTGCCTTCGTCCCCCGGCCCCTGCACCCGCTGCGCGACCGGCGCCGGGCTCTAACCTCGGGTAACGCGGAGCGGGGCGCCAGCGCCAGGCCCGGCAGGGGAAGATGGGTAGAGTCCCCGGAGCTCGGGGGGAGGCTCGGCCGCGCCGGGACGGGCCGGCAGCGGGACCGCGGCGAGCCCCGCGGGAGCCCCTGGCTCCGAGCGGCGGGACCCGGCGGGGAGCGGCCTGCAGCATCCCCGGAACGGAGCGCGCCGGGCCAGGGGGCTCCGCCGCGGAGGTGTGGAAGACATCTGAAAGGATTTTAGACATCGGAGATTTATTATCGCTGGGCAGAAATAACGAGGAGAAGGTGGAGAGGAGGGCGAAGGCAATAACTCATGCCGGTGTGGGTGAGCGGGTGGGCGAGGGACAAAATTTCTGCGACCCCGCGCCATCCCGTCCTCTGAGTTGAACCGCCGCGAAGAGAAACGGAGCCTTTAACGCACCGAACCGCGTAGCCCGCGTTGGCTTCGCTCGGCCTGCGGCGCTCTGCGGGCGGTGCTCGGCCTGCGGCTCCGCAAGCCCCGCACACCTGTGCGCGCCCGGAGAGCCGAGCCGGGGCCCGGCCGCCTGACAACGTGCCGTAGCCTGGGGAAGGCGCCGTCCCGGGGAGCCGGGGCCGTGTCCCGGGGAGCCGGGGCCGTGCGGCCTCGCCGCGGGGCCGCTCTCTGCTCCCGCGGGGTGGGGGTGGGGTGGGGTGTCCCTTCGGCTCGGGGCTGCCTCCCCGCACGGGCAGCACCGGGGTTTAGCTACAGCGATTTTCGGCGACACGCCGCGAGCTCCTGCGGCAAGGAGGAATTCGGCAAAGGGTGTTTGCTTGTGGGTTTTTTTTGTGGATGGATAAAGTGTTCTTGCTTTGGCTCTTCTCAAGGTTGAACTCCTATTTTTTTTCATTTGCCGGTTCCTCCGACCGTGGGAAAGACGCTACCTTGGCTCTGTGATGACATTTCTGCCAAGTCTGGGATGGAGTGGGGGTTAGGGAACTAAGGCTTTGAAACCTCTGCCCAATTTTCCTTTTCTCGTTCGCCTCTTTCATCCAGCTGGGCTCCTCCAACAACGGGATGCCTCCAGCGGGCCCCGTACTCCAGCAGATGTACAACTTTCAATTATTTTCAGCACATTTTAATCAGGCCTGGTTCTGATAACGCCCTAATTAAAGAGACCTCACTATCGGCAGCTCGGTTCAGAACTCAACTTTCTTATCACATTCCTGAAGCTTTGGGTCAGGCAACACCGGAAAATGCGGCCAAAACCTCGTTCTGCCCCGAGCTGAGTTTTGAAGGTCACCGAAAGTCTGCGCTGGGCCAAAAGTAACGTAGAAAGTGTCAGTGTTTTCTGAAAGTTAAAAAAGAAGCAGAGGGAAACGGGGAAAAGGGAGTTGAAGGTTGAGCCTCTACCCTGAGGGCTAAGGGAGGAGATAAGGAGCGAGAAACAGCTGTGGGATGGGAGCCCGCGAGGTACCGGCCTGTCAACGCTGCTCCCATGGCTCTGCTCCTAGGGCGAGGGGGATGCGAGAGGCCGGGGGCGGATCAGTCCCATTGCTATCCCAGCCCCGCAGTCTCAGGGCCGGCCTAAAATCATCGCCAAGGTGAAGGTTTCAGACTCTTCTGGGGGATTTTTTCCCTCCCCATCGCTCCCTTCGTTTCTCCCGCGCAACCCCGCAGGTTAATTAAGCCCTGTAATGTCGCTGGACCCGGGCTGGCTGCAGAGACAATGAAATAGAGAAGCAACAACGGGATTCTTCTGTTGCATCTCCATTTTTCTCTGTCTCTCTGAAAGCCCCGGTGATTATGGATCCGCCGTGCTGGAGCAGAGCCCTGCACAGCGCCGAGCGCTCGGCACCGAAGGGAACGGCGAGAGGATCCCGAAATCAGTCCCGAGGGCTAACAAAATGCCCCTCCGGCCACATCCACGTCCAGGGGGGACCGTGGAGGCTGGAACAGGCGGGTTGAGAGAGAAGGGGGTGAGGGAGGGGGTGCTCGCCGTCTGTTTGGTTTCTTTTCCCAGCCCGAGTCGGACTTTTTGTTTTGGTTTGGTTTTTGGAAGAGCGACTCTCGGAGGAGCTTGGTTCTCGGGGTAAATGCTGATGAGCCGAGAAGCCTCTGAGATAATATTACTTTGTAATTACTTTTTTAGCTGAAGTTGTTTAGCCAGCTCCAAGTCATTAATGAAAGTTGGTGTCCAAGCACCTGATTTACGATTTCGTGTCGGCCCGGGGTCAGCAGAGGTGGTCTCTTTCCATCTGAATCTACTCGGTGTAGGAAACAAAATAGGCTGTTTATTATTTTGGAGAGCAATTTTCGCTGAAAGGAGGAGTTTTATTTTTGCATGTAACATTCCGCCTCTTTATTGCAGAAAGCTGCTCTTAAAAAAAGAGATAGATTAAAGGGTGACTGCTAAATTGGAAACGGCAGAGGAGTACACTGAGCAGATGGGAATCTTCCTCTTTAATATGAGCAACAATTAATGAAAACATCCTTTTTATTACCGAAGCCGATCTGTTCTCTTTAAACACGAACGAGACTTCCGACTTTCTGCCCGGCCCGCCTCGCCCGGGGCCGGGGGGGGGTTATCCCATGGGGCTCCCACCGCCCCGCGCCCGCAGCCTTGCGGTGTGCGTGTGCTGGGGAGGGGGTGCGGTGGGGCGGTGAACAGCGGGGCACAGCCTTGCTGTGTCCTTTTTTCCCCGCCGTGGGCAGCAGCCCCACCGGGGGAAGGTCAACGGGGTGCAGTAAATGCCAAGCATTTCGGCAGCCCGCGGCGCTCCGTGGGTGCGTGGCTCGGTCTCGCTTGACGCCTGCTCGGGGCAGCTTCGCTCCTCCTAACCCCGTTGTGATCTTTCGGCAGGTTACAGCACCGTGGCGTTTGACGGGACCCCCAGCTATGGCCACACGCCGTCTCACCACGCCGCGCAGTTTACAAACCATTCCTTCAAACACGAGGACCCCATCGGCCAGCAGCCCTCCCTAGGTAACTCCAGTCTCCGCGGGGTGCGGGGGCCCGTCTCGAAGGGCGCTGGCTGCCGGCTGGCAATCCGGAGTGGCCCCGGAGTGGCGCCGCTGCCCCCCCCCCGCACCGGCCTGGCACAGAGCTAGAGCTGCCCAAACTCTGCAGCGCAGGGCAGGGAGGGGAGAACACGGCCCGTCGCCGCAGGGGTTAACTCTCTGCCGCTTTCTCCGCAGGGGACCAGCAGTACTCGGTGCCCCCCCCGGTGTACGGCTGTCACACCCCCACCGACAGCTGCACGGGCAGTCAGGCCCTGCTCCTCCGGACCCCCTACAACAGGTACCTCCGCGGCAGGCAGCTTGGCCTGGCCTCCTCCCGCGCGGGCTGCTCCCCGCTCTCTCCCCCGCATGTCGTTCCAACAGCTTTCTGCTTTCTGCAAGGAAACAGATTTGTTTTTTCCTTTTCCAAAAGAAAAAAGATTCACAAGTTAAAACAAAACAAAACAAAAACCACCACAAAAAAAAAAAACAAACCCATCCAAAACCAAAACCACCAAAACCCAACAAAACAAACCACAACCCAAAAAAAATCACAAACAAAAAACAAAAAAACCCCCACGAAACCAAAAAGAGCCTCACCCTCCTCCCCGGGTCCCACCGTGTCTCAGGGCTTTCCCGGGCCGCCTCGCCCTCCCGCACCGGGGTTTGCGGGGAGGGGGGTGCGGCGCCGCTGGGCGAGCATCCCCCGCGGGGCTCGGGCACCGTGCTGCCCGCTCGGGGAGCCGCTCTCCGGCGGCAGGTGCCGGCCGGCTCTGGGCAGCGGGACCCGGGCTGCCGTCCCCCTCGGAGCACGCCTGTCCCAGAGCCCGCTGATGCGAAGGGTTCGGGGTTTGCCCAGGTGCGTTCATCCGCGCAGGGGGGGGATCCTGGCCCCAGGCCTGCTCCGGTCCCCGCCACCCCCCACCCCTACACCCTTGTCCCCGCTCCCGGCGCTGGGAATCTCTGCAGCCGCTCTTCCCCGAGGCCGGGAAGTCGCGGGAGCGCTCGCTGGTGAGCAGCAGCGGTGGGCAGAGCGTGGTACAGGCAGTTAAAACTGGGGGGGGCTTCGTCTTGCAGACCAAGAACCCTTCCGATGGCTCCCAGGAGCGACGGGGACTGGCCTGCAGGGAGGTTATTTGTTGAGAACGGGGCAATAAACCCATCGGATTTCCTTGCTGGGAGAAAGGTGCATCTGGAGCTTTGCTGCAAGCACAAACTCCCTTTGCGCCTTCCTTCCAACAGACGGGTCCGTTGGAAGCGCGGCTTCCCGTTCCTTCTGCTCTGGCATGGGGGCTGGGCGTGTCCCTCGCAGTTTTACAACGTGTTTAGTGAGCAAAGAAGTTCCCCCAAATTTATTCTTCAACTTTTTGTGAACTTGGAGCCAGTCCCGTATCTTGGGGTTGCTAAGTAACCCCCGCACACAAAACAATATGCCCCCGCGAAGGAAGCCGCGAGCGGCTCCTCTTGTAGGCCGGTTCTATCATCTCTGATTAATCAACACTGGAAGTGGGACAACCAAATTCTGTCACTTCCAGAAGCCACTTCGCTAATGAACGTGAGTTGACGTCAAGGGAAGGAGGGAATGAGGTAATGAAGGAAGGAAAGAAGCCTATCCAGAGAGATTAGCTTGCAGAATAATTGGCGGGGCTAGCTCCTGCGCTGCAGTGACAGCGATTGCTCGCCTCGCGGGGAAATCTATAAATATGGTTCTTTGGGAGGCTCGGGGAGGGCAGCTCCGAGCCGCCGCTTTTCCCCCGCCCCGCCGGAGCTCGGGGCTCGCCCTCGCCGCCCCGTGCCCCGCTCCCGGGTCGGGGCTCCCGGCGGCGGCAGACCCGCGACCGCTCCCTCCTGCGCCGTTTGTACGTGTGGTGGAGCGAGCCCCGTCCTGGGAGGTGCCGTTCCGACAGGAAACGGCTGGTTGTGCCGACAGCTCTGTCCTCCGTGTGCCTGTACCCAGGCGGCACCGGGGAGGGGGTGAGCGCAGCCTGGTGTCGCCCCGACGCGGCCACCTCCCGCTCAGCTATTCGGGACACGGACCCGGCGCGAGTGGGGAGCGCTGCCGCTGTGGGGCCGATTTCTTCCCGATCCGAGCTTTGATCCTACTCTGCTTCCTGGGAGGTTTACTGCCTACTTCGGTAGGATAAGGGTTTAAGCCCTTAAACCTCCCGCGAGCCAATACTGCTGCGTGGGGGTGCAGGGCAGGGCAGACCTTGTTCCACGCCGAGGGCAGGTCCTGCTGTGCAAAGCCAGCTCCAGCGCCTAAGCCCCAGCAGGTGGGTGAGCTCGGCGCGGCCTCCCCTTGTCCCTTCCTGCACATCTTCAAAAGCATCTGGGAAAAACGGTGTTCCACAAGTCTTCTTCCTAGGGAGTGGGTGACGAGTTAGCGTGCAGGAACTCAGGGGCGCGACTCACCAGCCACATGTCCAACGGCCTGAAGGCGGACCGCAGTGTCTGAGCCGACATTCACACTGACCTGGCGGGTTCCTCGTTGTTATTAGTCTTTTCCAAGACCGCATTTATTCCGTACCTCCTCTGCGAAGGTTCATTTTGCTTTCCGCAGTTGGGGGTCAAGTTTGCCAGCTCGGCTTGGACAGCAGGTGGCTCGGCTGCCGCATCCGAGCGGCGGGGCTGGCAGGGATGGGGCGATGAGGCTGTCCGCGGCCGCGCCCGCTGCGCGCCTCCGTCCGCGCCCGGTGAGCGCCGTTTTGTCGCACCGGCGGGGGACAGCAGGCACTCCCGCTCGCCCTTAGCAGTGTGTTGGGGGGAACCGAGCTCGGGAGCGGGAGGTGCAGCCTCTTGCCCTGGCGGGACGCGACAGCCGGTGCTCGCCCCGCGCCGCCTCTCCTTTGCGCCTCGGGCGTCGTTTGTAGCCCCTCGCCCACCCCTCCGCCCCGGCCGAGGCTTCGGGTCCGCTCGGGCTCCCTCTCTCCGCCATCCCCTGTCTCGGATCTCGGCTACGCCGAATCGAGACCCGGGGGGCGATCCTTCTGCGAGCACAGGTGGAGCAGAAAGCGGCCGGGAGGGGGTGCAGGGTGACCCACCTCCACCGGACCCTCTCCCCGCTCACCTCGCCAGCGGGATGCACGGGCGAAGCCGCTATGGACACCCCCCCCCCCCCACCCCAACCCCCGGGGGGAGCCATGGGTGGCACCGGCAGGGTCCTCGGGCCGGGGGAGCCCCCGGCCCGGCCCGTGCCACCCCCGAGGGGCACTGGGGCGGACCCGGGGCTGGAGACGGTTCCCTTCTCCCCCGCAGCAAGGCAAAGCCGTCGGTAGGGCGACAGCTTGAAAGAAATAGTTAAAAGATCGTAATTCTTATACTGGGAGCAAAAGTATCTCCGAAATCTCTCGCCTCGGCAACGGCTGGCGCGGTGTTTATAGCGCAGCCCGCTCCGCTGCCAGGGAGCGCTGCCTGTTGTTGATGGCTGGACATGGATGACGGCCCCGGGCAGATTGGAAGTGTGCGTTAGATGACTAGCGTTTGGGAGCCCATTAAAATGGTGATGTGAACTTTTCTACCTCGCGCTGTTGGATGTAGTAAACATGCTGGATGTTGAAAATTTACTGTGAGTCACACTTAGGAAGACTTTAAAAGTGGAGGAGTCTCGGTTCAGATTATAGCTCGTTCTGTGCAGAGGTCAAGAACTCGGTAATACTGCAATGCAGGCCAAAACAAACTCTATATGATCTACTACTGGTTTCCTTTTAAGTTCCCTTTTTGCTCGGCGTTGACTTCCTTTTATTCCACTCCAACTTACATTAATCCCCGTTGTAGAAATGTTCCCCCTCTTCCTCTCGTTTCTCTTTAAAAGCATCTCTGTAATGAAAATAAGTTATTTTTAGTGTCGTCTTCGTGGCCGTTTGGAGGGCCAAGGATTCAGATTGGAATCAGTGCAGGCATATCCCCGGGGACCTCGCCTTCCTCATCATTCAAACCTCATCCAAAGCCGAGATATTGAGAGGAGCTGTTAATTCCATGAGATCATCTCACGGTACCGTCAATAATAAACCATGGCGAGGCGTAAACAGGCTTAGGGATGTCCTGTTCTCTATCACAAGTCAGAAGCGGGATGTTTAATGCTGTGTCGGTGCCCGGTGACCCCGGAGCAAACCATTCCCACCTCCGGGCCGGCCGGGGCGCGGAGCCGGGCGGTACCCACCTGCCGCCTGGGCCGCTTCCCTACGATGGGCCACCCCGGGGTTGTTGGAGAGGCTCCACACCACCCCAGCCTGCCCGAAAGGCGCCCCAAGCCCCCTTCACGAGCTGCCAGCCCAGGAGCGAAGCGGTACATCGGGGAGGGAGCTTTAGACGGGGCGGGGGGATAGCCGGTGAGCTTCACCTCGCCGCCGGGCACCCGGAGCGGTGTGTTTGGGACACCGTCGCCCGAAGGAGGCATGCGGTACAGTGGCTGCGAGCTCGTGACAAGATGAGTGAGTGTATGGCTTTATGAAAAAGCAAAGGAGGGGAAAAAGTGGATATTGTGGGGGAGGCTCTTATAAATGAACTGTCAAGGGAAAGAAAGTTAAAGGGAAATCTCCTGCTGTAAATGCATCGGGCGGGCACTTCTAATAAAAATCAGGGTCCTGGAGGAATTAATTACAGCAGCATTACAGGAAGAATTCGTGGAATTGCAAAACGTAGTTGGCACAGACCAGCACGGACTGCTATTGCAAATGGGGAAACTGCAGGAGAGTTTAACAATTCCTGAGCTGATATGCAGGACATTGTAGTAGCATAATAGCACTTCAGACACACTGATGAATAATAGTGTCCAGCGGTACTGACTAATGATATTACGCATACTTCAAGATTGAAGTCACTTCATTTGTTTTTATATGCAAAAGCTTCCCACTGGAATCTGACTTTTTTAGGTCGCTTCTACCTGCCACGAATGAAAAAAACCCAACAAACCCACCCCAAACTCTCTTCTAATAACAGAATGATATAAATTCACCGCCTAAATCCAACGAATTTAGGTGTCATTAATCAACACGGAGACTTTATTGCCCGGTATCAATCACCGAGCCCGGATGAAAGGCCCGGGGGGCTCCCTCCTGGCCGGGGAGATGACCGGCGAGGTGCCGCCGCCTGCCGCTTGCCCCCGGAGGGGGCAAGCGGCAGGCGGCGGCACCTCGCCGGTATCATCGACATCGCGGGCAGCTCCTTTCGCCCTTTCCTCAGCCACTCCATTTCCCCCCTCGCTTGTCAAGCCCCTCTGCGTAGTAACATCCATCACGAGTCGCGATAGCTGCTTCACTCCATTAACCACGTGGTCTCTCACACTCCCGGTTAAAACACTTTGATTTACCTTTTTAAAACAAATAATCTGCTTCGTTAGCCCGCCGGGCTGCCTAGATGCGTTTCATTCGTTTCAGTGTCACTATCGGATGTTACTTTTCCGCAAGGAATAAGTTTCAGGTCTCCACTAACAGCTGGGGACAAACGGACAGGCTTTGGAGGTTCCTAACGCATCGATGAAAGGGATCATAGAAAATAAATTCCCTTTCTAGCGTTACATATTTAAAAGCAATAACCGAGAAAACGTTGCTGTCTTGACGTATCTTGATTGCTGTAATTTTACTTCTAATTCTACGTATTTTCACAACAGTGACAATTTATACCAAATGACCTCGCAGCTTGAATGCATGACATGGAATCAAATGAACTTGGGATCCACGCTGAAGGGGTAAGGCGCTTCATTCTTTCCTCGTCTGTTGCCCTCGTGTACCGAGCTAAATATGTGTTTTACGGCTGGGCTCCCGTCCCTGGCACCAACAACGCTGACCGCTTCCCGCAGTGGCTCCTCACCTGCCCGCACTTACCCTCCTCTTAAACGTACCGGCGCTGGGCTGCGGCCGGCTCACGCTGGCGGAGCAGCGGCTATTTGAAAGGGGAAGGGCTCCGGGGTCCCCGGGCAGGCCCGGTCCCGGCGGGGCAGCTCCCCTCGGCGCTCCCCTCCTCGAGTCGTCGCCCCTTCCTACCGTCCCTCTTCCCTTTCCCTCCCTTCGTCCTGTGTCCCGGCCCTGCCGCCTCCCGGCTTCCTTCCTCCCGGCCATTGTCGCCCTCCCACCTGCCGGGAAGAGGCTCCGGCCCGCCTCCCCCGCGGGGTTTCCTGCCGCTGGGCGGGCAGGAAGGCCCCGAGGCGCCGCGGGGCCCCGCCGGGGTGGCGGCCGCTGGGGGGGCTGCGCTCCCGGCATCTCCCCCGCCGGGCCTCCCCCGGCCGGCAGCCGGCCTCCCGCTCCGCCGGGCCCGGCCGCGGGGGAGGAGCGGGAGCGGGAGCCGGAGCGGGGCGGCGCGAAGCTCTCGGTGCCGGTGCCCGGGTCGGTGGTCCCTTAGGGGGGCCGGCGGTGGGACCCAGACCCACCTAGACTTCGCCCTGTCGATCTGCGACCGCTGCCACGGGCTAGGAGCCGCCTTGTGACCTCAGCCCAGGGAGCGCCGAGGCCGCCTGCCCTGCCCCGGGCAGGGCACTGGCGGTGGGAACTGGGTGGGGGTCACCCGCTGGCCTGGGGCGCTCTCGGTGCGGACTGGAACGGCCCGCGTCGATCTGTGCTGCCACGCAGTTGTCCGCAAATGTGAAAACCGTGTTCAGGATGGACACTGCGCGCAGTGCTGTGGCGTGACAACGGGAGAAGGGGCCTGCTGCTAGCTCGTTCCCGGGCGGGGTGTGGCGGTTGGAGGGAGGGCATCGCTGCACGGTGACTGCGTTGAGCCCCAAGAGGTCGGACACGGAGCTCTGGTGGGGGTGGAGAAGATCCCCGAATCCTACCGTTACGTACAGTTCAGTCTTTGCTGCCCATCCTCTCTTTTTAAAGGCTGTTTCCTACTTTTTTTTTCCATAAGTGTTTTTGATTTCCCCTTTAAAGATCAGTCATTGCAATATTAGACACTGTTTTGTCTCTTCTGAGGAAAATATCCTGCAAAATGGAGAAACACATCAACCTTGACTGAGGTCCAAGTTATTAAAGCAAGGAAGAGGTTATTCTTTGGGGAACTCAGTGAAGAAAAAAAAAAAAGGACACAATAGAAATATTAAAGGAGTACCGAACAAAATAAATGGCTTCTTACTTGTCCAGGAGTCAGACTGTTAGCAGTGTAAAGTATGTGACCTAGGATGCATGAAAGGGGGGAAGGGGGGGGAAGAAATCAAGATGAATGATCTATGGTAAAACAAAGCTGAAAGTTTTGGTGTAGGCCAAGATTGTAGAATCTGTGGAAAATCAGTGCTAGACATAGCCTCATCACTGGTAATATGAGCCAAAATAGTTATCTGTCTCTTCTGGCTGAGAGTTACAATACACAGTACCTCCAGTCGCAGTTGCCATGAACATAAGGTACTCTTCCCAAGATTTACATCTTTAAAATATATGAACTGTTCATAAGTGATTCCCAGGCGTTTAGTATTTCAGATGCTTTTCTCAATCTTGTAATTTAAGAATTTTGGAATCAATCTTCCTGTTGAAATACGGAGCTTCTAGATTCTGTCCAACGATGACAATCCTTGTTTAGCTCCTTGCCTTGGGTTCTCCCCAGCACTTCTCTCTGGCTTTGATAAGGCTTCTGCACGTTACAAGAAGGACGAAAACATCACCAGTAAGTTCTGCAAATAGAGAACTCTACGGTGGTATGAAACCTGTGGGTCATGCACCTCATACCTGACAACAGACCGGTCCAGTAGCTTGCTGCCCGGGTTCGTGTTCAACACTGAGGTGAAGCTGTTGCCCTGCGTTTCAGGTAGAGTTAGTTAACAGCTTCTGTGCTGAAGTCACCGAGCGGTTCGTCTGAGAGCATTCTGCTTTTCGCTGTTCACGTTCTTGCCGATATTTGACCGATCAGCTCCTGAATCTCCTCCCTCTGAATTAAAAGTTTGAAATTTGGCGAGGAGTACTGTCAGGTGCCCAAAGCTGTGTCCTTTCAGCCGTTGTGAACATCATTCCCGTTGAGATGCGGGCTTAGGAACAGTCCTGTTCACGTGTGATCGGAAGCAAGAGCCTGACATCTAACCTGTGTGATGATTTTATCTACTGGAACCCTGCTTCAGCCTCAGCTCTGAGGCCTTAGAGTTTTTCCCTCCCTGCGTATTGGAACGTCAGATGTTGGGAGTGAGGGCAAGTAGCTTCTTTGCCTCTGTGGGTTTTAGTCTTTGAGTGCTTTCCGTAGGTGTAAGCATCAGGGAACTGCAGAAGGCACGGCCTGGGCGTCACGCGGGGGTGGGCAGTGTAAGGCGTGGAACAGAGCGCCTGGCCAAGTGGTGGAGGGAGACACGTAAGGTGAGCGGGGATGTTGTCTTCTGGCAGCGTGCCAGGACGTGAGACTGGCAGGGGAAAGGGGAGAGAGGTGTAAATGGGGAAGCAGCACAGGCTGCAGATAGACTGCTGCAGAACATGGAGTAGGTCCCAAAAGTTGAATTCTAGATGTTTCTTCTTGCTGGCGAGCCAAAAGGAAGCCTGATGGCTCAAAATAAGCTGCGCTCTGCAAGGAGTTGTCTCTGCAGAAGAAAATAACCCACTGCTGCTCCAATACAGCCAAGGTGACTTGAATCTGTGTTGCAGATTTTCACTTAGGCTCTGCGTGCCAAGGACTGGGCTCAAGCGGTGCTTATAACTCGTGTGAGGGAAGAACAGCCCACATTTGGTGCCTTGTGAGCTAGTGCATTGATCATGGGCTGCCTGTTTCTCCAGGGACTTCTCTGTCACCTTCTGAACTTTGGGCAGACAAGAGGGAGGGCTGGCTTGTCCGCCAGAGCTGACACACCAACTGGGAGCTTCAAGGATCTGAAAGGAAAACTTCATGGCTAAGGCAGTGAACATCACTGTGGGCCTGGATTTTATCTCTTCAGACTGTTTGCTGGTGGTTTGTTACGCATTTTGCGGTATTTTGTTTGGAGCGGCCGAGATCAGATTTACGCTGTTGCAGGGAAGTCAGTGGGCCCTTTGCTCGTTACCCTGAGAACTCAGGTCCCAGGCATCTTAAAATGGATGTCTCACGTGAGTGGGCATCTTTCCCTTGATATCTTTGTGTTGCTTTCTTACTTGTCTGGTGTGGAAAATACTGCTTCCCTTCACAGTGGTGTTGTAGAGGTAGACCTCGTGACTACTCCTTGGTGTTTTGGTGAGTTCTGTATAAAAGTGACGTGGAAATAACTTGTACCATGCGGGAGATGCTACCGTACGGTCAACACAAAGTGTAGCCGCGTACCCAACAGCCAGCCTTAACGGACAGATTGCACAGTTGTCTCTTCAGCTGCTCCAGTAGGAAGTTTCGATGGGTATTTCCAACGGTCATTTGAAGTTGAGTAGGTAACCAGACAAAATTTGGGGTTTTTTTCCCCCTTTTGGTTTTGCTCAGGTGTTAAATAGCCAGCATGTTCCATGGAAACTTGTACTTATTTTGCTCAGGCTCGCTGGAAGGAAAATTAAATATGATCTCTGTAGGACACTATGAAAACTGCATCTAAAACACGATCGTGAAAACTTGTGTTGTCTAAGAATGAATGGTAAAGGTTTTTCTGTTCAGCTCTGGTAGTGTTATTAGTACAACTCAGAGGAGCAAAACTTCCTGCTTGGGTTCAGTGCTGCAGCCAACATGCCCTGGAAGTGGACACTGACCTATTGACCCCAATGCTGAATTTCCCACTGGGAGCTGAGGGTCTCGTTTTGAAGGGAAGCGTCGGGTACAATCCTGATTCCACTCAGGTCAGTGGTAAAAAACCCAAACCAAACAAAGACCGCTGAAGCCAGAGAGACTGGAGTCCCCTGAAAATCCAGTGCCTTCCTTTCATCAACCAGCTGCTTTTCTCATTGAGGATGGCAGAGGGGCTGTAATCTGTGAAATCACATTTTTTAATGTTCCTTGGAAAGCGCAGATAAAAACGCAGCTTTATACTCCACCCTCCGTAATACTATTAGACAAAAACCAGGCAGAAACACGATCTGCTATATAACTAATCAGAATCTTTTTTGCTGTCTCCATACGCGTTTTTCCCAGGGTGCTAGGATGGTAAATATTTTAGCAGGGGGAATTAACTCTACTTCTCTTCCTTTATGTTCCGTTATCAACGGGACTAGCCCACACCCTCACTTTGCCTCATTTTTGGCTCTGTTTCTAAACCCTAGAATTCCTGTTCCTGCACTGAAACACAATTAAATTGAGGCTTAATGTGGTGCCTGTTTTATGTAATCTTTCTTTTCTTTTTTTTTTATTATTCCAAGCCTGAATCTCATGAATCAAAGTGTTTCATCTGAAATTTTCTGACTCTCCTCAGTGTGCCCAAAGCTTTCCTTTTTTGGTTTCTGAGATAATCATAATAGAAAGCTTACCTCTGCGGATTAAGTTGTAACTGCTTTATACGTTAGACAGACGATTTTGGCTTAACAAAGTAAAAATGGTGTGAGAGAGAAATTGCAGCTTAATTATTTTTTAAAATATTCCGATTAGAATGTCATCTTTTATGAGTTTTTTTTATAACCACTTAGATTGATACAACTCTCTAAAGCTGCTCTGTTTTTCATCACACATTCTCATCTGTAAACCCTTCATTTTTCTTAATCTTTGTACAATGTGTACAGCTTCGAGATTAATCATTTGAAAAGAGCTACTCTGCGGGTGTGAAGGATTTGCTGGGCTAATGGTAACTGCAAGCGCTTCTAAATACTCGACATGTAGTGCTTGCTTAGCGTTTTGTGTAGCACAAGTATCAGTCTCCGTTTCCCCGTTATCTAGAGTTACATTTTATGGCTGTGTTTCCAGGGCTGTTTCTGGCTGCCTAGAACCAGGGCACAAAATATACTGCGTCCCTTTCTCACCGGCTAACTGGACGAATTCTAAATATTTATAGTCCAGTCCTGCCTTTGCACAGTTCCCACTGAAGTTAAAGGGAGTCGTGTATTTACGAGTGGAGGCAGAACCAGGCTGGGAGGCTGGACCCTTCGGTCCTCGCTCGCACAGAAATACCTGTTGGATCCTGGCACGCCAGTTGGGCTGAGCTCCGGCCCCTCTCAGGGCTTGGGGAGGGATCGCTCTAGCGTCTCTCCTCACTCTAGGTCTGGCTCTTACTGGGGAGTTGTTTTTCTGTGCGCTTTTTTTCTTGCTAATCCAACTGTTGGCCCCCTGATTATCCTCCTGGCTGTGGCTGAATTTCTCCTGGGGGAGAAGAAGACCCGGGGCAGGAGCTTTGGCCGTGCTCTCAGCCCTGCTCGGAGTGCGCTTGTGGCAGGGCAGCGAGCGGCTCCCTCGGCCCTTCTCGGGGCTGTGGTGTTGCCTGAGCAGTCCATCCTGCGGGGAGGGAACGCGTGCGTCCTGGTCCCAGAAGCCCGTCTCTCCCATGTGTGAGTGGTTAGCTACCCTGGGTTATCACTGTTGGTCTGAACGGCGCAGTCTGGTCTCTAATGCGTCTCTTTTTACCCTGTAATGCAAATACTGCTGGTGGGTCTGGGCTGTGCGGTGTCCACCCTGCCGTGCTTTAGTAGGTGCCTGGGCTGTTACCTCGTCCTGAGAGTCTACCAGGATACTTTTTCATTTTTATACTGACAGATTTGGTGGCCTCAGTGTATAAGGCGTTGTCTCTTCGCCTAGTTAAACATCGAGTGCCTGACTGGAAAAGATGAAAGTTAAGGAATTTCCTACCCTCTAAATTTCCATTTAGTCGATGCACCGCAGCTATAAATTCAGTTACTGGTATTGCTCGTGTGTGCGGCAGAGCATCTGATCAGTACCTCTTGTATTCCACAAAGCAGGTGTTGGCGTTTCAGTGGGGCCTTGAGCAGATTTATGTCAGCCCTTCTGTCGGTGCTTTTACTGCAGTAGCTCAATGGCAGCCGTGCGGCACAAGGCAGCTGGGCAAAGGGTGGTATACCTTCTGCGGCATATGTCAGGGGAGCATTGAGTGAGGAGGCTGGAAGGAGAAAAATTGTATTTCACAAGGGGGTGACCACTGGTGCAGAGTGAAGGCTGAGGTTCAAGAGAGCAGTGGTGTAGGGATGGGTTGTGAAAGCTCCTCCTTCAGTGTTCCCGTTTCGGCTCTGACTGGAAAGAACACTCACCTGCTCCTTTCCATCTCCCGGAAGGTCAGATTATTCCGTAGCACTCTGTAGAGAGTAAACAGCGTTTAAACCAAGCAATCTCACGTGACCCCTTTTGCTGTCGTCATCCGTGTGGCCACGCTGAGTACCAGCCAATGCTGATGGAAACGTGCCCAGTGCGAAATGGGAAGTGGGGTTCCCGGTTATTAAAGCGTCTCTCCTAGGGAGCTGGTTAAGTGGGCGGCGTATTCGTTACTCGGTGTATGGTGGGTCAGCAGGCTCAGAAAACGGGCTTTAACCGTCAAGGCTTTGCAGCTGTATGTGCAGTTTTAGTGAAGTATAACTGGAAATAATGGGAGGGGATACGGAAAGAGCTGAATGTTGGGGAAGGCTTCCCAACGGTGCAATAAACAGAGATGGAGACCTCCCGGAGGAAACCTCCCGTTCTGGAGCCGTTCCTGAGGGCACAGGCAGGGTCTTCATCCTGCTGCTGGTTCCCGGGAGGGGCTCTTTCTGAACCCACTGGTCTGTACAAAACCAGGTATCACTGCAAGATGAAATCCATGTGAATTTGGCGGGAAAGTTCGGCTGTGTTTTATGGTGTAAGCTTTTACTATTCCTGTTCCTCCTCCTGAAGTTGCTCTCGGGGAACTCTTATCTAACTTGGTGGCTCTTGCTTATTGTACTGCGTAAGGTTGGTGGTACGGGCGTGAATGAGGGGTTACACGGTCACTCAGGGTGACTGATGCTCCAGTTCACGTATTTACCCCGCATTTGCTGCTGCGTTACCGATCAGCAGTAGCTTCTACTGCAGAACTTCCTCCGGATAAATGGTAGCTCTCGGTTCGTTTCTGCTTTCAGATGAGCACTTTAATTTGTGATCAACACGGGCATCACCAGGGGTTGGGTCATTTTCAACCTTTTTTCTTTCTCAACATCGATGGACTTGCTGCCTTTAAACAGAGAGGAAAATTCGGTGCTGGCGGGGAACCTGAACTGAGCAAACGGTAATTTGTTGCTGGTACTAGGGAACAAAAGGCCACATCTGGGCCCTGAGCAGAGGTGAGGCCCTGTTTAACTGGACATGGTACGTACCTAGAGAAGAGTTTAACCCATTTAAATCAGATACTGGTATCGTCCTTTATCTCTTATTGCAGATCTTACTACAGATCAGAGACACTTTCCTGCAGCCACCCTATAACTTATTTCATTATGATCGCCCGTTTGCCACTTAAAATTGAAATACACAGAGCATACCTTCCTGAGAGGTGTAGCCTTTGATTTGAATAGCCAGGCGGAGCCAGGATTTGAGGCTGGTATTTTAGGCAGCAGAGGGATGGATCTAAAGAGCACATCTGCCAGGTGCCAGCCTGCAAGCCACTGTGGGGACAAGTGTGGAGGAATGCAGCCCGGACTCTGCAGTAAGAGCGGGTCACAAACACTGCTCCTCTCCTCTTCAGCGCGGTTCGCAAGCCGTTTAGACATCTCCCGCATTCCAGTTCCACTGGCTGTTCTGCAAATCACTTAAGAGGTTTAAAACTTCCTTGTAATTCTACTCTGCACATGAACTTTGAGTGAAGAGAGAGGAAGGACCAGTGAAATGAGAGTCTGGGCCTCAGGGACCCCTTCAAATTGCTATTGCAAGCATTTGGCAAAGGCTGGGATAACATCCTACGTATCCATCTTTGTCCCTAGCTGTGTGCCCCTGGGCTTTGTTCTGGGCTTTCTAATTTCTGGTGCGGTGTGAAACACGAACACTTACCCTTGCCAGCGTATAGTGATACGTGTGGCGGTGTACACGCTAACGTAACACGCTCATTTAAAGTAAAACCTCCCATTTATTTACGTAATTTTGACACGAAGAAGGTTGGAAACAGGAAACACAGCGATGTTCCTAACATTCCGGACAAGGATTTCAAAGGATGTAATTAGGTAAAACATATGGTTGTGACACCCCCCAAACACAATAAAGGTTACAAATTCTTAAAATGATTGTCATGATGCTGCATGAGGAATCTTGAAAATTTATACCCAGTAGGGGTAGGCTGGGTTTGTTTTGCTTTATTTTTATAACGGGTTAATTTGTTGCGCATCCTGCAAGCCGATATCTGGGATGAATAGTTTGGACACTGATTTGTAATCTCTGTTTATGAGTACATGACTGCTATTCTTATAAATGTCATCACTTCCTTGGTAGGATCTGGTAATATCTGAGTCATGAGGTGCTCACAAAAACCCACTGCGCTTAATGTGAAACTTGAGGCATTTTGCTCGTTCCAGAAGATATTAGCCATAGGCAGCCCCACATTTAACTGATAAATAACGTGTGCGTGTGCACATGACACAGTTATGCTGCTATGTGGTTTTTTTCCTTTTACCTAAAATCTTTGTGGAAATACATCAGAGTTCAAATCATGACGATTTATTTTCTTACTGGACTGCCTTAATGGATACTCACAGTCGTATGTATGGAGTCACTGCCTTGTGCCAGCGGGGGCGGATCCACACGAAGGCAGAGCAGACTTCCTTTGCTGCCTTCTTTTGAACTTGGGATATCCTGGCTCTAAAGGTGAACTCTGCATATGTTGTCACCGACTTAAGAAATGAAACCTGTCCCGTGGAGCTGAGTACTGAGAAAGATTTCATTTTTCCATTATTCCCTTCTTTATTTACAGCCACACAGCAGGATATGAAAATGAGAACCACAGCGCTCCCATGTTATACAGCTGTGGGGCCCAGTACAGAATACACACCCATGGAGTTTTTAGAGGCATACAAGTGAGTATAGTAGGGCATTCTTCATAGGGAAGTTAAACTGCTGCCTGTTTACAGTGTTCATTTACTACTTCACTGCTATTTGTAAATCCATCCTCGATCTGCGGTTTCCCTGTGTTGCCAAGAAACGCTTTACGTAAGTGTCCTGACTTCACTGAAGCCAGTGAAGTGTGATGTGAAATTTCTTTCTGATACAGTCATTTAAAAATGTTTATTCCTTCTTTTGAAGTGTACCTGTGAGGCAGTATTCCTTATCAGCTTCTCAGGATGGTCCGCAACATAGGATCCTGTTTCCAACGTCTAGCTGCAGTCCCTTTGGCCGTGTGAAGCTTCTGTGGTTAGGGCGGGCTACATCTGACAAAAAAGTATTAGAAGGTGTTAGATGACATCTTGCTTTCAGGGATTTCTGAAAAATGACTAATTCAAACATATTTCCTTAAACAAAATGTAATAAGCGATTGTTTCCTAATGACTAAGTAATTAGTGAATATTTGGAAGGAGCTTAGGATCCATGGGAGTTCATTTCCTCCCTTTCTGAACAGTGGTATCTTCAGTAAAAGACACACCTTCTTAAACTGATGGCAAAGTCATTACATAGTAGCTGTTTCTTCTGTGTTGCTCTGTGTTGTCAACATTCACCATGTTTTTAGACAGCATCTCTTCTCCTTTTCCTTTCCTCTGTGCTTTAACAAGTCATTATTCGGTGGCAGGCTCTCCGAAATCGGCTCGAGAGCCAGCCGTTGTCATTGTTTAAGGAAGTTAATTATCCCAGAAGGGGAAGATCATCTTGGATGGAACATTGTGACAGTGGCCGAAATGCATGAGGTCTGACCTGTTCGCCAGCTCCACCTGAGCAGTCTTGGTTTGGGTTTTTACCAATTTGCATTAACCCAATACCTTCATTTCCCTGTCCTTTAACTTCATGAGTAAAGAGGAGAATGCTGCTCCGGCTCGTGCTCTTATCTCTCACGCTGGAATAAGCCTAAAACCATTTCATATGCCACTGAGTGTTCCTCCAGGATTGTGTGATTATACATGAGGAACGTGGCCCTTTTAATCTTGAGTATAAATATTGGTGAGAGAATTTAACAGGTAGATGTCACTGTATTTCACCTTCAAATAATTTTAATGCTCTGCAAAGAACCTATGAAGGTATACTAAGGTTGTACTTCGTTAGCGTAGAATAAATAAAATCACCTCTTTGCGGTATAATATATTGAAGTATCTCATTGTCCTGGAGAAGTGCCTCTGATTGTCTTTGAATACGTTAAGGAAAAGCTTGAGAACATTCACAAGTCTCTGTCGTTGTAGGACGTCCGACGGGTGCCGGGAGTAGCTCCGACTATTGTCCGGTCGGCAAGTGAGACAAATGAAAAACGTCCCTTCATGTGTGCGTACCCTGGCTGCAACAAGCGATACTTTAAGCTGTCCCATTTACAGATGCACAGCAGAAAGCACACTGGTAAGTGTCAGCACGCATTGGTATAAATCACGTTACAGCACCACACAGCAAAGGGGGGTGGGATGATTTTAAAATAGCATAAGGTGCAAGAAATGATCTGCCAGGTCAGGGGCAGCGAGAATCTGGCAGATGAGGTATGTATGTGCTCTGTCATCCGGGCAATCCCTCTTCTGGGTGCAGGGGACTCTGAATCTAGTGAGGAAAAACACGAGAGCAGTGCTGACAGCGAGTCGATCACCTCCCTCCCTCTTACTGTTACAGGGCATCATTCAGGGCTGTGAATCTCCCCCACCCCGCCCCCATTTGGGAGCATCAACTATTAACTGGTGCTAAGTATTAAGAAGCTTCCTCTGCAAGAGGAACCCAGTCATCTAGCATCCTCTTGCTCCCCTGTGTAAGCCTGTTCTGGTTGAGGCTGGAGGCAGGGACGGGCAAATGGACTCCCTTGCGCTGGGATCTTTCCCTGAAGAATTGAGCCTGAAGCCTGTCATCTGTAGGCTGAGACCTGGGTTCTCTCCGAGTTCGGGAAACACAAGTTACACCCCAAAACGTGGAAATGAAATGTCCTGCCGCACCTTGCCGAAGACGTACACGGTTGGAAATGTATAATTATGATATAGCTTTAGATATTCATTATTTATGACTGCCGATCGCGTTTTTGTTTAGACAGTTCTTCCTGTGCTAATGCAGAAATCTGTGGATAAAATCTGGAAGCAGGGATGCTGGGTTACCCATCAACATGATGGAAGGTCAGAGGGGTGAGGCAGACAGCAGGAAGGCAGTCCGTCCTGCTGGGACTTAGGTTGCCTCACATTTCGTAAAAAACAGTCGCAAACTTTTCCTTTCGGAGACCATGTGGTGACATTAGTTAATTGCATCAAAGACAGGTAAGAAATGAACATTACGAAGCAGTTTTAATTTCTTAATGGGCGAGTCACAAAATACTCAGAGAATCACCTTCCGTGCGGCTCAGACTACACACTCAAGATAGTTGAGATGGTAACTGAAATTTAGTCTTCCGAGCTGAAGGTCTGCAGAAATGCTATTCTATTTTCTGTAAACAACTTTGAAACGGAGGAAAATTTGGAGATCTTTTGGCCTCCCATTAACTGCAGTATTTTTCTGGAGTATGCTTGAACAGTTTGGAATTTTTCTCGTAATCACTATTTCTTTCATTCCCAAATTGATTCAATCTGTGCTTTAACAGTCATATGGTGTTTGTTCTGGTCCTGTATTTTATTCCATTTACTTGCTTGGCTTTCACAATATTATTTCTGGATGCATCACAAGGACTTCCGCTTCCATCTTTTTTTCCCTGAACTGGAGATTTCCAGCATTATGCCACGTATAATCTAGGCACATGGAGCCACGAAAGCCCCAGAAGACATGGGGGACAGGACTGTGGCTGTCTAGCATCCCTAGGGAGACTTGTCCCATTGTCTTGGAGGTCATACATGCCCCTTCCTTCTCCTTTGGTTTGCCTGATAAAGGAACAGGGTAGAAGAAAAATGTGGATTTTTCCCCCCCAAACATCTGTACAGATGGGTCCAAATTTTCTGCCACTATATTTTGATATGTTGACAACCAAACTTCTGTATTTCTCAAACTTTTGCGAGTTGCTTTCCGTAAGATGCCAACTTGATTCCCAAAGCTTCTATTTGCTGGCACAAAGGTTGCCATTGGTAAGACCATATAAGCTTTCGAGGCTGGTTGCAGCTCGAGAGGAAGCAAGGGATAGAGAACTGCTGGTGTCAGAACTGCTTGGGTAACTTGCCTGGCTGGGGCATTCAGCTTTAGGATCAGAAGGGAGTTCTCCCCTTTATCAGGCTGGCAGGTTTTTGTCCTCAGCCCACTGTATGGGTACTAGCCCTTTCCTATCATTATTGTCTGGAAGTCTTACTTACCACATTCCCAGCTGCTGTAGAGGCTTGGAATATGATGCCCTCCATTTCTTGTCTCCTTCTGTCATCTCTTAGTCCTAGATTTGGGAGTGCTTGGTGAACTGTACTGTATGGCAGCGTGTGGAGCGGATAGCCGACAAACGCTTCAGAGTTAACCCCTTTTCTTGGCTGCTTGGTGAGGCCTGGGCACGGTGGCCATAATGGGCTCTTTCAGTCCCATGGCTTCAGGAGTGCTGGGCAGTTGAACTAACTGTTGGGATGCCAAGCCGTTTCCAGTCTCCGTTGTAACTCGGCGGACCCTGGTTTGTGTCTCCTGCTTGTGGAAAGGCTGATTGTCGAAAGCAAATGATGGTGGGTTTGAAGCTCTTCCACCCTTCTTAGTGTAGTGGTAGGTAAATTTTTAAAATTGTGAGCACACGATTTTAAAACAAGCTGTTACCTATATCTGACATTAAACCAGCAGGCGCAGAACAGTCCTGGCTCTCGATGATCTTTTTCCTTTCTGTAACAAATACTCACAGAGAACTGGCTCATCACCTCTTCCGTTCTCCGCTGGTTGCAGCATCGCAGAATCAAGCAGGGCCCTGAAACACCAGGCTGGATTCTGTAATCAGTTTTTACCAGCGTTTCAACACAGCCGTAGTTGAAAATATGTTGACATTTTGTACCCTCCAAGACTGCTTATCCATTGTTAACAATGCCTTTATTGAAACACGTACAGCCAAAAAAGCTTTTTTCTTATCTTGGTGTGTTTTGCTGCAGTAGATAGGCCTCTGAAAGAAAATGCAAAAATACGTAGAACTTTTCAGCAGTGCAGCAATTAATGTGAGTTGTCAGCCTGTGGCAGACTTCAGAGACTTCTTTGCAGAAACAAATTGATGTCTAGACCTCCATAAATTTCATTTATGGTGGAAGTATCAGCATTCTTGCCAGAGACTCCCTTGGGTTCAGTGCCACACGCTGGAAAAACTGGATTTATCCTAATGAAAAACTGAGTGTCCTTGCAGCGAAAATATCCTTTGCCTGTTTGCCAGGGATATTCTTCAGCCTAAATATGCTCAAGTAGGTATGAGAATCTGCAAATTGGAGGTTGTCCTTTGTGTGCTAGGGGCCTCAGCTCTTGGTGGTGAATTTCTGAGGCTCTAGGGGATGTAGGTAGTGCACTCTAGTAATGATTTTTATGCTAATCATCTAGTAATTATTTCTTTGCTTTGACAAAAGCAAATACCCTTTTCCTATGGCATGTGCCACTGTGCTGCTAAGTGCTTTACAGTCGGTAGTGAAGTTCATCGTTACAACACCTTTGAAAGACAGAGCTTTGCCCTCTATCTTCAGAGATGACAATCTGATAAAGGGGTGTCACTGCCTGAGCTGGGAACTGCACAGGCTCTTCTTGCTGCATCCTTGCAATCTTCTGCGCTCCTGCAGGCACCTTCCGTGAGCCGCGGCGGGAGACTGCTGGGCTGGATGGACCTCTGGCCCTGCCCAGCGTGGGCTGCTTTCAGGCTTTCCCTTCTGTGGCATCAAATCAAATTTCTTATGTATTTAAAATGCAAGATTCGTTTCCTGACAGTCAGGACATCCCACGCCTGAACTCTGGTGTGAAGATGACTGAAATTGGTACCTAGACAGGCTCCCTACTAAACAGAAAAACAAGTTTTATCCAAGTTTGCTCAAGCAAATTATGTCCATTAGAAAACTGTTATCTTAGTGAGGTAAACTGGTGGTTATGGGGTTGTGCTCGTTTGATTACGTGGCCATACAAGAGAAGGGGTTAAAAATCAGCGAAGGGAGTAAGACAAGCCTTCCGATGCCCATTCAGACTTGCAGGCTCTGGTTTCAAAATCAGCCTCCTCTGCTCATGGCGTCTCGGTAGTGCGGGCAGGCTTTGCTCTCGCGGCACTCCTCCCTTCAGGGCAGCGACGGGGAACGCTTCGCGCAACGGCGGCAGCGGTGGGAATTGCCGTTTGCCCATGCGTCTGGGCAAATGAGTTTGCTCCAGAGGAGATGTGCGTGCTCCCTCTAGTTTAAGTTAATTCTTTTTAGGCAAACCGGTTTATTTCGTTAGAAGCATTTATTGCAATACGTGCACAGGCTGACCACACTTGTTCTGCGATTGTTGGGCTTCCTTTTTCCCGAATAATTTCCTGAATATTAAAAAACTGCTATTCCTGCTAACCTCTCTCGGCTGTTTCATTATGCGGCACGTTGAGCCTTTCTTTCGCTTGCCCGCCTTCAGCAATGAAATGTAAATAATCAGGGAAGCCCCCAGTCGCAGGTGGAAGGAGTGGTGAAGCTTCATCTTCACCTCCCGCGTCGTTTTGCGGTTGGATGTGGTCACGTCGGCAGGTGACAGCGTTGTGGGATATTTTTCATACCTTAAGGGACTTTAGCCTTCCACTGGAGAGGCTCTGCTAGGCCTGGGGAAGCTAGATGCTGCTCGAACCCTCTCTGTGTGGTGATTTAATGAGGCGCTAACGGACCTTTGCTAACCTGGGGCATTGCTGTCCTCCTGTTCGGATGGAATTTACGGGGGTTAACAGGTATGGGGCGGTTGGCTTTGGCAGGCATTTTCCTTGGCACTAACTGACACGGGTGATGTGGGAGGAATGGGAAATTAGGATTTCTGTCCAAATATTGTGCCTCTCTTTGTTTGTTTGTTTTTTGTTTTCTACGCAGTGTCAGCATGTCTCTGTAAGCAGCTTGGATTCATTCCTTTATTACACGCGTCGGCTGAATCCGTCCTTAATTTAATCAAGATTCTATTTCAAAGTATTTAGAGAACTACTTCCGTGTGCATGCCATCAGACCCGCTGTGCTGTTTTATTCAAATACCGCCTTAGCCATCTTCTGCGTTTATATTGCAATTAGCAGACAATCATCCTGTCACTGCATTCTGCTCTGCTGACATTCCCCCTCTTAAATCTGCCAAAGGGCTGAATTCCTTGGAAGTAAGTGGTTTCTGCAAAGCAGGCACCCCCCCGGGAGTCCCTGCGGTCAAAGCGTGCGGAACTGTTTCAAACACCTGTGGCAACTTTAATCCCTGATGCTAATAAATTAAGCAGCGCAGACATGGAAATGGTCCACACCTAGGCAGGAGAATCAGTGAGCTCCTCTGGGTGACGGTCACAGGAGGTTAGCTTCTTCCCGCAGGTTTAGCTCCCTGTGTGAAATTTCGGTCCCAGCCGCCCCTGGTCTGAGTGTGGAATGCTCTCCGTAGTGTGCTGCCTGTCCTCGTCACCTAGCTCGGGAGGCTTTAAACTGAACTAGTGTGCACGGGTGTCTCAGACTACCCGTCCAACAGAACACGTTTCCTCTTCATTCGCAACTCAGAAATGCCGACGCTCGCGGCGAAGGTTTATGGAAGTGGTTTGTGTTTAACAATAGACCCAGAGAAATGACACCCGCTGCCCACTTCAGCTGATTCTTTCTTTAGGTCCTTCCTGCCGGACCTTTGTTCTACAGCTCCGCTTTCCAGAGCAGACAAAGCAGGTCCCAGCTGGTCTCGTGTGTCCCTTCCAGATAAACGCCAGGATCCCCCCAGCTTTGCAGTGGGAGCTGTTCCATTTTGCCTCGTGCCGAGGCCTCCGTGCGGGGCTGTGGCACTGCCAGCCTTGATGTAGGTACAAATGGAATTGCATCGGAAGCGCGTGCAGGATTCCGGTGCCTGCAAAGGGGCCTTAGCCTGGACGCCAGTCAGATCTGACAGATCGTGCAGCTCCTCCTGCAAGGGCATAAGGATTACTTCTTTTGTGCTGGCCAAACTTCACTGCCTCTGTGGTATGCTACACGCCAGCAGCGTTTCCCTCTTTCCTCGAGCTCCTTGGTTGCTGCATTTCTTTCTGCGTGTTCCTGTGGCTGGTGAAGGCCTTGGCATTGAAACCCACGTCCGTGTGAGACACTAGCTTGTAGGAATTTCCTTTTCTGAAAAGGTCAGTCTCGCTTTTAGTTCCAGAGAAACGCCATCCTGCAGACCTGTGCTGAACAGGAGGGGGAGGAAGAGTTTCTATTTACACGAGGCTTTGCCATAATTCCTAGGCTTGCCTGCGGGAGCTGGGCACCTACCTGAGAAATTCTGTTCAACGGTGCTTCATGGAAGAAACGTCATTCTGTTTTGGGGAAGAATACGTATTTTCCTGTGGTCCAGTTTTGCTCACTTCCTTTTAATTCATTTAGGGTGGTTAAAATTGCCACCTACATGGATGCAATTTGTTTAGGTTTTGCTTTAAATCCAGTTTAGAGCAAACTGCAAGTTGTTCCTTTGTACAAATCGTGTAGTACTGAAACAGGTGGAAAGGGCTTAATACGATTTTCAGAGACATATTAAACAAGAGGTTTCTCTTCTTTTCCAGCAGAAAACAATAAAAAAAAAATCATGCCGCCTGAAATTTTTTTGCAGCTTTAACCTGATGGGCTATTTTTTTAGAATGAGAAGATTCGGTGTCAGTGTCAGTGCAGTAGAATTCTGCCAGCCTTTCCCCACTGCTTCCACCACAGTGGTATGGTTTTATGGCACAGTCCTGGTGTCCCACTCAATGGGAGGGAAGGCTTTTGGTTCAACACGTTCCATCTTCCGAACCTAGCTGAAGCGTTCCCTCATTTAGCCACATTTTCTGACAAACTCTTTGTCCTTTACAGGTGAAAAGCCTTATCAGTGTGATTTTAAGGACTGTGAACGAAGATTTTCTCGTTCAGACCAACTCAAACGGCACCAAAGACGACACACAGGTTTGTTGACAACACATCTCTACTCATTAGAGCTCACCTGTATGTCAGCTGTGACCCGAAAAGCATACTTCCGAATTCCGTCTTTCCGGTGTTGCGTCAGCTCCTACCCGATACCCACAGTGCCAAATTCTTGACCTTAGCTCTAGGAGAGGACTGTAGCTGGGGTTTCTTATTGGCGTTTCAGCACTACTGTGGTTGTATAGGTGACTCAGGCTGCTGCCACCTTTTTAAAACAGCTTTGTTAATGAAACGTTTTCCTCTATACTGTATCCCCAATAGGGAGAATTTACTATTTTTTAAACCCCAGAAGTTCTGCAAGAAGAAGTTGCCAGTGAGTAACCTGATCAACAGTACTGTCGGTCTTCCGGCGTTGGTGTGGCGATGCCGATAGGTGAATGTGCACAGCCTGAAAGGCTGGTGGAAGTGCTGTGCGTTGATACGCGGAAAGCAGAAGTGGAGAAGGAAAAGCCGCGCCAGCTGTAATGCTTAAGACCCTAATTCAGCAGACCGCTTAAGCTTAGATTTGAGCCTTTCTTGAATTCTGCCAGCTGAAGAGGGATTCTAGGAGCAGCAAGGAGAGAAACGTCAGTGGTCTGGTGGGTTGGATTGCACCAATGGCCTGGAAGGTGTACAGCAGTTCACGTACGGCGGAGGGGGCAGCAGCAGTCATCAGTGGGTCTGGGTCCAAGCTAGGCTTGTGCGTCTTTCTCAGTGAATCTTTTACTGGGTGAAATGTTCGGAGACAACCAACGCTACTTGTGAGTTCGGTTCAAATTCAGCAAGCTGGTGTTTGCGCACACACCATTTTCTGGACATGTTAGGACAGCCCTTTTCAGCATTTCAGGAGTTCTTGGGGGCCTAGGTTAGACTGACAGAGGGCACAGCTGCCCTTCTCAAAGTCACAGGGGAGGAGAGGGTGATGACTCCAGCCTCCTGGCTGGGAGTGGAACCTTGCAGGCGCTTTGCATCGGACGTGAGAAAGGGCGTCAGAGTATTTCTGTGACTGAGTCAGCAAGAAACTGCACTTGGGTCTCCTGTATCTCAGGGAGTGGCCTTACAATCAGTTTACTCACTGTTCTGGGGTGGATTTCTGCCTACTACTTTTCTTGCTAAAGATGTTCTATCCCACTTAGACGGTGTTATTGAGAGTTGTAGCAAGTGTCTCTGAAAGCTGGTGGTAAAAATACTCTAACGGGATGATACGTTTTTGGCAACCGAAACATACCTGTGTTAAGCAGGCTCCAAGGCTTATGTGCAGTGTGTAAAGTAGGCAGTAGAAGTGTAAAGTAAGTTAAGCCTCTTGGGAGTATATAGCAACATACCTCTGCACCTCTGTTCTCGTTATGTCGTATTTGCTGGCACGTGATACCAGCGGTGCCAAGCCACAGGCAGTTTGCCGATCCTCCTCAGAGCGAGAGTGCAGCGAGCATTTGTTGATGAGGGAGCTGTTTGGATGCTTCAGACCCCGACTTCGCAAGAGGTTGCAAGGGGATGACAGCTTGATTAATGACTTTCTGTAATGTGCAGGCACAAAGCTGGGAGGAGCGGTTACAGTAACTAGTACAAGGAGATCCAGACTTCTGAAAATTCAGAAATAGCTGATTTCATTCACCCTTCCAAAAGGTGCTGGGATATAAGAATAGACGACTTTTGTCTTTTCAGGCGTGAAACCCTTCCAGTGTAAAACCTGTCAGAGAAAGTTCTCCAGATCTGATCATCTGAAGACTCATACCAGGACTCATACAGGTAAAACAAGTGCGTAAACTTTTCTTCACATTTATATTTCATTATTTTTAAAGTTTAAATCAATGTTGTTGTAAATTACGTGATTAGAAAGACTCTTAACCGGGAGTTCAGTATTCAAAAGAACAGAAAGAATTTCAGAGCGTGCTGATTTTTCACTGTGACTACATTCCCCAAGTGTCATAGTCACTTTTCACAAGGGGATTTGGGTGATTTTGGAAACTTTCTTTCTTCACCCTTAAAGAAACGTCAGCTTGGCAAAATGTATTTTGTCAGCTATTGTGAAGTGAACATCATGGTCTCAGCCCACAGATGTCAAGTTGATCTACTGCCTTTACTGAAAAAAACCCTACAAGACAGAAATTTTAATTCTAGCTTCAGCCAAAGGTCTGTAATCTAAAGTATTCATGCCTACCCATGCTTCTCCTAAGTGTCAGTTGAGCCTAATGCAGGGCAGCACGGCAAAGCTCTTGCTGTTGCTGCTTGTACTGTAATCCCTCCAGAAGATAAAAGGAGTGCCTTTTGCAAACTCACACTGACAGACACTAAAGTAAAAGCTTACTCAAATATTCAAGGACCTTTTCGCAGAAACCACAGTATTTCATATAAATACAGGGGAAAAAAAAATAGGAGGCCATTTTAGGCTACTCTGCCCTCACGAAAATGTAAACACTATTAAGGAGCAACTGCAGCAACCTCTGTATTTTAGTGTTAAGTTTTAGAATTATTCCTATGAACTGACATTTTCTGTTCCCTTCCACTGTGTATGCAGTAGTTTTACCAAGTGTCTGTTTACCCAGCACTTTGACATGTTATTAGATGTCACAGTGTTTTCTATACTGGCGTTAACCTTTTAAATTCAGTCTCTGTACAGATGGACAAGGAGCCTGAAAATCTCTTTCTCCCTGCTAAGGATTCTTTTTTCTCTTCTGGATCATAAAATCACATATTTAAGACTTTCAGAAATAAAAGAGCAATTTTAATAAAGGAAATGATTCACCCGAGGATAATGGCATTTTCTGTGGCACTGGCCAAATAAATGCTTCAAGTAACAGCCGTATTGGCACTTGCAACCTGCAGACGGTAAAGGGCATGGCTGCGTTCCTGGGTTCTCCCCATAGCCTCGTGCTGAGCTGCAGGGCCTGGGTCTGTGTGCATTTGCGTGAAGAAAGATGTTTTCTTAATCAGCAACAGGTAACATTCTGGTAGAGACAAAATGGCAAGCGGTTGTCACACACTAGCAAGCCAGGATGAACCACGTTCCCTGTCCCGTTTCATTGCTGACTGACCTGCTAATTCATGACTTTCACTAGTCCAGCAGTTTTTTTACCCCAGACTAGCTACATGGGTGAAGAACTTGCTCCCTTTTCCTTAGTGAGACTCATCTCCCCATCCTAGTTCTTCCTTGCGCCACGCGATCCAAGCCCACGCTGCACTCCCTGCTGAAAGCAGCCTCCCTCGAGCACTGATAACCGCATCGCACGGAGCTCTGCGTGGGCTTGCTGCCCGCCGCTGGCTCAGGTTCTGTGCGAGCTCTGCGGCCCAGCTGTGTGCTGCTGGGATGATGCTCCCGTCGGCGGTTTTGGATGTGTCATGCTCTTTTGACTGTGAAATACACATATCCGGAGGGGAATGAGCATGAGTGGTGGGTGGGGATTTTTCATCTCCATCTTGCCCTGTAGCTTCATTCCTCTGTCTTTCTTTACCCCCGAAATTTTGCAGCAGCACACCTAGCTCAAGGTAACTTGCTCCATGTTGAATCTTGATGCCGCAAAGCACAGGTGGCTTCCATCTAATTCCACGCTAATTGTTAGTCAACGGCCAAACTGTTTGTTAAGCTGCAGATTCAGGGGGTTTTGCCTCCACAAGCAATTTTACCGTGATGGCAACCTTTGCTGTAGAAAGCAAAAAAATGGATCGAGAGAAAACTCCGTACATCTACATATATTTTTAGCAAGGGAAATGTGATTTCTGATATCTGTACGGTGAAGCTGTACAAAGTAATCTGTGCCCAGCATGGAACTGACGGAGATTGCTGCAAGGGGACAACCAGAATTGCTTGTGAAACAGCAAAACTCTGCTGCTTTTACGGTGGTAGTTCAGTGAAAAACCGGCCCACATCAGTTCACAGGATGGTTTTGCTGCTGAGATGGAAGAAGACCACCTTACACAATCTGTGGGTTTTATGGGTAGCTCTGGCCAGGTCAGTTTTGTCCCATACTGTTTTATGCACTCGTGAGAGAGTTGACGCTTTTGCCAGCATCTTTAAGTGCACTTTAAGTGCATAAAGTAGATTTTAAACACCTTCCCCATACATATTTTGCATGGGATTTTGCAAACATAACCACACAACATTTATGCCAAGATCCCCTTTTGCCTGAATTTAGGTGTTGGTGAAATGCACAAAGCGTGAGGCAAAGAAGAGATGTCTGGGTGAGCCTGTACCTCCCCTGTGTGTCCTGAGTTGGAGAGTATGAGGTGTGTAGACAGCACCGAAGAGCCCAGACCCAGAGCTGAACCTACTTTAAAATATTGCATCTATTTGGGGGGGGGGAAATAAGAAAATGCAATTCTGAAAGAAACATGGGTCACTGGGCACTGCTCTGAGCTAATGAAAGCATTCCATCTGCATTCCTGTGGCATCAGAAACACGGCCTGAAATTCCACTTAAACATTGTAGAAAATCGAGGGACCAGAGTAAACTGTAAAAGGGTGATGGCATTTCTTGTTAAAGTTGAACGTGCTTTGCTTGGGGTCACTTTTAGCGTGTTCTGCTCCTGGGAATGTTAGAAAAACACTGATTATCTTAAGCCTTTAACATCTCCCGTAGATGTGAATGTAGTTTCTTTAGAGGGTTAGTGGGAAGCTTCCAGCCTGGCTCAGCAGACGTTGTGCTGAACTCTGTTGCTTCTACCATAGTCACTTACACTCACCCGTTTCAAAGAACTTCAGCCAAAACTCACTGAACGAGCTGGAAAATCTCTCCTTGACTTGAGGTCAAGCTCGGAACAGTCACTGACAATTTTCACAGTGACTAGCAGTGCGTCTGCACCACAGCCCGGGGTGCGACTGAAGCTTGTGCCGATGCCAGAGTGACTTTTGAGCCAGTTCGCTCGAGAGCTGGGAGTAGCATAGGCATGGCAACACGGTGCTCAGTAAGGGCCTGTCTTCAGGAGCGAGCCCCTGCAAAATGCTCTACGTCATCTGAAAAGGCTGTTGGGAAAGATCAGCTGAGGGAGCTGTGAGAAAGCGCTGATGTGAGCAGGAATTGCGGGCACACCCCCACACCCTCTCAGGACAGCCCGGGATGCCTTTCCTCTGCCTAGCTCCTCCCGACCCCGCAGAAAGAAAACAAGTAGCGGTCTCGCAGTTGAGCTGTATACCCACTTAATAACAGGGTGTTTTGTTAACAGGTGAAAAGCCTTTCAGTTGCCGGTGGCCCAGCTGTCAAAAAAAATTTGCCAGGTCTGATGAATTAGTTCGTCATCACAACATGCACCAGAGGAACATGACTAAGCTGCAGTTGGCCCTTTAGGCAGTTCAAACAAGTGAATAAACCAGATGGGACATTATGAGCTACTGCAGACTTTATCAGCCACCTTCGATCACCTCTGTCAGAAAGCTGCAGCTGCCTTCGCATCCCATTTGACACAAGTTAACTAAACCGTAGGATTCTGCTCAGCCGGGTCGTCAGTTCGGACTTACTTAAGTTCCTGCTCAATAAGTTGAAGAGGATTTGATTTGTAATTTTGTTAAAAAGTGAGCAAGATTGCCACAGTGGCGAGATTACCATACGCTTACCTTCCGCGCCTGTCGTCTGGTTTGATGGTCACCTGAACTTTTCTAGGTACGGCTTGTTGTACCTTTGTAAGTCCTGCAGTGGGTAGGGTGGTTCCTCCCTGCTGAAGGTAAGCTTTACGCTTACTTCACCCGTGCGTTTGCTGAGGTTTCCAAATGCTAGTACAGCTCACAAAATGAGACGGAACAATCGCCTGGGGTACTTTGGGGTAAACTCCGTGCTCCTACTGCCAAAGAGCAAGCTTTTAAAGCTGGAAGCTCTGCTTTTGAATTTCACAAACCAAGCCTTTTTTTAAAGGACATATTTCTAGAGCAGCTAAAGCTAGATGAACCAGAGCCTCTCTGTACAGAAAACAAGAATCTTACCCTTAAGTTAACTTGTTTTTTAAATAATCACGTAATTGATCCCCCACCACTGTTTTATTTGTCAATTAACTCTCTCCTTTCTCTCCCTCTTTTTAATGTATTGGTTTAAATTTATTCTATCCTGAGATGCGTAGATCTCCTGTACACAGAACTAATTCCAATCATTGTAGACATTTAGGATTTGTTTACAATGTAGAGCCACACTGGTTATGTGGCTGGCAAGCTGTATAAACTTAAAACTGAACTTCTAATGGGGCTGGTCCAGGATCTCCATTAACAGATTACTCTTAAGATAAGTAACTTAAAAAGACTCTTTGTCAAGTATATGTGAAAAAGACATTATTAGTGTAAGGAAATATATTGTTTCAGGGTTTTGGGAGGAGGGGTTTATTATTTACTTTTAATTGCTTGAAATTGTGTGTATATATATATCTGATAATGTATTGCTCTTAGACCTCTAAAATTAGAAAGTGTATAAATATTAGATGCATCACTGTTCTGATGTCGTTGCTGTTCCAAACTATTGATAACACTAAGAATGTAACCTGCATTTTTCACTGAGCTTTCAATTAAAGCCCATTCAAAGAGAAACAAATGGGAGTCCAACAGATGTCTTGTTTCATGTCTGGTATTAAATTTCAAATGCCCTGTCCAATAGTATCCTTTTTTTTTTTTTGTATATAAAGGTACCACCAGCACTGATGACCACTAGTTAACCTGTCCAGGTCTTGACCACAATTTATCCATCTCACTTGGGAATCATGCTGGCAGCAGCAAACAGTGTCAGGTTTCATATTGTGCTATAAACCAGTTGCTTCAATCGTTCGTCTTCTTTCCAAACTGCTCCTTTTCTTTTGACCTGTAAGCTTTCTGTAAGAACTTCGTGGAATAGTAAACCCCAGTTTATAAATAGCAGCACTGGCCTTCTGTAGGACCGCGCTGAAACCGTAAGCACAGATAACTTCTTAGATTAGGATGTCATAGGCTGACTTTTAAGTAAAAGTTAACTTGGAGTTGGGGTGGCTTAAATCAGTTCAGCAGGTTGAAACAGACAGCCTTTCTTAGATGATGAAGTGTGAAAATGAAGATAAAAAAATATTACTGTTTCTTTGTCATACTGCCTACTTTTCTTTGGAAGTAAGTACAGCCTGCCTGGCTGCCCTTTGACCTTGCAAAATATTTGTATCTCTTTAGGAAAAATCTTTAATGCATCTTGCCAAGCTTTTTTCTCTAATGTACACAACGGAGTTCCGTGATGGGTCGAGCTTTCTCTCTTCAAGCGCAGCTGCATCGTCAGGAAAACTCAACAGTTAATTCTTCAAGTCCTCTTTTTCGCATGGGTATTGCATCACTGTTAATTACTGCTGGGGTACTGTGACTCATTTGTATCAGTCAACTTTATCTTTGGCTGCCAAGAGACAGCATCTCTCTGGAGAAACTCATAACAAGTGTGGCAAACATCAAATATTTGGAGCGAACGGTGTACAGAAAACTGCACAGAATTAAAAAATAAAGCAACTCCTCCTGCTTTCTTGAGAGAAAAGTTGAGCCGCAATAACAATGTCCTGCGCTTTACCCAGCGCTCTCTGCAACTACAAAACAATCTGTTTTTCAGCCTGCACCCAAATTAGGGAGCTGCCACGAGTGTTTATACTGAGGGTCAAAAAAAGACAAATCAGCCTGCAGTTGTGCCTGCATTAGTCAAACATAAATAAAACCATCTTTTGTGAAATACAGCCACAACGCCGCTGCAGCACAGGCCAAGCTTCCAGTGACCTGTAAATAGCTACAGCCGGGGTTTGGCCGTTAGCGAGCTGCGGGCCAAATAATAATCATGGTAGAGGGCTACCAAAAAATGAAGCGGGGGCTGGTGAGCGACAGAGCACGTCCTTTCGTTTTTGCTGTTGCCACTTTCTCGATGAAAGTACTTATTGCTGCTCTGTTGTTTGTTGATCATTACACCCTCCAACCCGTCGAGAACAGTGAAGACAACTGTGTACAAGCTTATTTTTATTTTTATTTCCTAGTTATTTTACGGTCCTTGTCATGAGAGGCATTTTATGTCTCTCCCTCTCATTTCCTTGTTTTCAGGATTCCGTCAGCCAGGTAAGCCACCTTTACTGAAGTGCTTTACTGCGTGAATCCCGCAGCAGCAGCGCCCAGACGCTGGTTCTCGCAGCATGCAATTCCTCATTTTGCAGCAGGCCGAAACTGCTCAGCAGGCCGAGTTTCTGTGGGCTTGACCTCCGTATGAAAGATGAGGGGGCTGCACTCGGTTAGATCTTACAAGTGTCCTTAGCTCTCTGGAAAATTTTCAATCCCACAATTAATTGAGCAAATCTTTTATGCCTCTGCCCTCTGTTCTTAAACTGAGAATAGTGACCGCTGTTACTCCGGCTGATGGTTAATGTCTTACCGTGACTGGCATACTGTTCCTGTCCTGCAGCCTCACAGCCCCCCCAGTGGAGAATGTTAATTTTCTAGCTAACACTTCTACCTCTTCCTGTCACTTCACGATGCACAAGGTGTGTTGGTAGGAAAGGGAACGCGACCTCTGCTCTCTCTGATGGTGTCAGCGGAGATGCAAGGCTTCACTTGCACCAATGTTCTCAAGGTGGGCAAATCCAGTGCAGTGTCCCTTCTGCTTTAGGGAAACCTGAGCTCCAGCATGCCTAAACTGTAGCCACACGGCCATACTGTCGGTGCGTGTTGTGTTGTTGAAGGGTACGGGCTGTGCTGACCGCACGGGAGGTGCAAAGAAGTTATCTTGCTGCAGCAACCCGAAGACAGTCCATCCTTCAGACGGGTGCTGGTTCCTGTGAGGGAAGGGGGGGACTTGCAAAGAACTAGCTCTTTGCTTCTCTTTCCGTGGGGGTTTAGGTGAGTTGTTCATTTTAGAAGCCGCTCCAACGAGGCCTATCTGTTTCAGGATATCTGTAGGATTCATTTCACTGCTGCACCAGCAACCTTACAGCAACCGGGAACGGTTCCTGAAGATGCAGGTAGGTGCCTTAAACAAGCACGGGCAGGGGGAATCGCTCGGCTCTGTAGCTGGGGAACTCTTCCTTGCTTGGGGAAAATCCCCCTCCCTCCCCTCCAATTAACAAAGCAGTAATTAAAGGCAGCGTATGCAGTTCAGTATGGCACTAATGGACAAGAAAGGCCAGCTGCAGTATTTGGGAAGATCCAGTAAAAGATTCATTAGGATTCTTTTAGTTATTGGAAGTCCTGGTGACACGAAAGAGCCTAATGAAACAGAAGACCTGGTCACAAGAGCGTTGAGTTAAAAAAACCCCAAACCCAGATCCCAACCCCACTGACACCATTCTAAAAATTAGACAATTAAGAGTAAAACCAGCAATGTAGCCAGAACTATTCCACCTCAAATAATAAACACAAGGATAAGTTGCCAAGTGAGGTCAAAGCAGCAAATGGTAAAGTGAGTTTAAGAGACAGCTAGACACTTTTATGGGGAGAGAGGGGATTGAAGGATACAGTGACAAAACCGGGGGTAGAGCTGAGATAAACCCAGAGGACAGGCACGGTGGGCCAACAGTCTGAGAGAGTGCTCTGAGCCCTAGTTGCTCAGCAGAGGAGCAGAGCGGCTCTTGGCGCTCGGGGGAGACTTACCAGGGCTGTCGGCAGCGTCCTGTGGGGGGTGAAGGGGAACCGCCAGTTTGAAAGGACGACGAGCCGGGCAGACAGATGTGGGTGTGCTCTCAATACACTGGCTGTAAGCGCTGACCTTGGTTTCACTGGTGTGATGCCCTGGCAGACTTGCTAAAAAGCAGGTTTCTGAGGAACTTCTACCCAAGCAGCTTGTCTTCTTGCAAGTTACCAGTGCAAAGCCCAGAAAGAGACACCAAAGGAAAAACAGGAATAAAAAAATTGGTTGGGGTTTTTTTTTTTCATTTGTCATGAAAGACTACTTGCATTATAGCACAGAACAGGGTTGGCTAGGATATGATTCCAGTGAGGCAAAGACAAAACATACAAAGGTTATGTTCTTCTCTGCTTGTAGGAAGCTTTGCATACTTTCACATTGTCAGCACAGCCTGTGTCAATTCCCATAAAAAAAGCTGGCAGAACTTCCATGGCCTCAAATAGCAGCGTGTTGAAGCCTAGTTCTAAGTGCTCGGTTTGGCCGTCTCTGCACTGGCGAGCAGATGTGGTTCCACCGGCACGGTAAGGTTCTTACACGAAGGTGGTGAGGGGACCCAGACCAGCACGGCTGCTCCAAGGAAGCCAGAGCACCAAACAACTGAAGTGCAGTTTTCTGTACAGACTGCCATCCAGATGCAAACGCCAGCTTCTGCTGCACAAACACGTTACCTCTGAGACCTCAGAGGGCTCTGAGCAGTGAGGATGGTCTGAAAGACGGTATTCTCCTAGACACACGACACATGGACAGGTCTTGTGCTGGGTGCCGTGGGAGCAGTGAGTAGCAGGAAGAGTCTGCCCCGACGGGGTTGCAAGCCACAGGTAAGACCAGTGTTCAAAGGCACTGACAATCTTGAATGAGAAAGTACAGTCCCTGGCAGGGCTTTTCTATTCCTGATGGCTAAATGCTTATCCCATAGGTATAATTTCATACCATCACTGTTTTTTAAGTGAAACAGGCTGGTTCCGATGAACTCTTGCAGAGCCAAAATCTTAATCTGCAACGATAGGCTGAGTGGTCATGGAGAGACCTGGTTTGAATGACTAGATAAAGATAATATAAAAGTAGTTGCCCTTCCCCAGCATCAAAACAGCCCTTTTGGTGCAAGGGGATTATAAAAACACGCAGGGCACTGAGGCTGTGTGTTTTCATAATCTATATATATACATGTATAATATGGTATGGAGGTGCAGGACAGAAATCCAACTGCATATATTCTCAGGCTGTTTCTTTTTATGGCTCATTCCCATCTGAGTCATGCCCCAGAACTCCCATTCATTTGAATGAAACGTTGAAAAACATAACTACAAAAAAATAGTAACCTCGCTGCCCGGAAAAAAATCCCGTCTCAGAGTTTCTTGGGAAGTGGCGTGTCCTCGTGCACGTGCTCTACGCGTACAATCATCACATCTGCTTAATGTTTCCTCCCAGGAAGGTCTCTGACATTTTTCACCGTGTGGCTGAGGTTTTTAGGTGAAGTTGTCGGCCTAGCTGCACAGTAAAGGTACATTGTAAAGGCAAATAAAGAGGGTTTTATCTACTGTATGGCCAGGACTCCAGCCCAACAAAGACCTGTATTTAGAGCAGGGGAGCTGTTTCCCTCTCAGCCACCAGACGGCTCAGCCTGGAGGGTTTGCTGGCTTTGGGGACCGCTCTGTTCCTGGGAATGCAGCGCAGCCGAGCCGCCTGCTGCGGCTGGAGGAGTTTCCTAACTCGCACCAGAAAGTTAGAGGACTAACAGAGCAGCAGCCAGAGCTGAAGACTATTATGTAACACAACTCAAAATGTAGTTCAGTGGCCTGAGCACGGCGTTGTGCTGTTATTGTAATTACAGCGGTTATCCAAGTGGATCTGGGTAGCTATTGAGAATTACAGCCTTTTTAAAATCTGGTTGCCTGGGGCCTTCTTCAAAGCACCAAGGCCCTCCTGTCCTTGAGGCTGCCTAGGACGGTGCTTCATGCTCTGAAGAGGGGTGTGCTGTAGATCCCTCACTGCTCTTTACCTAGGAAGTGTGGAGATGCATCTTTCTGTTGTTGGAAGGAAAAATTAATAGGGAATCTAAGAAAGGAAAGGTCCCATGGCAGCAGGATTTGCCTGCAACTGCCTGGTGAAAGCCCACTGGACCATCTGAAATACAAATCTCAAATTCGTTTTTGCGCCATTCTGGAATGAATGAAACCCTCTGGTGGCTGAGCTGCTTCCTCACCCCACCCAGAGCTCCAGAACCTCAGTGTGGCTCGCTACAGGCTATTCCCCTGTGAAGCCAGGCTGGGGAGGACGAACTGCAGTTCGCAATACTGAAGGTCATCACACAGGACAAACAACCTAACGACAGTCTAATATAGCTAAGCTGTATAAATTCCTGATGTCTGCTGCAGGCTGAATCCAAACACTTGTGTCAATTCTGTACCATGCCCCAGACTGCCAAGAAACATTAATATAAGCGTATTTATCTGGGCTGCAGTGTGTTACAAGAATTCATTAGGACAATATGTGATATGGTGCTGAAACAGAAGGCTGGGTTTCGCTGGCCAGAGATGAGGAAGTCTAGTCCCTGCTGAACTTTTACTACTGATAAAGACAATGTCTGCTGGCAGCATTCATTTTTTACTGGGCCATCTGCATCTAGTCAAGGATAACTTGACTTTCTGAAAAAGCCATTCATCAGAATCAACCCTGTACAACTTTCTCTTGATGAGTAAAGCAACACAAAGAAAGACCAAGATGGTTAATAAACTTCTTTGGGAGCAAAAGGTCAATGCTGGTGTAAACAAAGCAGTGTCATAGTACTATACAGAAGCATTGAAGTTTCCTGCGTGTTTATATGGCTGATGCCCCATTTCTTTTTTATCAGTGTTTGTTATCATTTATTTTGCTCTGTTTTAGCTGATCTATAAATCTTCATAACAGTGTTCTTTATTTGCTTAATTTTGTCATCTCTCTTATCGGCTTTTATCACCTGTTTGTGTCCAGCATGTTTGCTACTTTCTGCTGCTTGATGGCTGCCCATGCTTAGTTTTGTTAACCCTTCAGTTCTCGTCTACCACACACAGTTCTCATAGTCTTTCAGAATCTCCCTTTTTTTTCCTAAAGCTGAATCAAACACTGGAGACATTTCGACTGTCTCCTTAACAAATCTCTAACTATTACAGGCTAAAAATGAAGGAGCGCACTGATGGGGAAACATTCCTGCCCCAAGTGCTACAGCCTTGCTTTTAGCTGCGCAACACAGAGAGAGCAGGCAGTAGCTGTGCATTTTTCACTTCTGGCCTTTGCCACCGTACTTGAGATCCAGACTGGAGAGCCCTAGGCTTGCAGCCCGTGACGAGGTAACAGGTTGCTCTTCCTGCCCCACCAAGGCTTTGCCTTTCGTGCCTTGCGGCTCCCTTCCCATCAGTCACTGATCATCCAGCCAAACAGTTTATGGTGAGCTTGGGCTAAACTGAGGACAGTCAGCCAGCAGGAGAATATTCCATATCCACAAGGACAAACACGAAGCACCTGATGCCTCGGTAATTTTATTTAGCTATTTGGTGATACTTGCTTTAGAGCTACGATGTTTGAAACCTCGTGGATAGATAGGTGACATTTGCCCAGAGAACAAATATTTTCTTGAGCATTTCAGAGCGCGCTAAAATTCTTCATTAATGAATATCCAAGAAAAAAAGAAAGTAGTTTTGTCTTAGTGAAGAGCCTCTATAGTTCACCTTTTCCCCTTTGATGTGTTATTTTGTTTCATGTGATTAGATTACAACGTTTTGTACAGTCTACATATCCAAAATCGCATAAAAGAATTGGATTGACCCAAACCAGTTTTGGGGGGCTGGCCTCAGCAAAACATATACTGCTATTTTTAAGGATCTACATCTTGAAACATTTTGTTTAATAGAGACTTACGCAATGTAATTTCTAACAACACCAGAGTTTTTATTGGAACTGGGTACTACAGGGAACCAAAAATCACTAAAGACTCTGAATTTCCCAATTATCTATGAATTTTGAGACCAGCCAGTTAAAACATTAATCTCCCTTGTTAATAACTGTAATATCAAGTAATGCACTTCTAATAGCACGAGCCTCTGCTGAATCTGCAGTCTTAGATTCTTACGTAGAACAGCCCCATGTTCCTGAATTTAATATGAGTAAGACTTTTACCTGATGAAAAATTGCTGGATTAGGTTCAAAACCCACTGATTATTCTAAATTTAGTATCCCAGTTATTCTGTGTGAGTATACAGTTAGAGGATGTTCTGTCACACTGATATCAAGACTACAGGAAGGTCTATGTATTGGAATTACATTCTTTATATCAAGTAGTTCAGCTGGATTCCGGTACCTCTGATACATGACTCTGCATTGAACACCATAAGATTTAGATGTTATTTAGGTCGAATAAAATTTCAGGTGACAGAATAGGGCAGGGCTGGTTGGGTTTTGTTTGTTGTTGTTGTTGTTGTTGTTGGGTTTTTTTAAACTTCCCATGTGCCTGGAATGAGTATTTAATGTTAGAAGATAAGGGTGAGTTAATCTTGAGATGCAGTTGAACCCCTGGCCCAAAACATGAACTCACTTTAGGAGCAATATGTAGTGAATAGTCATGAAATGTATAACATTATAACAGTTTTAGTCAGGGGAAATTGTGTCATTGTGTGTTGTTTAACTTGGCCATTTGCTGGAAATAGCTTAGTACATTCCTGGCTCTTTCTGCATCTTTAAAGGCAGGGTTGTTGGTTTACATATTTAATGCTTTCATTCAGGCATATATTGAACCCAGGAAAAAAAATCATAAGCAACCCAGCTGGATTTTTCAATTGTATTTTTAAATCAAAGATCATTTTGGTTGAATTTTTAAATTGTTTTTGATCTCAGTGCATTCAGAATTCTGACCTTTTCTGTAAACATTAGTAACTGGTGAAAACACTTTTGCCTTCTAGTAGAAACTCTGGATTTCTGTGCACTGTGCAGATTGCTTGAGCTGGCTGGCATGAAATTTAATTTGCATTAATCAGCCACAGGCAAGGGCAAAATGAAATGACTGTGACCCGTGAGTGTAGGATTTTACCGCATTTACAGAATTATGCTGCTGAGCAGCATGGAAAAGCAATGACGTGCGCAGGGCATGTTCTGTCTGATTCATGAAGTGAATCACCCTAATCCAACCTGGTTGTCAGAAGAATTTGGGCTGCGTTCCTGGAGCAAGAGGCCCTTCAGCTGTGATTTGACAAAGAACATAGGGTGTGATACTGAGGGAGAATTTGCCATAGTGAGTACAGATTAAACCGTTCCAGCTTCAGCAGGTGTAGGTGGCCCAGCCCCGAACAGCCACCAAACCCACCACCAGCGATAACGCTGCACGAGCAAAGCCCAGGCGAGGAGTGGTCCCCAGGGGCTCGGCCACCTCTGCACGCTGTTGCCCACAGCAGTTGTTACCTTTGACTAAACAGCGACTAAAGCTTCCCTCCTGTGTGACGTGGCCTGTAGTTGGGTGGGAATTAAGCACTTCAGGGATTCTGCCAAAGGTAATTTTGGCTTGCACGAGTGAGTCACTGAAATCAGTCTGAGGCCTCCTCGTGCGAGATGGGCAACAGAAATGTTCTGTTTCTGAAATGGATGGGACTCTTGAGCTTTTGTGCTCAAAACCCAGGAGAGGGTTAATTTAGACACGAAGTTTTCTACCATAGCCCAGTGCTAAACCCAGCCAATCTTTATACCGCAGGCAAAAGTACCTGCCTGACTAAACTGTTCCTTGACAACTTTTTAAGCCTATTTGGTTTTGTTTCTACACTTGGAGTCTGCACCAGTCATGGGGTCGGTAACAAGTTGCGGATAAAGAGTGTTTTAAAGGTACAGAATGTGATTACATATTGCCAAAATTATATACACCTTTATCTCCAGCTGAGCTCCGTGAACGCCTGACATTGCTAACTGCTATGATGACTGTTTATTGCACGTGATACTGCATTTGGTGCTGCTCAGTGTAACTGTACAGGCACAAATATCACTGCTGTGTTCCTATAACTAATTTCCTCCATAACATTAATTCTTCTTAGTCTCGTGTGTGGAGTTACCGCATTGTTACTATATTGATGTGCCTTTGAACTCTGAAACATTACAGTATAAAGCACATCGCTAAGTTAATTAAGGGTATGAACTGACTTTTCGGATGGGCAGCCAAACTTAGGGATCTGGCCCGTATTTCAATCTCATTGGGCCAGATCTGCATCTCTTTTGGGTCAACATAATGAAAACTCTGTAACTGAAGAACTATGGAAGTAGCCAGAATCTCAACCCGTCTGTACTTGTAGTTAAGAATCTACCTCAATGTTCAAAATATGAAAGGTGTAAAATTTTACAGCCACTGACCAGTAATGTTTCACATTTCAGAGATCTACCGTTCCCTACAGTAAACCAACAGAAATAGATTGTGGTAAAACGTAGATACGTGATGCAATGGGAAACATCTCTCCTAAAGAAAACTTTGGATAGGAGTCACTAACTTGAGGGAAGTGCTTACCTCCTTTATTTGTTTCCATTATTTAACGAGCAGTGCAAAATAGCAGTTCAGTATCCCATTATGCCTTATCTTTTTCAAAACAGGGCTCAGAGATGTGCGTATATGTCAGTACTCTGCAGCAAACATATTTTTCTTGCATAGCAAATATATCACTTACTGTATACAAACATATTGATGAGAACATAACCAGGTGATGATCTGAAAGGCTGTTTCCCTTTACACACTAAAAAAAGCCATGGAAGCAAACAATTTTTGTAAATGACATCTCTCACTGCACTCTGCTCTGGTAATCAGTCATCATTATTTCCAAAGATTAATTCTGTTTAAATAGTCAACTGAGCAGAACAAGACGTTAGTGGGATAGTTAGCTGTGTGTCACAATATACTAGATAAAGGATTATGCCCCACTTCAGAATTAATAACATTTTAAACCCCTACATAAACTATTTTTTTATCAATAAACATGTCTCTGACAGAAAGCCAGATGCACTCACAGGTCTTAATTGTTCAAACCAGTGACTAATCCCCACTTGATCAAGATTTTACTGACTTAGCAGCTGTCTGGAGAGTGACAAATTTATGATTCAATTGCAATTTCATCTTAAACTTGTAACTGCATGATCATTTGTGGGAATTAGCTACCTGATAAGATAACGAGGGTGGAAGGAGTGCACATAATTCTGTGCAGCAGAACCGGAGTGTTGCAGAACTCTTTAGGATGCATCGGAAAGACACAAATGGCCATTAAGGGATTAGCCCATCACTGACTGAGTGGCTGCACAGAGTTGGGGTTTACTAAATCACGGGAGTGGTAGGTCATTATCCTTGGATACAGGAGACAGTTGAATCTGTGTCCAAACACGAGCAGTAAATTGGAGTGAACGGAGTGTGCCAAAAATGAAAAATAAAAAATGCTGAACCCTTGTTCTTCAAGTGTTCAGATTTCCAGGTCATACCCCAAGTTTTTTCTTTCTTGGCATAAAAAATATTTTTTCACTGCCTTTAGTATCAGCGTATTCTTGTCTCTGTAATCTCTTTTGAGTGTATTGCTTCCCCTCAATGCTATCAAATTTGTGCTTAGTTAACAAATGCTGAAACTTAGATAACATTTAAGAAACTGATTAGAAAAGCAATGTTAGGAGTTTCCCTCTCCAGTTTTGATGGCTTGTGCACAGTTACTACTAAGTAAATAATTAAAATAAATTCGTTTTCCTCATTTGGGTTTTGTAGTGATAACATTTTGGAAAGCCTCTTTTCTTCAATAGTTTTATGGGCTATTGAAGTGAATCAATAATGTGGTCTAATAGTTTTGTATATTTTGAAGAGTTTTAACAAAAGTAATGCCTTTGTTAAAAAATAAATACAAATCCAGTTGCTTTTTCTTAAGAGAGAAGTGCTACAGGAATAACACAACACTTCTGCCTTTCTTGAACATGTGTTGATGCAGCTGATGAGTAAAAATAACTGCTGAACAATTCCACTTCAGGGCTCTGTAACAATATGTCTAAAGACTATTTGGCAATTCAAATTAATAGCTTAAATATGTCAAATTTTGGAATTTTTTGCTGTGCTGGCTATGGCCTTTGGCTAGCCTGAATAAGACCAAGATCCCTTGGGGCTATTTCTCTGTGAGTTGAACTTAATGATCTCTTTTCCCAAGGTATAGATGCATCTAATTTTCTCCAATTTATCTCAGTCTAGAGGGGCACATAACTTTAGGGGGACTCGTTTCCTGAAGCATAGTGCATTTCACTAGAAATTTGTACGCTAGTACATTGGAAAATCCGCTTTCAGAGAAATCTGCTTGACTTTCATCATGCAATGAGCAATTTTTTCTTCCTAACACAACAATAAAATACACAGTACAGAACAGAGACAGAGCTGGAAGCCGAAGCTGAATATTGTACTGACCTGTAAGTAAATGTTTTTAACATAGACTGGTTTGGGTTGGAAGGGACCTTAAAGACCATCCAGTTCCAACCCCCCTGCCACGGGCAGGGACACCCTCCACTAGACCAGGTTGCTCCAAGCCTCATCCAGCCTGGCCTTGGACACTTCCAGGGATGGGGCATCCACAGCTTCTCTGGGCAACATGTCCCAGTGCCTCAACACCCTCACTGTGAAGAATTTCTTCCTGATATCTTATCTAAATCTACCCTCTTTCAGTTTAAACCCATTACCCCTTTTTCTGTCACTACATGTCCCCCCGGCTTTCTTGTAGCCCCTTCAGGCACTGGAAGGTACTTTAAGGTCTCCCCGGAGCCTTCCCTTCTCCAGGCTGGACAAGCCCAACTCTCTCAGCCTGTGCCCATAGCAGAGGGGCTGCAGCCCTCGGAGCATGTTTGTGGCCTCCCCTGGACTAGCTCCAACTGACTGATATCCTTCTGATGCTGGGGGCCACAGAGCTGGACGCAGAACTGCAGGTGGGGTCTCACCAGAGCAGAGTAAAGGGGGAGAATCCCCTCCCTCACCCTGCTGGCGACGCTGCTCTGGATACAGCCCAGGATACAGTTGGCCTTCTGAGCTGCCAGCGCACCCTTATGTTGAGCTTCTGATCAACCAACACCCCCAAATCTTTCTCTTCACAACATAGTTATAGTTCTGTGAGATTAACAGAGAAGGAAAGTGAATGCGTTCAGCAATAAAGGTCTTAGACCAAGTAAGGTTGTGTAACCCTAGAAAGTGTCCTGTTTTGCCCAAGTCTCATCATGTGGTACCAGGAATGTTGTGTTATTTCCCAATTCTTTTGCTCTCCACCAGTCCCAGTCTAAATGGTGAAAAACTACTTAGGTGCCTGGGTCTTTGGGAACATGCTAATATCTCAAATAGAAAGTGGAAGAATTGGGCCAGTCTGACTTTAGTGGGAACAGGAAGAAGATAAAGCAGGGGCTACCATAAGTCTGAGGAAAATAAATTAAAAGGAAAAATAAAGTAAAAAAAAAAAAAATCACAGAGGAAATGACTTTTCTAGATTTGGATGTAACTAATGGCAAGTCTGAAGGTTTAAATTAGTTGAAAAGCTTTATCCAGATTTTAAATGTTGAATTCCCTGGCCAGCTCTACTTTCTAAGATTCAACTGATGTCCAAAAGGATTGGGCAAGTAGATGGTGAGTAGGACTGGGAGAACAAACTAAGAGGAAGGAAAGTGCAAGAAGAAAATCAATCTGCCAAATTAGACAGAGCAAAGGAACAGGAAGAAAAACAGGAAATAACCTAATAAAATATAGTGGAAAATAAATAACTTTCAGTGCCCCAACAATTTCCTCTCACAAAAAATATTGGCAGCATAAGGCAAATTACAAGCCCATTTCTGTCTGGCTATGGAAAGTAAGCTATTTAGGGACGACATATGGCATTTTTCCCCCCACAAAATACAGATAACCGTATCAGGCATGAGTCTGAAGGTCCCACGGGTGAAGATGAGAGCACAAATACGACCCAAACAATGCACGTTGAAGGAAGAACTGGATGGTTAATGAAGGTGAACTTTTTGAGGTGCAGTCATGGAAATCTCTGCCCATTTTGATTAGTTCTTCCTCAGACTGGTGTCACGGGGAATATAGGAAACCTGAATAAATGAGAGTACTCTATGCCACAGCATCTTACATTTCCAGAGATCTCCTGGGCAGACAGACACAGTGACTCTGTGGGACTAGAGCAGAGAAGGGGACATGTAAGCTGGTTAGTTTTATGAACTTACTAGGTACTGATCTCCACTCTGTTAGGTTGCAAAGAGGCCCAAGAGTCTTTTATTCTCCCCCAGTGGGTAGGCTCTCAAAGGTGACGTGTATTTAGGAATGATGCCACGGCACCAGCTGCTCAGTGCCACCAAGTTACTGCGATGGTTTTCCCAGCAGTTACCTATAAAGACACCTTACTGAGAACAGCAGATCCTCCCCCTTGTGCAGGAAGTTTGGCAAATAAGTAATGAAGGTATTTTCAAGAGGAATCCTCATTCTGCAGTGTTTACAGTTTTTACACTCTACAGAGTGTGATTTTAAAGAGGCTCAGAGCTTTTTTCAGGTTATTAAAGTAAATATTGTAGCATTAGTTATTTGCCAAAAACAACAGAAATATAATTAACCTGAGTAACTCCTTACTGAGCAACCCCATACATGATTTACTTATTTCACTGTGTTTAAACTGATCTTCCGTGGAAGCAGAAAGCACATTCAGCCCAGCTTAGTGGCGTGAAAGTTAAAGTGTGTATTTTAAATGAACCAGTAATTCTTATGAAGGATTCCGCTGGTGAATGAAAGCACAGCATTAATGGTGTGATTTATTTACATACGTTTCATTCTATATATAGATACTATGGGATATATAAGTAAATAATCGCCATTAAAGCGAATCCAGACTATGGAATGCATTTATAGAATCAGAATCTTTAAAAATACACATGCATTTTCAGCTTCAAATTTATCATTGATGTCAATGGAATAAAATTACTATCTTCCACAGTACTAGAAAAGTAAGAGAGCTGCTTTTTTGTTTACATCATCTCTAGTTTTAGAATGACAAAATGAACCAGGGCGTACCATGCTACGATTTCACCCGTTGACACAAATGAAAAGGATAGAACAGACATAATACATCTGGTTTACGACTTTTAATTGCCTTTGTGACCCAGTTCATAGCAAATCCTCTCCAGGCAAAGTCTCTTTCTTTGTATGCATCATGGGGCTAAATCTCTATCTGAGATATGTTGCTTAAAAAAACATCGCCATGTTAAAAAGTAACAATATTTCTTGCTCACATAAATCTTTAGTAGTTGCAGGTGACCTGAGAAAGTGAGAAGTGGAGAGTTCAGTTGTCTGGTGAATGAGTATGTTAAACTTTCCAAATAAAAGCTGCTCCTAAAGCACCAGATTCTTTTGGCAATTAATCACTATACTGTTGTTTATTAGGAAGACACGCCTGGAATTTTTTAGTAACTCAGGTAACCTTTCATGGTTTGATGGATACAAAAGATAATTGTGTCTACAGTGATTTAATGAGGCTCTCTGATGTAATATAGTAGTCTGTGACTACTGAGTTGGTGTCTCTGTCCTGGGAATAGGGAAGGGCTATTGGAGGAGGGTATGTGTACAGAAACACACTGCTATAAAAACAATCTATTGCTAATCAGTTACGAGAAATATTTTCTATGTCACGTAGCAAGCCAGAACAGACTGCTGGGATAACAGCTCTGAACTTTACTAATAGACTGGAAATCCTGTGGCAATGTTGAGTAGCTTCAACAAAGGCATTGAATCAAGAAATGAACTATGTGCTCAGCACAATATCCCTTGGACACACAATCCTCTGACTTTCCTGAAGCCTGAGTATTGGCACTCTGAATTTAAAGGAGTGGAAGTCTGGATCCCAAAACTTTGCTGTAACTGGGAAGTGAATCACTGCATATACTGCGGAGATGGCATCAGATGACGATGGTGATGGTTATTTTTGTAAAAATACAGGCCAGGCACTAGATTTCCTCCTCACACACAGCACAGATGGGATTTAAGTGTGCACTGTGTCCAGCAGTGACCGTTTCCTAACAACAGCGCCACTCACTACCGCTCAGGCTATTAGAACATCAAATGTAATTGTCTTACTGTTTCCTTGAGGCAGTCTCTTTAAAATTCATCCTTAACTCAGTTTTTTAATGTCTGCATTCGGGTATCTACTGGTTTTTACTTAACTCTGCAAGTCTAGTCTGACTTTCAAAAAATTGCTTGTTCAGGGAACCTGTTCTTTCAGTTGTATCTAGACACTTTATTTCTAAATAATGTCGATGTTTGTTTTGGTTTGTTTGTTTGTTTTTTAATTCCTAGAACGGTTAACCCTGGGAAGATTGGGTGCAATTCTTCCTTGTGCTGCATGACAATAAGTATTTAGTAGGTTCCAGCTGTATGACCTATAAGAAAACATTCCCATTCAGAAAACTGCTGAATAAGGCTGTAGTCTACACACTGCTTAGAGAAATGATGGATTCACTGTAGTGCGTTCCTGACTTAGAACTGGAAGGGCTGGAATGAAAGTGGTGAGCTCTCACAGATGTACCTGACCAATTATCATCTGCAATAATGTGCAAAGCGTGAAAAGATTCTCTTGTAAATATTACGATCGAAATGAGCTTGGAAAGCTGTCAGTAGGGAAAGATGAGGTTCCTATTTGCAAACTGAGCACTTTGGGACGTGGAACAAGAGGCAGTCAGCATAAGAATCCACGGTGGTTTTATGTATGACCAATTCATCCATGGTAACTAGAAACTTGGAATGCTTCCATCGTTAAGTGACCAAGTGGGGGCACACTGAAAATGTATTGTTTTCTAAAAGGAAGATGTATTGTTTTCAGAAACTACTCATCTGTCCTCTGAAAAATCATGTTTTGGAAGTATTCCATATTGTAGAACCAAAATCATGACCAGCATTAGGAACTTTTGAGAAATCAGCTTTTACAGAGGAAATACATTTCAGATTATTTACATGTGCTCTGAATTAGCTTTACTTTAACAACATTTTCACTGGTAGTTTCTTCAAAAAATGCGGTATTTCTAAATATTTAGGATGCATATTGAGAAGTGAAAATAATCTGCAAAGATCACAAAATTTGCAGTGCTAGTGAATCCAGGAAATGGGACACACATCAAAATATCAGTATTTTAGAGTCAGAAAGGAACATTAAACCCACTGGGGTTTAGGAATTCTGAAGATTTCTTAGCCTTTGCAAAACATCTGTCCCCACTATCTGTTATTGCTTTCCCATCTTTGTCATTTTAGACCATCCCTAAAGCCAAGAATACCAGTTCCAGATCTCAGCACATTAAGAATGAGTCTAAATACCCTATAGAGAAACAAACATTGAAAAAAGAAATCTGATCTGAGAGCAAAATTGGCCAAAACACTGTGTCACAAACCAAAAAAAGAACATAGAACCTTGAATGCAGTATAAAATGAGATATATCCTACTGAATATATGACAGGGTAGCAACTACTGTCCATGGCATTTTCTAGGAAATAAAGGAGAATTTAAAGTTAGGGATTTGCAAAATTTGCAAGAATTTCTGGTATGATTTTTGATACTCCAGCACTGAAAGTTAATATCATGATATATTAAAAAAAAAAAAAAATTCCTATATTTTCTTTTTCTTGTCTCATTTAGATATTTAAATGGATTTTCAGTGCTAAGGTCAGATTTTTATTTTGATTTCAAACAAGCATGAATTTATCCTGCAAGACGCTGGACACCATCTATTTACATTCATTACTTCCCAGAAGTGCTTGGATCCTACCAAATTTTGCTGCTTTCTTGTGGGAATAAAGTCTTTGCAGTTAGCAAAGTGACCTTGGGATCTACTGTTAGTTTCTTTCACAGAAGCAGCAATACATGCTGAGGGTGAAGAGGTACTTCCAAGAAACACCCATCACTTTGGAGTTACAACCTGTACATCCTCTTTGCCCTATGCCAGGATTTATTCTGAAAACTTCTGTGCATATGAGAATGCATCTCTACTCACGTGCCTAAAGGTGTCATGTCCCAGAAGATCTCATTGAGTGTGCATCCGGGCTTATTCCAGTATGAGGCCAGCGGGCATTAACATGTAGGGGAGGGTTCCGCACACTATGGATAATGAAAACGACAGTCAGCCATCACCATACTCCTGTAAGGTATGCCGTACAGTTTCTGTTTCACAGAGGAAAGCTAAGCTAAGTCAACAGTCTGAACAAGCGAACCTTCTCTCTTTCCATGTAAACTGTGCAAGTGTTACGGTAGTTGGGAGCTTGGCAACGATGGATGAACTATTTGTGCACAGGTCACCTTCCATGTCTTCTCCAACATACTGTTATGTGACAAAATGGTTTATATCTTAATTCATGAAATTTATTTTTTACTGTAAAACAAATGATAATGAGTAGCTCTTTAAACTAATGTTTTACTTCCAGTGAGTCAAAGTTTTGGCATTAGTTTCATGGAAAAAACATTAATCTTCACAATTGAAATGAAGGGCTGTTGACTAAATATGACCTGAAAAAATTCATTTTCAAAACTGTTCACAGATCTTTCTCATCAAATTTTAAGCAATTCCTATCTTGTTATTGACTGCTAAGGACTAATATCTATGCTTTTTGTTCAGGTTCAGTCACTGTGTCGTTTGAAACTTTCACTTCCAGAACCAAGAAGAAAGGCACGTTTAAATATCTACTGAGAGGTCTGTATGTGTGTAAGGAACTGTCGTGTCTAAGAGGAACAAACATTTGTTACTTACATTTAACCTTTGGTTAACTAATAATGTTGTGAGTTGTAGTTCACAGGAGGCAGAAATGTTTGTTCCCAGCTGTGTAATACGGACAGGCCTTGAGGGCTGCTGTGAAGTCCTTTGAATTATTTTTTCTCCTCTGTCCTGCTGGGAAATGTACAGAAATTGATACAAGACCCCGCTATCATTCATGTGGCAGCAGACTAGGAATGACTGCTAGAATGTCCGGGACATGCTTTATGTTTAGTGCTGACAATCTAAGCAAGACAAATATGATTTATGGGACAATAGTTCAGATGGGGAATGAATGGAGATGTCTTGGTGAAAATATCAGCCTAAGTAGGCTATGTGAAGGAAGTCGGTTTTAAGGAAGGATCTAAAGGAGATTTGGCATGTGCCAGATGGGAAGTTATTCAAACTATAAGAGGCAACATGGAAAAAGAAGTGAAGCTGAGAGTGGGAGAAAAATATGAAAGGAACAGCAGGACAAGAGAGGCACTGGAAATGTCTGCTGTTCCTTTCCACGTATCACTAGCCAAATACATCTTTGTAGACTGAAAAGGTGACTAATGAACTTCTGGTGAATTCTGGTTTATCCCCATAGATAATAAAATTTCAGAAAATGTCATCAAGTCTTTCAAACCTGTATATTTCTCCTTAGTAAACCAAGAATCTACAGTCTGAACAAACTCAGAAATCATTATTTTTATTACTGTAGCACTTTTATGCAAGGGGCTGTCCTTGTCCAGAAGAGTTTATTGTCTGCTTGGAGAAAGAATGGAAAAAGGGAAATATTGCCAACAGGCTTGTATTACAGAAGAAAGAGACTTGCCAAGATGAAGTGATTTGCCCAAGGCCTTGAAGGAAGCTAAAATAGTGGTGAAACTGAGACTGAGTATGTGAACCTGCAGTGCTTCATTCAAGTTATAATTGCAGCACCAGCTTTCCAACAGTTAAAGATCATACATATTCATTCCTGGTTATAATAATGGACTCACTATTCTCACACTACACACTTTAGGAGTGTCCTAGATCACTTTTGAAGGCTAAACGTATACTTGCAGACTGTTCCACTGCCAGGTCTAGAAGAAACAATATAGTTTCACAAATTTCTCTAGTAGATTTTTATTCTACTTCAACTTTCTTTCCTTAGTTTTAAAACCATGTACAGCTTTGCCTGACCCTTCATAACTGATATTGTCCCCATTCCTTCTTCCCTGCCTTGTTTTGTCAGTGATATTAGCCTCGTCAATCCATTTGTTTGCTGCTTCTCCAGTTAATTTTGCAGGGTGTGCCATGCTGATCAGAAATGAGGAATCCTTTCCTTCAGCTGAATCCTGCTGCCCAGTCCCTCTCTCTTTCCAAGCTTTCCTTCTTTATCTTATCAACTAATGATGATGTTTAAGCCAAGATGTACATGGGTGGAAATTCTATGTATGTAATGAAAAAACAGAAAGAAAGTTAACGTAATTTGTATGTGAGAGATTAGTTACAGTTACCACCCTTTTTGTGGTTATTTCCTTTTCTTGAGGGAGAACTAAAAACTGAATGTCAGAGGTAAAGAACATAAAAGTATGAATAAATTTAATGACCACGTAGATAAAATCAGAGATAGAAACATAAAGAATATTGAAATTGAATTCCACCACAGTTCCAGAGTAAATGCTGCCAGAGTCCCCAGCAGTGTAAGTGTGCCAGGATTTCCATCCCACAGCAGCACACGTTGCATACAGTAAGCACTGTGGTTCAGTATACCCTGTTACTTCAGTCACTCTGTAAGGAATCTTCTGGTTTGGGGTTAGTGTAGCCGTAAAATCTTTCTCTGCGCTATTCTGAGAAGGAACTTTAATCCATATCTTATCTTCTGCTTGAAAATGAACATCCTTTCTATTCTTATCATGTTTCTGCTTTTTTTTTTTTTGAATTTTTGAGCATTAGCCATATTCCTCTTGGCAGTTACATGAAGTTGTTCCTGCTCAGCTATTTGTTGTGCTGAGTTACCTTTGAAATTCGTCCCTCTTTTTGTGATTACACTCCAGAGGCCTTTTTAATAACCTGCCCAGGGCTAAGCCCATGAGAGCTGGGCTTGCTCTGATAAACTCTCTGTTTTCTCATTAGATTGTACAGATCTTCCACTGTGGTACAACACGGTTTATAGAGCAGAAAACCTCAGATAACCATGTACTGCAGATCTGCTTCGTGCTGTCAGCTAAACTAGTCTTGGATCAGGTGACAGCATGGAGAACGTCTACTTTCTAACCGCCTAGACTGGATAAAAGAGACACTTGTCTCCTCTTTGTAGGCTCATCAGGGATGTCAGCAACGCTGTGTGAACTGGAGTCATCAAGTGGTCGGTGTGGCAGTGTAATGTACGGGGTACTGTGCAGTAAAAATGCATCATGAACAGTTTGGGACGTGCTCATTTTATTTATCTATCAGTCTGTCATACTGACGATGCATGTATTTAGAACAAATCGTCCTTTAAAAATAAAAGGACATTTTCCTGAGTAAGGAGGTCAAATGCAAGGCCTGAAAAGACCACCCCTTTCCTTAAAATGCATGCTCAAAGGTTAAGACCTTTTCTCTACCCCCAGCCATTTCTCAGCCCTCTCTGAGGGGCCTAAGAGAGGTCCCTCAGGCACCAGGTCCATACCCACCAGAGGCGATGGTTTCACTGAAAAAAACATTAGGTCTTCCTCACAAAAATGTCGAGAAACAACCTGTGGTGACAGGGGAAGCAGTGCCCGAGGCAGAGGTATGGCCACAGCCTGGGAGCACCCGGCTGGCTGAGCCCACTTGCCTGGGGCTGTCTCCTGAGGGGGGCAAAATGGCTGCCCAGACCCTGCCCCAGCTGTGGGGCCCTGCCAACAGCACAGGCCCTGGGATGCTCGGAGTTTTCCCTCTCCTGGAGGAAAGGTGTGTGTTTGTCTGGGGCAGGGAGTACACAGGATCATTAGGGGAGAAAATAAATTCCAAAGGAAATGTCTTTTTTTCTTAAAAAAAAAAAAAAAAGCTGGATAGATTTCCTTGCTTACTGGTAGAAAGCAGAGTTCCTGGCAAGCTGAGCCCTGTCCAGGCTTTACTTGGAACTTCCAACAGATACTTTGGTTAAAAACCCTTAAATCTTTCCTTTGGTTAACAACAGTGTGCAGTAAGTAAAAAAGAAAAAGGACAATGTGAATTTAAATGAGAAAATTTTTTCTTGCAGATGAAAAATCTTCATGTAACCTACAGAAGTAAAGAACACAGTTTACATTCACTTTTTTCTGAGGGGAGACTGTAATTAATTGGCCTATCTGTAATGTTTTTGGAGTGATTCCACTATAAATATGCTCTTTATAATTAAGCTAACCGGCTGATTTATTTGACCCACAATTCAGATTCTGCTGCACTGAATGGATTTTGTTTCATTTCTTTTAATGATGATCATGGTCTTCTCAGCTGGTGAAATTTAACTTCGGCAGTTCTGTGGAGGTCAAAGTTGCCTGCAGGTGTTGCAGAGTAATGGTTTGAGAGTTTGATCGGGGTGACCATCCTTTTGGTTTATGAAAAAGCTTATGTAAAACTGATTGTAAGAATTAAGAAGGTGTTTTTATTTTTGAAAATGTTTTATTGTATCCTACCTGAGTATGAAGCTTTAGCATTTTCGTGGGTTTCAAATGCTAATGGATGGATTGTGATCTGTGGTGCCGTGATCAGTATGAAGTCAGTGAATCTCACAGGCTTCTGTGGAAGGAGTCACGCTGGCTTCTGTGGAATTTGGGTGGGGTTTAGCACATATGAATTTATTGCACACATTTATCTGAAAAGTGAAATAAGTGCTAGTAAGAGTTACCGCTGGATGGAGGATTTTTCTGTCTGGTATTTTACAGTTTTCTTTCTCAGAATTGTTATGAAAACTTGGATACGATAATAGTATAAAATCCTTTAGGAAATACGTTACATAGAAAGCAGTTACTGACTGAAGCTCTGGATTAAGATTGAAAGCTTTGGCTGTCTGCTTCACTGCTTCTAATTTATCTGCTTGGTGATTTTTATTTTATTTATTTAAAATCAGTTTTCCTTTGGCACCTCAGCGTGAAAGGTTACCTCTTCTACCGTGCTAAATATTTTTTAAGTTTTGTTTGAAATAGTGTAGCAGCAAAGATTTCCAGTCACAGACAGAAGGTGGTTGTGTTTAACTTGGTGTTTTGCAAATATGAAACTAAAAGGATTCTGAGTCCTTAAAGTGCATACAGCCCTGGGTATCAGAGAAGGTGGTTTCCAGACAGAAAACACAGGAAGTGCTGCAGCTGTATTAATTTGGAAGAACATCACAGTAAACTGTGACAACGAACTTGGGTTAAGGATGTCCTTCCAGATTTCTGCAGAAGGATCACTTTTGTCAGTAAACCATAGTGCACAAGGGCCAGTGACATACAAATTCCTTTCAATATATTTTAATACACACTGCTACTTACTAGTTCCCTCAGGATGGAGGAAAAGCTGACTTTTAGTATTTTCTTAGGACGTTTGGGATGAATTGAAATGCAGGAGCACACAGCGACTTACATGATACCCTGATGTCTTGTAATTCACTTGCAGTGTTGCTATATTACCTAAATGAAATAGTTGTATAGCAGTTTGCTCCTCCCCACAAACATTTGGATATTGCAACCGAGGGAAAATTAGCAACCAGGCTGCAGCTGTGGTTACTCGTTTGCTTTATATAAACCAGCTGCAAAGGCTGCCTTGGGTAGCACGCTGGAGTTGCCAAGGCTGTGTTTTGGGGTGTGCATGTGGAGGGTGTGGTTTTGCTGAAAGGAGCTTTCAGGTGCTGGTGGGTGCTCGTTCGAGGGCATGTTAGGGAGTTGGGGAGCAGTAGCTGTCTCTGCAAGAGGGGGGCAGGTTCTGTAAACCTGCACTTTGAGCAGCCCCAAGTGGGGTCACACGGCTTGTTGGTGTTACCCGATTGCTGCCCCTTGTGCTGCTCCTGCTAGGGGCCTTGTTCGCACATCTTCCTGTTCCTGGGCACAGTCTACAGGTATATCTTTTTGTACTGTTTTTGGAAGTCTTAACAATCGATTTATGTGATGTACATGGTTTGTTTTCTACCTTGTTCCCTTCAGTAATTTCACATGGAGGAGATTATGAAGTAAATATACCTCAGTTCTATGTAATGAAACTTTGTTTGCTGGACTTTGGTTTATATGCTTCAACTGATGTGATTTTCTGATGGATAAAATAGTTTTATATATGTACATACTAATTAAGATGAAGAGCATATTGAAAAAGGCACTATTTTTACAAATAAAGTAAAATGCCGTGAAAATGTGCCTATCTGCCTTAGAATCCTGTTCCTCAGCAATGCTGATTTAGCACTTAAGGGACCTTATGTATTCCTAGATGCCACTTGTGTGTGTTGAAAAGATGGTACTGAGATTACTCATGTGAAAATGTCTGACAAAAAATTCCTCCTTGTATTCAAAGGGGTGTGTGCATGGGAAAGCTAACTATTATAAAACACTAATTTTACTGTTGTAAGCATTAGATGGATCCTTTCTGGTTTTATGATGTTTTATTGTATTGTCTTTTAGGATATTGGATGTTTCTTAGTACCGCATAAAACACTGGTTTTAATTTTTTCTTTAGTGCAGATTGTTGAAGTACACAAGATTTTTATAGCATACTTCACATATTTAGAGTAAAATTGATTTGAGCTTGGGTCCTTTTGTATTTGAGCTGATCAGCATTTGTTAGAATTGACGAATGTTTGTGAATATGCCAGGCCGTTTGAACATATCTGAAGCTGTGTTGATCTTTTTAAAGATTACTGGGGTTTGTTATTTTTAAGGTAATGTCTGTTATACAGAAACAAGTTCCTGATAATTACGTCATGTCTCTGCATTTTTACAGTTCATAGGATACGTGTGTATTACACTAAACCACATACACTCAGTCCCAAAGTGGATTTTATGAAAATTAATGGGCTTTTATTTAAAGCATTTTATTTATGTAAGGGGATTTTAAATATAAATATTTTTCAGCATAAATTTTTATATTTGGCTATGCTTCCATGGTTTTAAAAATTAGTATTTTTATTAATATAGTAGATATTTACAGAATTGGTGATTTTTGATTAAAAATAATAAAGAGTATTGCCAGTTCTCCCAACCCCTCTCCCCTCCTAAATATCTCCAGTTATTTGGAACGACCCTTATTTAAATCAGATGTGGTTACGGTATCTTGCAGAAAATAGAGGTGAGGAGGGATATAAATGCAAAGAGACTAAATCTCAGGGACAGTAACATAAAAAGGAATGTTTTTAAAAGTGTAGAAGGAGTTTTTAAAGTTATACAGCTTATCAAACACATCTCAATTTATAATTAAGTTAAAGCAAAGCAGAAATCATTAATTAAATCAATGTTATAGTCTCTAGATGTTCTTTAGCCTGAGACTACTATAAGGTGTGCATCTGGGCTGGGGGCAGGGTGTTGCTAAGCATTTCATGTTCGGTAGCGCACGTAGTTAGGGCCGCTAAGGGGTGGTGCAGACCGACGCAGGTGCGTAGGGAGCTTCGTACAGTAGCCTGCCGCAAACCAGATATTCGTACAGTGTGGTCTGCCATCTGATGGTGTGCGGTTAGCTCTGGGTTGCTCACAGCTGAGGTAATTTAGCAAATGACAAAGCATTCTTAAATGCTTTCAATGGATTAATGCAATGGATTATTTTTTTTTTTAAAGGCAGAAGGGATACTGCATCCATTTGGTGTCTTTACTGCTGGAAAAATAATGGTGAGCAGAAGTTTTTTGTGTTAACTTGGTAAAAGATCCTCTGGAAGTCAAACACTATTAACTTTAACGAAGTAGCTTTGATGGCAGGGAAGAGACAGCTGATACTACACTTCCCTAACAATAAACCACACTGACAGATAAAAACAAACATGTGTGCGATAACATATAACATTTCAGTGAACGGAGCCAGAAACTAATGCAGACTGATGTGATCTTTGCTTTCTTTTAAAGCCTGATACAACTTTTTGAATGGAGTAGCTCTGAAAAGAATTAAAAATTAATTCTACTTTTACGACAAATTTGTATCATATTAGTGAAACAGGCAAAAGCAAATGGTAAGATGTGCCTCATATTTTGTTGGGCTCTGATTTTCTGGAAATTAGTTTTGATCTTGACGATATTTTTTTCTTAAAATGATACTCTATCGATGAGAACTTAATCAGAAGCAGCTGTCTATTCTTTTGTTGTGGTGACGTGCTTATTCCTCTCTCTATATATTCTGCTGTCTTTCCCTGAACTTGCTCTTTTTGCACTCCTGGACATAAAATAGCTGCTGTTCACAATTTTTACCCAGGCTGGAGAATCATTTTGGTTTTCAGCTATGTCCTTCTAGTGAGAACATATAGTGCATGTGCTAATATAAATAATACTAAGAAAGGAGGAGGAAAATGTCATTTTTTGCTATTAATAGTTACTTGCTTAGTGTAACTTTGTCTGTTACAGCAACTTGTGTGTTAGTCAGATCCCAGCAGCAAAAATGCAAACTGAATTTGTGGCTTCCTAGGGCAATAGTCTGATGCACTGAAAAACAATTGGCCTTACAGTCCTCAGTAAAGTACACAGCAGGAGTAATTTTCTGCATAGTTCCATAGTTGAACACCTGCTGTTTTTTGTGAAGTTCCTGACGTATAAAAAGACAAGCGCTTTACAGCTGAGGCTGTATTGGTGCTGATAGGTAATGACTGGGGGGACATTCATGCCATCAACTTTTCTTTCATTCACACTTTGTATGAAAGGCTTTGTTTTCTTTTCACCCTTCAGTTCATCGTAATTACTCGTGTTTTCCCCTGCTATAACAGAAGGCCAGGTAGAAGATGCACATAAGGCAGAACCTGATTACAGGTTTTGTTGATCCGAACGTGTGTTCGGTGGTGTGCGTCGATGGAGAGGTGGCAGGTGCCTTCTCTGTGCAGTGGCAGCAGGGTGAGGAGATGGCCAAGTACCTGGTGTTTCTTCCTGTCCGCTTCTACGCTGGGAAAAAATGTTTCTAGAAGGTGTTTGAGCTGTGAGGGGAGGCTGCAGCAGCAGTGTTAACAGTCAGCTCTGAACAGTATTTCTTATCAGCCCTTGGCTTTTGATTAGCTTCTTGGTGCTTGCACGTAGCTTCTGAATACATGTATTGCTTGTCCACACTGCAAAGTTCATTCTGGTTTTCTAACTTAGCAAAGGCTTCCTCTGTTATTGACTACTATTCTTCATAACTAAAATTTTAAAAAATTGCTTTGGATTATTTTGGAACACAAAATATTATATATAAGTGGATTATGGGATTTACTCTTGCAGAGTACATAAACTAGTAGGTCTTCCAACCTCAGCCAGCCTTTTTTTTTCCAATTGTGTTAAAAATAGACTGATAAACTTGTCCTCAAAGGATTAACATGGGGAAGAATCCTATATTCTTGTTTAGTTTCCTCAGTTATCAGGCTGATCCTTTTCCTGAGTTGTTTCATATTTCCTTTTCCAGGATGCTTTATATTCAGGATCTTCAGATGCTGGTTGAATAAGTGTCAGGTTTCCTGAAATACAGGTTTTAACTTGTATGTACTACACATTGCTTTTTGAGGTCCCGATTTACTTTTATGACATGGTAATCGTTATTTCACTTAGAGCATTTTAATTTTCATACAGTAGCTGAAACGGTATGTACATGACATTTCTAGTCTGCTGCTTTGCCTTATTTTGGCATGCGAGCTTTCCACAGGGGGACGCTTTGCACGTAGTAGGAAGAATTGATTTTAGTTTGGCATATGCTAAGTACTAATCCAGTCTGAGATTGCACAAGAGCTGTGCCCTCTTGTGTTCACTTGGAACAGCAACCAAAGTATAAGAAAATAAAGCGAGCCTACTGAAATTAAGTTGGTACAGGTTGATATATGACATCCTGCATCTCGGATTACTGCAGGAGTCTCAAACTGTGGAAACGCCACATTTGAGGATTCCAGAATTTGATGATTTCTCTTTTTCCCTGTCCTGGGCAAGTTAGATCTCTTTCATTTCATTTTAAATGAAAAGAAGGCAAAGTGTAAGAGTATAAAAGAATAGAGTGCAATAATAAAAAGAGTAAATATCTGCAAATTCATAAATGGATCAATGTCCTGCCGCCAAAAAAGTAACATACAGTAATAGAAGCTTTGCAGACTAAAGCTTCCTGGTCGTATTCTGTCAGCCTTTTAGAAGGTGACTTCATATGATTTGTGCTTGGCCAGTGAAATTTCTTGATGATATGAAAGCATTCTGTTAATTAAATATCTATTTGTTCACTTCTAATACAATATGTATAAACCCAAAATGCAGTGAATTATGAGCTCAGCTTGTTTTCAGTAGGGCTGTGGGTATTTCTAACTTGTCTCCATTAGGCTAAAATCTGCAACATAATAACTATAACTGGATTGTTTTCACATTCATCAAAATTCCAGTTTAGTTTACCCACAGTTGCAGTGGATTACACTTAGATGTGGATTTTCCCCACACACTTTAAAATACTAACTTTATATAGATGTGCCTACTGTGTGCCTCCTTCTGTGGTTTCTAGGTTTATTTCCTGTAGAGAACTGCAATATATGTAAGCCATAAATTGACTTCTTTTGCATGGAGAATATATTTCGGTTTGCATGAAGTATCATCATTTTTGAAGTAGTACTGTTGTGTTTTGTGAGCGTGAAGATTTTTATCTTGTGATTTTTGGGAAAATTATTATTACGGTGGAATCTTCTTGTGGATCTTGTGGCATTGATGACTATAACAGTGTTGGTTTATATGTAATACTTACACACCTCAGCAGGGACTTGTTTATTGCAGATCAGTTCTTGCTGGTTTGTGGTACTGTGGGAGGGAATCAGTCTGGAAAAGAAACAGGGGTCTGCTTCATTGATTATGATCCATGAAACTGGGGTGGTTCAAACACAATTTTAGGTGTCATTAGAAATCAGAAACAGCCATTTTGGCTAAGTCTTTGTGAACCTTTTGCCAAGTCTAATCTGAGTTTCTTGTCAGCCTGACTAATTTCAGGGGTTTTCTTTTGCAGGAAATCACATTGTATACTTGCCTTTTAGGGGCTTGGACCCAGATGGAGAATGTGCGTATGGAATGAGATCACTTGCTGGCCTGGAATGAATATTGTGTTGTAGCCCAGGTTGGTACTCTGGTAAAAACAGAGATGTAGGTTATATAAAGAACAGACAAAGCTTGAAGTCTGAGTGAATTGTGAAATACTATGGACGACAAGATTTTAGTTTAAGGAAGAGCGAAGACTTTTGAAGTAAACATATAGAAGGTTTAGATGCCTTTATAAAATGTAATATATGTATATCTGAGAGGTTCAAAAATCATGTCCAGATTGATAATGTGTATATCTGAGCAGTGTTCATATGTAAAGTTTCCCATTTGGAGTAGAACTGATGGCTCAGTGTGTAAAAAAAAAAAAAAAAAAAAAAAATCCTTATTCAAGAATAAGAATAGAAACCCAGATGGCATAAATCTGATAATTTACTTATGATACCCAAGACAAATGAAATAGCTGCAGCAAGAAAATGAGTGTTTTTAACATGATTACCCCTTTTCCCTCATCTTGGCTGGTGTAACATATGTAGTCAGGTCGAAACAAAACTGTTTGCTTCCTGTTTACGTTTTTTAATTGTGTGACAGTGTTGCTGTATCTTACTGAAGTGGGAGTCCAGCTCTGAAAAATTCACTGTGTTAAGTAGAATGCTCTGCAGACCAAATCCTTACAGATGATCACGCGTGCTGCAGCAAAACCACCAGAAGACGCAATACTGAGGTCATTGGTGGAAATATCCACTCTGGTTTAATGATAAGGATGTGCTGAGGCTAAATAGTTTGTGATCTTTGCTTCTGTAACTGAAAGAAAAAGCTAGTTTGAGGCATTTGTTTCCTACCAAAGCTTGGAAACAACAATGTTTTGCAAACACGAATTGAGTGTAAGGGTTTGTTTCAGTTCTGTGGGTAACTAATGGAGTGAAATTAAGCAATGTGCTATGGACTGGTCTGGGCTATTGGCTTGTATCACCAGTTTTTATTATTGTTTTGTGGCACACTGCCTTGGAGACTGTGGTGATTGCAGGCCTCAGTTTAGAATTGCATTTATGTGTGACCTGTCCAAAAGCTGTATCTTATCTCAGAGTCCAGGGCATCCCACTAGCTCAAGGTGTGGGAGAATATCCACCTTCTACAATCCTCAGGAACAGGTTTTCTAGGAAAGGAAGGCTGGTTCAGGTGCATCTGTATGTCTATATCCACTCTTTCCAAAGCTTTGTACTTTCTGGGTGGGGCATGGGCTTACTGATAAGAAAAGGTTTGAAGTCTACTGCAATTTTTTTTCTTCAGGCAGTTTGGTCTTTGGTTGTACTACTGCACCAGATCCAGTGTGGTCACTTCCCAGGGCAATTGGGAGGTGCTGCTCTTGACTATATTCTTCACCTTGACTGCTATTTTCATTCTCTTGCTTGAGCTGTGCAGGTCTTGCACCTGAACAACAGATGTCTGTGGTACCTGCCAGAATGAATGGTGAGTTTTGCATTGTTACTGCAGGATGTTTCTGCCTGAAATTGTTAAAATTTCTTTTAAGTAAAGGCAGTGAATTGCTGTTAACAGGAATCCAGAGACAAATGGGTGAGGAGCACCACATGGTATCAGTGTGGAATTGGGGCACTTAGAAAAAGACCTGTAATTTCCTGTGTAAAACTGCTTTTTGCTGCTTCTTTTGTTTCAAGGCATGTTAGCTTTGGATAAGCTTGTTATTGTCTTCAGGTACCCAACATAATCTTTTTAAGTTACCCATATGTAATTAAATTGGTCATATAACACTTTGCTGTGGTCTTCCTGATCCCAGAATTCTCACATTGGGTGTTGCTCTGTAGTTGGGTCAGTATCTAAAATGTCTGGGTTTCATGTTTAAAAGACAAAAATGTTGCTGCTGAATCCTAAACCAAGTCTTCAGTTCCTGTGCTTCGGATGAAGTGCTGTTAATCTGTGAAATTAAAGTAATTGATGTTATGCTAAGTTAATATTGTCGAGGCTATACTGTATGACTTGAAATGTGGCAAAGTTGCAAGACCTTGAGAAAAGTTACACTGAGAATGTGAGTTGAGGAATGCCATTGTATAGTGCAGATTTTCATGAACAGAGGAGTTTTTGTGAAGTTTAGGAAGGATTGAAATGAGCCCCTTGCTGCTTGAAGAAACAACTTTTGAAAAATCACTTCTGCCTATGGGTTGTAGTTGGTCAGTTGAGTATAACTGACTATTTCTAGTGTAGAGTGAAAAGATATACAGTCTCATTTATGGAATATTATCAAAGATATGGGAAAACACTTTGGTAGTTTGAGGCTGGACTAAGTGACCCAGGAGTCTATATATCCTTAGACAATGTATACACTTTGTGCATATAGATCATTTTAGAACTGATGCTCAACATTGTTATATGGTTTCAATAGAAAGCCCAAGGGTCCTTTTCATCTTTATGCTCTGAAATAACTTGTTCTGTGCTTTAGAATTAAGGGTTGGTTTGTTTGCTTTTAGTTTTGTAGGAAGAGAATTATATACTGCAACAGTTTGGGTTTTTTTTGTTTTTTTTTTTTTTTTGAAGATCTTTAGTATTGTGGCATATAAAACCTCTGTTCAGAGGTTTTGGTCCATCTAGTGATAAACATAGCAAGTACAAGGGGGTATGGTAGTAGTATATAATTGTTAATGTAATTTCTCAGTCAGCATTAATTATGATTGGCCCTCTTTGTTGGTGACAGATGTGATCCCTCAGAGTACATAGAAGAAATGAACAAAAAGGAGGTTAGGTGGGAACATGTACAACTCCTTGTTGCTTTCCAAAAATGTGTAAATGTTCCCAAGGACAAAACTGTGATCTTAAAGACCCCAGCACATGTGCTGCTTTATGCCAGTTATGTCTAGACTGCATACTCCAGTTGATTTTTTTTTTTTGTAGTTCTGCAAACTACATACTATACTACAATTGCATATTTCTGCATGCCCCAAACTACCCACCCCTTCACTAGTCTGGGACATTTGGGGCTGACTGGATCCAAGGTGGAGGATCTGACAGTTGTGCTTTGGGAGCTCCCAGAGAGTGGTTGGGTGATCAGATTCTCTCTCCACAACACACAGGGTTCAATACCATTCTTTTTAAGCATAACTGAAGGAGATGGAAAACAACTTCTTGTATCAATCCTTCTAGCTAAAGCCAGTGCCCTAAAAGTAGGAGACCCAGCTTCAGTTTCCTCTGCAGCTTGGCAGTACTGTGAGGTTCTAGACCAGGCTTTTGGGTTCAAGTGTTTACAAGGTTAGTGCTTTAATATGTAACTTCTAGGCACATCTTCTATGGGATCTAATTGTAATTCTGTTCCCAGTGTGCTACTAGTTTATCCTCTTCTTTCATATGTAGGTCTGTAAGAAATCAAAACATGCACATTGGTGTTAGCAGCAGCTTTCTTTTTGCCTGCATACCCAGATTTGATTTATAATCTTGATGTTGTCAGCATCTGACTCTAATTAGCTGGATAAATGAAGCTGAGATCTTGACTGAATTAGCAGTTGAAGAATGCATCTTACCAGAAGCAGATGGAGGGGAAAAAACTGTGTTTAGTTTATGGCCATTCTCCTGGTTTATGGCCATTTCCTATTTTTAAGGGAAAAAGTTCTGCCAAATCAATTCTTGTCAAATGTTAATTAAATTATAGTGATGATTAATCCTGATGTAAATACATTATTTCAATGTTTAGCAGAGTTATAAATAGTTTGAAGACTTAAGAGCTGTTGTGAATATATACTTAATCTGGAGTGCATTTGGGAGAGAGAAAATGCCAATTAGATAATTCAGTGACAGTTTTTGTAGTTTAATCCCTTGTAAATAATGTTTGTTGTTACTAGCCTCTGTTATAGCTAAAATGTAGCTAAATCTTCTTGTTGGTTAAAAAATTCCTTATTTTATTCCACATTTATACTGTGGTCTTTAAGATTTCTAGTAAGAAAAGAAAGACATTAATGTTTAACAAAGAAAAAATGGTGCTGCCATTTCTAGGCTGTGGGGACAAAAAAAAGGTGAAGCAGGAAGGTACTCCCTAGAGTCACTGAACAGGCTGAGAATAAAATCCATGTCTGCTAGCTAGCTCCAAACGGTACCTTAAATGCTGTGGAATGAATATCCTTCCATAGCACTCTCTATTGCATATGGTAGGAGAAAGTGAGCAAGCAGCTTCAGTGGTTGCATTGCCCTCCCTACAGTCTGATTCTGAACGTTGATGAGCATGTGAACAACATGGGGAAAAAACCTACCATGTGAAAATACTACACTGCTAAATTGAAAAAACCAAACCACCTCCCAAGCCTGGCTATGAGATTATTTGATCTGCTGCAAGGGCAGGTCAGGCTCTTACTCGTTAGTGGTGAAAAGACTTCCTTAAAGGGGCAGCACGTCTTGGTGAAGGGCTGTTAACGCTGTTACTATGCTGCACAACTTGGGTTTTTCCAGCCAGCCGCTCTGGTCACCAGTCAGTGCTCCTCAGGAATGTGTTTGGAGGCAACCTTCAGGGAAAGCTCCATTCGGGTTCCAGATTGATGAGGTAAAGCAACAGACCTTAGCATTTCCTTAGTCCATCACAATGGCGCCTGCAACACCTCAGTTCACCACTGTGCTGGCAGATGTATAAAACAAAGTTGGAGGTTAATTTATTGGTAGTGGAGAAAAGAGATCTCTGCTCCTTTGTCTGCACTCTTCTATGAATTATATGCTTATGCAAGGTGAAATGCTGAATTTTCTGTGCAACGTAATTTATGATGCATTTGCTGCTAACAGATAAGAAAGATTTGCCAATTTTCAGTCATACGCTTTTATATGTACAGCCTGGAAATAAATATTTTTTGGCTTTTGTTGGAAGGTTCATATTTATCTGGAAGTGAAATGTAAGGTAATGTTATACACCACCAGTATCTGTAGCCTTTTGAAAAAGGTTTCTCTTTCTTGCACAAAAATAAATAGTTTGACATTAAAAGTAGAGTTGTTTCTAATAAACAAACAAAAAAAAAACCCTTGCAGTAGACTATTGCATCTGCTATAGTATGGAGACAAATAGTGTGTGTGTGAAAGTGACAGCTAGTGCAGGGAACATAACAGTATCCTGTTACGCATTTGCATCAATTATACAGGGCAAAACACTGTGTCACTGAGGGAGCGTTCTGTGGTGGCCACCAGTGTTTTCCTAGGTGAAAGGGTAATTATTTTGCTGTTAGTTCTTAATTTATGAATAGTCAGCACCGAATGTTAGGGTAAAGGATTATTCCAAACACACTGACAGATCAGCTGTGTAGAAGATGTAGTGATTTTGCCGCTGATAAGAAAAGCTATTAGTGTAAAGATAAAGGTCAGTTTGGAATCTGAATGCTGTTGAGTGGCATTTAAGAAAAAGTGAAAAGCAACTCTGTACTGGTATGACCTGGTACAAGTCTACAGAAGTAAGCGAAACTTCAGGTTGCAGTTCCAGTTAACCTTTTTGGTTGTACTACTATTATAAAAGAAACAGTTGAGAGTCTGATATGATTTACTTTTAAATAAAAAAAAAAGTCAGACTTTGGGAACTTGGACTGGGTCTTGAAAATCAGCCTTATGTACATGTACTCAGACTGAAGTAGATCTTCCTAAAGAAGATCCATCCAATCCTTTATTGTGTTCATACTGTTTCTGTTTCTTCAGAGAGAGACTGATCAAATTTGTTGTTTGTTTTTCTAATAACAGTGTTGACTTCTGAATGCGAAAAGGCAGACACTCTGCTTTAAAAAACAAGAACACAAACCCCGGTGTTTTTGTGATTGGAATTCCTTGCACTAGTAATGATTTCCTTAACTTTCTGTGGATGATGTGTGTTTCTATAAGCAGCACTTTTGAGTTTCCATCAGGTTTCCAAAAATGTTAACTTGTTAGTGGCCGTTTTGAGGGGGGATGGGAAGGCTTAAAATACATATCGGTTTTTGATATTACGTCTGAAAAATCAGATGAACCACTTCCTTCATATCCCTAAAAAAGATGCTGGGAAAGTCAATGCTCTTAATTTTGTGCTAAACCTAATCACATCTATGTAAAGCACGTGAGATTGTGTTGAGGCTTGTACAGAAGACGAGCAGGCTCATTGCGTTCTTGCAGGGGTGGCGTTTAAAAGCCAGGACTGCTCCTGAAGTAGACTTCCCATTAGCCTGCTCTCATTTGAACCAAGAGTGCTCCAATGATGCAGCTTTTTCTGTGAGAAAATCTGTGTTACATGAACTGGCTTTGACTTTCCAGATAAAGAAAACCTGAAAAGGCTTGTTTCACATTTAGCCAGATGGCTATAGCACTAGTTGTAGATGACTTGCGTGCTGGATAGCTGTATGCGATATGGCACTCACACCTCATGTACAGAGCACACAACTCTGGGGCATGTAGAAACAGCAAGTTGTTCGTCTTTGTGGTTTGGTTTTTTTTTTCCAGTTCCTTAGGTGTTTTTGAACTCAACATCTATAAAATTCACTGAATGGAATATGGAGAGAATTGCTTGCCTGTTTCACTTCCTGGGCTCAGTTTATGTTTGCATCAGATTAAATCAGGAATAACTTGGGTAAGACTAACATCCAAAGTGGAATAAACAAAGCTTTCTAGGCTTGAAGGGACAGTTTCATGCTTGGAGTAAAGTTATTCTCCTGAAGAATGTCTCAATTTGCTGCTGTTTCTTGCTTTTGTCTTCTGGGATCTGCCTCCATAAGCTCAAATCACAACCTTTGCTGGTAGCTGGCATAAAAGAATTTATTTACCATGTTGCATAAACCTGACAAAAGCAAACTTCTGTTCAGTTTTTCTTAGGATATTTGCCTTTATTGTGTGGGGTGAGTTCAGGAATCTCTTCTTCACAGACTGTTTTTTTTATTTAGTGACAGATTTATTATTTAGGAGAGAGGCTATATGGGAGATAGTGGGAGAGGAAGTGAAAGATATATAGAAATACATTATTTGATTTTAAAACCATGGAATTACTTTCTTGTCTAATGAAGAATGTACTGAAATGCATTAAGAAACTGTTGCCTATCCCTGTCTCCTCAAGGCCCATGGAAGAGAATTGAAGGGGTTTTGCCCTCTTGTAAACACTCAGAGATGATTGCCAGGGTAAGGCGGGGTCGTTCCACACAGACACCACCAAATAATGGGGTGAGGGGACAGGTCAGAGGAGACAGGATTAGCTGTCTGGGAGGAAGGCAGCACAGAACCAGGAATCCTGTAGTCAACTACTAAGTTTATACATAGTTCAGTAGGTGCAAAGTAATTTCTCTTCTTTCACAGATTCAATGGCTTTGCTTACGACAGCACTGCAAAATAGGCCTCCTTAGGAAATTTGGGTTGGATTTTAAGCATAATTTTTAGATGGCCTACACTGCTTAATTTTGGAAAGTGTTGTTTTAAAACATCCAAATACTATGTAGTAGGATAGGAAAAAGAAAAATCAGTATTTTCTGGTGAAGTTGCATTCTACAGAAGTTGAATTGACTGAAAAAACATGAATTGTTTGAGGTACTGCCTTTCTTGCTGTAGACACTTTTTTCTTCTTTCCAAATCTTTCTTTATAAAACTTTCACGTGCTAGCTGTTTTGGGTGTGTGCGTGTGTGTTTGTTTGGCTTTGATTTTTAATATTATTTTAATTCCAAAATGTCTAATAAGTGCTCAGCATGTCTCAGTGCTTGACGTTTGGTCATGCTTAGCCATTTGCTAACTCTGCCAATGAAACTACCACAGGGGGTTGGCAAAGCTATTGACAATGCCTTTTGCAGTGTTTGAGCACAGTAATAATAAACTGGGCATTGCCCTTCATTCTTTCTGATTGGAAAAATTGCCTGTGAATTTACATGAAACAGCAAACCAGCTGCTGTGCAATCGGAGTCCAACCCACATCCTTGCTTACCTGAAATGCTTCTGATGTTCCTGAAACAGCTGGGTAAACATAGTGTAGGTGACAGCTGGAGAGGGTGAAGGGGAGAGGACATGGTGCCCATGATGAGACAATTGCGTGACTTTCTGTTCCAGTTACTGTAGCTGATTATATGGAAAAAACCAGTATTTATGTTTTGCTTTGCTTAATGCAGTTAAAGAGAAAATAATGGCAGTCTGATACCATGTGGCCAGCAAGTACAGGTCACCTTGAGAGCTGCTAGGGTAAACGATAGAAACCAAAAGCAAAGCTGAGGAATGGATAAACTGGGAATTCTGCAATTAGGTGTTTTAAGTACTAGAAAGAATAGTAATTTCTTTATTACACAAGGCTTATGCACATTCATGCAGTTCAGGAATTCCACAGAAGTGATACTGCCTTCCAAACAGCCGTTACTGTGAGTAACAATATATTCTGTGATAACAGCTTGGCCTTCGCTAATGTTTCACTTCGGTGCAGCTGATGGCATCTCAAGGAGTCTTGGTGAAATGTGGCTGACTAGTAAGGCTCCATGTTGGTTTTTAATTTACTATCATAACTCAACTGCATGAACTGTTAATGGTCAGAAATTACTTTTATTAGGCAGAAACCAAGTGTCAGAGCACTCAAAGGCTTGGGTTAAAACCTAGCATTCCACAAAGAATTTTTATTTTGAATGTAACAACTGCAGTCTCTTTGAAGGCTGTTGTTTGATCATAGTGCTAATTCATGATCATAACACTCTATTCTTGTGAAAAAAATAAAGAAAGAATACTTTCACAGAACAGGTATAATTCTTGAAAAAAACCATTCCTTGCAGGTAAGCAGAAATGATTCAGATTGGTTCAAATGACTGAGAAGAATAACAGGAAACCTGTATGAACGCTACAGATGTACAGCCATTATTCTGATCACTCAGCCTGATGCGTTTGCTCTTTGCAAACTATTTTTAGTGCATCAATGAGCATAAATACACCATATTTTTACTGGCATTTCAATTATCAACCTAGTGAAATGTATCTGAGCTGCTGTACTTGGTAATGTTTACAGCACAAAGGTATGTTTAAGTAGTGAGAAATTCAGTTCTTGACTATGGTGCTGTCATAGATGCTTGTATTTTTAAATACCAGTGGGACCCTTCTGTTCTAATGGCTTGACCTGTGTCACTTGGAACAGACATTTTTGGTTAATAAATCACCATGGAGCTTGCAATTCCTGCTTGAGCTATAGCAGCTTGAGTTGGAAAAAAGTCTGATTCTGAAAGAAGTATTTCTGGTGATGGAGAATCCTGGGTAAATTGTTCCAATAATTAATCACTGCCACTGTTAAATTATTCTTCACTCTTAGGCTGAATTTTTCTAGTTTTTGGCTTTCAGTGACTGAATCTGATAAGGTCTTTAGTTTCTGGATTAAAGATCCATTGCTTATTGGAAGCTTCTTCCCCGTGCGAGTATCTACTGGTCTCTGGTGAATTCTCTTCCTCACTGTCTGTTGGAAAGGCACATGGATTAGAGACTTTTTAGACTTACGGGCAGAAGTAGTCTTTCACACAGTAGCTAACTCATCATGAGCTGCTTCTGGAATTCCTGAAATTTAGAAATAGTTGTTAGGGCAGCACTGCACAAGGTGTACTTTCAGTGCTATGCATTGATTCACTCTCATCGCTGTAGCGCATCGGTATTCCCGCTCTTCATATAAAACAAGGTTTTGCTCTAGGGATTTATTTTCTATTTTTTACTGAGCATTACTTCCAAATAATGTAATTATTCTTGCTTTTTAGGTTGCAGGTGAAGTTGTCATCTTGAAAGTCATCTGCATCTTTTGTTCTTAAGCATTAACTTGTATTTGACGATATTAAAATTTGGGTGAGATTAGCTGATTCATGTAACTGATGTGGCCCAAGTCACTAGTTTCTGTTATATAGAGTTGGCTACCAGCGATTTATTTATTTATTTTTCTTTCCGGTCATTGATAAAGATAGCAGCACTGGCCCAAATACTCTGAAACCACTGAAAACATCCCTCTTAAATGATTTCACATTTTCATTTTTTTAGGTGATATCTCTTCACTCGTTTGCAATTGTGGTGAACCTCATATATTTTTGTATAGTGACAAATGTCACTATGGAAATGTCATGCTTTAAAGAAAACATCATGCAGTCACATCTGTTACAGACCATGGTTAGTGTCAACACAATTGACACTGGCTGGCTGTCAGTAATATCAGCTGGCTTTGTAATATGTTAAAGTTTGTCAAGCCCTACTTTCCAGCTAACTCTGATTATTGTTAATTATGCTGCTATTATTTACTCCTGTTTGCATACACATCTTGCCATGACTTAGATTTGTATTGATGATAATCTGACTAACCTGTAATTAATTGGGTCACCTGCTACTAACCTTTTAAAGTGATGATAAAGCATTAGGACTTTTTCCAGGTCTAGAATGTCTCTAGGAAGAAACACTGTGTTCTGGGGTAGGGGAGAAGAGGGAAGTTTAATCTTTCAGACTGCTGCCTGTCTGATCCTGGAAACTCAAACATCTAGTTAGTGTTTCACGTTGCCTAGTGAGTGGTAGTGTAGAAAGCTCTTCCTTTTCATGGTAAAAGAGTAATATTTTGTTCTGCCTCTTTCCAGAACATCTATACTGTGTCTAGTTTATTTTAATACTTAAATAATGGCAAAACCTCAGACTGACCCATTTTGGAAAGCAGATTTTATTTTTCTTCATGTATTTCTAAAGAATTTGCAGTTTCTGCAACTGCTATTTCAGTTGAGGTCTGAGGCTCTCTGTGTACGACTCTGGGAACCCAAGAGTTGAAAAACAAAACAAAACCAAGGATAATGGAGAACCAAACAGGAGTTTTCAGGATTGAGACAACCAAGGGTACTTTAATGTTAGCAAATATGGTGGTGTGGTATAAACACATCTATAAAATGTATCTCTAGAGTGGTTGGTGCTGAGGACCTGATGTTTGTGCGATACAGGTTTTTAGATCCTTTGGACTGGCCCTAGCCTGTTCTGCAGACTTGGTGTCTGTTGGCATTTGGAATGCAACTTCTGGTTTCACCTTCAAATGTCATTGATATGCTTCAAGACTGCTCCACGTTGCAAATGCAAGAGCAGTATGTGAGAGCAGTGGCTAAAATTCACTTCAAAAGCTCACTTGTGATCTGAACTAAATGTTAATATAGACACACCCCAGGTGAATGGTGGTTGGGCTTTACGAGCTAGGCTGCCTGTCTTGGAGGCTCTGTTGTATGAAATAGGATCAAGTTACCGTGCTGATAACTTTCTGTAGTGTTCTCTGAATGCAGGCAGTGACCCACATCATTGCATTGGAAGAAGGGTTTCCTGGCATGTATCAAATGTCCTCACAGATATGTTGGGGTGGTGCATCCATACAGAAGGAGTCACTTCAAAGGGAGGTGCTTGTTCACACTTGTCTTGTACTGTGAGAGGCGTGGTGTTGTCGAACGTACCAAGCGAGTTTAGATCCCTCTGTATTCTGTGTGTAAAAATCACTTATTCCATGCAGCAAAGTCAAGTTCAAATGTTCTGAGAACCAACCTTGTGCTTAGGGTATCTCTGTCAATTCTTTTACTGGATGAGAATAGTTGTGGCATGTTTTCCAGACCCACACCAAAACAAATTTTATTATGGAAGTTGAGGTACATTATGAATACTTCACAAGTTGATTATTTATTTATGATAGTTATGGTTTCATTAAAAGTGGCACTACCTGCTGAGCAGCACAGCTATGCTTTTAACTGTTTTTATCAAGTTGTTAAAATTACACAGATGATGAATATTTCAATAGTGAGAAAGAGCAAACCATTTAACAAACTATGTTTGTTCAAGATTCTTATGCTATCTAAAATGGCAATGCCTGTTAATTTGTGTAAATAACCAAAGCTGCATGTTAAGAAAGGAAACTTAAGGTTGCCCATAGCAATTTCAGCATGTCAGAAGGGTGACTTTTATGAAGTAGCAAACCAGTGTCAAGAGGTCATTTTGTCTGCACTGGATATAGCAAAAATCAGTGTTTTAAAAGGACCAGATCTAAACAGATGAAAAATCAAGTATGTTAAAGATTTTAATATTATTCTCCCCATCCTCAATCAATAATGTGATTAGTGTATGCTGGTAAAAATGATGGCTTATTTATATGGATAGCCAGCTTTGCTATTCACTGTATATAATTAGAACTGTGAGTATTGGTTATAATTATAACACGAATTTTTGTTCATTAATTTTCTTAGTGTAGTTTTAAAGATTTCCACTTGGTGGAGCTTTATGATTGAATTTTTAATATATAAAATTCTAAATATTTGTGATTTAGACTTAGTAACTTCTCCCTTGTAATGAAACAAAATAAATTCAAGAAAATTAAATAAAGAGTAAATTTCAGATGTTTAGTGTTCCCTTTCACTTGATTCTTAGATCAAACAATGATTTTTTTTTTTACAAGGTATGATTATATTACTTGAAAAATCCTTGATGTGATTAACTTTAATCTTTTGAAAACAGGGTGGCATGATAGCTATAATAGGTACTGACATGTGTGTTATATTCACAAGCTTAGTATTACTGCTCTGTGAATATGTGTAGAGTTATACATATATATTTTAAAAAAAACCACTCCCAAATTTCTAAAGTATTTCTAGATGAGGCAGTGTAATCATAGTGTAAAATAATATTTTATTCTTACTGTGTAGGGTTTTATGAAATTCGGAAGGATCCTAAAGTATTTAGGAAATTACTTTCTCAGAATAGAATGCCTGATATGATGGAAGACTTCTCACTGCAATGTAGGAAGACACAATGTGTGATTTTTCTGTCCTTAGAGAGACTCAAAACTAGACTGGACAAGGACATAAGTCAAATCATAGAATCTTTTAGGTTGCAGAAGACCTGTCAGATCCTCAAGTCCAACTATTAAGGTAGCATTTCCCATTCCACCACTAAACCATGTCCCTAAGCAATGTCTTTTAAATCCCTCCAGGGATGGTCACTCCACCACTTCACTGGGCAGCCTGTTCCAATGTTTGACAGCCCTTTCAGTGGAGAAATTTTCCCCAATATCCAATCTAAGCCTCCCCTGGCACAACTTGAGGCTGTTTCATCTTGCCCTTTCACTTGTCACTTGAGAGAAGAGACCAACACTTGCCTCACTACAACCTCCTTTCAGGTTGTTGTAGGGCATGACAAGATGACCCCTGAGCCTCCTCTTCAAGCTAAACAACCCCAGCTCCCTCAGCTGCTCCTCACAGGACTTGTGCTCCAGACCCTTCCCCAGCTCTGTTGCCTTTCTCTGGACATGCTCCAGCACCTCAATGTCTTCCTTGTAGTGAGGGGCCCAAGACTGAACACAGGATTTGAGGTGCAGCCTCACCAGTGCCCAGCACAGGGGGACAATCCCTGCCCTGGTCCTGCTGGCCACACTGCTCCTGATGCAGGCCAGGATGCCATTGGCCTTCCTGGCCACCTGGGCACACTGCTGGATCATATTCAGCTGCTGCAGACCAACACCCCCAGGGCTTTTTCCACCAGGCAGCTTTCCAGCCCCTGGTCCCCAAGCCTGTAGCATTACAGGGGCTTATTGTGGCCCAAATGCAGGACCTGGCACTTTGCCTTGTTGAGCCTCTTACTGTTGGCCTTGGCCCATTGATCCAGCCTGTCCAGATCCCTCTGAAGACCCTTCCTGCCCTCAGGCAGAACTTCCTCCCCAGCTTGGTGTTGTCTGCGAACTGACTGTGGGTGCACTGAATCCCCTTGTCCAGATCATTGATAAAGATGTTGAAGAGAAGTGGTCCCAGTGCTGAGCCCTGGGGAACACCCCTTGTGACCAGCTGCCAACTGGATTAACTCCATTCCCCACAACTCTCTGGGCCTGGCCATCCAGACAGTGTTTTACCCAGCAAAGGGTGTGCTCATCCAAGTCCTGAGCAGCCCATTTCTCCAGGAGAATGCTGTGGGAAACGGTGTCAAAGGCTTTACTACAGTCCAGGTAGACAACACCCACGGTCTTTCCCTTGTCCACTGAGTGGGTCACCTTGTCCCAGAAGATGGGGTTAGTCAAGCAGGACCTGCTTTTCATAAACCCAGGGTGACTGGGCGTGATCACCAGGTTGTCCTGTACGTGCTGCATGATGGCACCAAGATGACCTGCTCCATAATCTTCCCCGACACCAAGGTCAGACTGACAGGCCTGTAGTTCTCTGGATCTTAATTCCAGCCCTTCTTGTAGATGGGTGTCACATTTGCTAACTTCCAGTTAACTGGCACCTCCCCGGTTAGCCAGGACTGCTGATAAATGACGGGAAGTGGCTTGGTGAGCACTTCCTCCAGCTCCCTCAGCACCCTTGGGTAGATCCCATCTGGCCCCATAGACTTGTGTGTGTCTAAATGATATAGCAGCTTTCTAACCATTTCCAATTGGATTGTGGGGGCTTCACTCTGCTCCCCATCACTATCTACCATGACAGGGGGCCGAGTACCTGGGGAACAACTCATCTTACTATTAAAGACTGAGGCAAAGAAGTCTTAAGTACCTTGGCACATACTCCTGCAACTTTAAGGTTTTCTTCTTGAAGAATGCGCAGCCTTCCTGGTTTCCTTTGCCTTTCAAGACTTCCTCCCAAGGGACTCTGTCAACCATGCTCCTAAACAGGCCAAAGTCTGCCCTCTGGAAGCACAAGGTAGCAGTTCTGCTGACCCCTCTCCTTACTTCTCTGAGAATTGAAAACTCTAATTTCATGATCTCTGTGCCCAAGACAGCCTCCCGCCATGACAGCATCCACAAGTCCTCCTCTGTTCACAAACAACAGGACCAGTGGAATTGTGTGTCTCGTGATAACAGACACATAGCCACCAACTTGATGGTTTCACTTTTTGGTTTGATTCATTGGTAAAGTCGAAGGTTTTGGAACAAGTAACATTTTGGTAGGATTGTGGAAATATAGGAAATTTAGTATATAAATAAGGAGAAGGCTCTCTTGGCAGCAATTAATAGAAGGTATGTGATAGAATTACTTTACCCATCATCAAAATATATCTGCATAAAATGTAGCAACATTTCAATAGTCAAAGCAGGTAATGAATGAGCTCCTCCACATATCTTTGCAGCTTATGTGAGTATTGCTGTGGGAGATCTCTGTTCCCCCTTAGTATATTATACATAAAGAGAATATACTGCTCAGATCTTTCCAGGCCAGGCTTTTCATCATTTTTTTTTCCATTTTCTGAGGGATTCTTCCATTCCTTACATTCCTTATTGAGTTTAGTCTCTCAATCCCCAGACTTCCGAATTATTACCTTGTCTTCTCTGAAATGAACATTTTTTTTTCCTCAGTGTTTTGTTGTATTAATAATGTGAATTGTGAATAACTGATAGAAGGAAAAAAACTTGGATGCTCTGTAATACCTACTTATAGATCTGACTAGATATTCTCTTTGTGTTTTCCTTTGCCTTGTTCATTTCTCTAATGTGGGCAAAATTTAAGTATATACATCCAAGAATTCAAATTAAAAAACCCAAAGAACCAAAACCATCCCCCTGTCCTCCAGAAAACCCCACCCACCCAAAAGCCACAACAACAGTCTGGATTATTTTTGTTTTAAGGTTTCAAAATTAAGAATTGCTGTTTCTGAATAGTCTTCAGATTCTGAAGTCAAGTAATATATCTGGAAAGGTATATATGTATATATAAAAGAAAAATAATCATAATCAAGAATGAATTCCTGTTTTAAAATAATAATTTTCAAATATAAGAAAATATCAGCTACACATATGAGAAATGTATACAGCTGGTGGTGAGCCTCCCCCCAATTATGAGTGAATAGAGTGTCTTGGCAGCTTGAGAGAAAACCTGAATGTAGGTCTGACAGCCATGTCTGAATGTCATGCAGTGACTGAGCCAACCGAAATAAAGGAAACCAGGTCATCTTGGCTGGGGCTGTGCTTCGTGCCACACAGATGTAGTCTGACTGTCTTTAAAAGAAATCAGTTTGGATCCCTCCGGCAGAGCAGTCATGTTAGTAGGCCAGTCTTGCCGTGCTGATTAGCCCTGTTGAGGACCATGTCTCTGCACAGCACTGCCTAGACCTTCCTGTGCCTTTAGGTGCCTACGTTGGCAAAGCAGACTGAACTCCTGTGCTGCTTTTTCCCCTCGATCAACTGGGCTGGTTTGGTGTGGTGTGTGTTTGGTCTTTTTTTTTTAAATAAGGATGGATTTTAAAAATGTATAATATGTTCCTAATGAATATTTAATGTTTTTAGTGTTACCCTGCCTTCCAACTTTACCAGACTAAGAAACAGGAGAAGAAAAAAGCATAAGTGGAACAGCTGACAACAGGGATCCTGAGGGAAAATATCTAGAGAAATAAATAGCTTTTGAGGCCAAACTTCTGTTTATGAAAAATACATCTATAGGAATGTCATGTGTGCATTTATTCAGTGTTAGGTATTATATATGTAGACATGTAATTTATGATACAGTTAAATAACTTTAAAGTGTTTTAATCATTGCTAAGGAGATCTGTGGGAGACAGATTAGAGCAGATTGAAAGGTGTTTCTCTCCTCTCCTCACACTGCTGAACTGCTTTGGAGGTGCACAGTGCAGTTTTTCTAGGCATTCTTAACATGGGTGAAGTGTGTGTAGTTTTCTTGACTTCATAAATTGGGACTTTTTTGTCCTAAATTTCTAATGTTTGAGAATTAATTTCAGGTAGTAAGTCCTGTTGGAGGGGAAAAAAGTCTACTATCAATCAATACGATACCAATTAGTTCTTCAGTAACTCTTAAACTTGCAGAAGGAAGAAAAAAGTGAAGAAAGGTGGTGTTTGCAGAGATGTTTCTTCTTGGCTGTGTTGTTTTTCATGCTGGTATTAAACTGCTATTTTTTCCCCTTGTGAAAGTGGAGTAGAATCCTGCATTCTGGAGTCTCATCTTCTTGCTGCCCTGAGGGGTGATGTGGCTCCCTTTTCAGTCAGGACAGAGAAAAAATAGAGTTCATGCAAAGCCTGGGGACCTGTGTGATGCTTGCAGACCTGAAGCCATGAACAGAGAAGTAACCACACACAGGTGATGTTTTGAGTATCTACTTAATACACTATGAGCAGCCTCTCCTTTTAGTTGAAGGTGTCTGGACTACTGGCTCCTGATGGTTTCTCTGGCTGCAAATGAGAGTGCTGAAAGTGTTTCAGATGGTATTACTATGGGCTTTACCTCTTTGTAGTTCATATGTGTAACGGCTTCAAAATCTACCGACAGAAGAGCAATTCCAATAGCATCTAGATCATGATCCAGGTTTCAGTACATAGCATTTAAGTGGCATCTTGGCAGAAAGAACCAATAGATGAGATGTGCACTGCAAGAAGGAAGGTATTGTCCATATTTATTTCATGCAGGCTTATGTGTTGGGTGCCTAATCGTTGAAGTTAGTATCAGTTTTCTCATTAACCAAACTGGGACTGTAATTGCTGAAGATCTGGTGCAGGCAGAAGTGCAGTGGAGAGTTTTAGATGGTTAGACAAGAAGTCTGTGACAGAAGTAAAGCTGCAGCTGAAACCAAGTTGCACCACAGTAATCAGATGACAGATGTCCTTCCTAGGACAGCTTTGTGACCATGTGTGGGATGAATGGATGGAAGACACACAAAAAAAAAAACCAGCAAAGAGAGAGGCACATCTGTTTTTTCTGCATCCAGCCTGGTTTAGAGTAATGTAGGTGATGCATACTTTGATACCTTTTGGACATCAACTATTGCTTGCTTAGGTTTCCTGGGTTGTATGCTCTGACAGACCTTCCTGTGTGGAGTGTTCTCGACTGTGCGAAACACTTAGCATAGCTAGTAACAGTTGGAGCCTACCTGCACAGCCAAGGGAAGACATAGCAATTGCACGGCTAATAGCAAAACAAACCATAAAACCTTCACATTTTATCATGTGTTTTGTACCTATCCTTAGTTTTGATTCTTGAGGGCATAGTGTAATTTCCTATGAAAGAGGTGAAGGATTGTGTGTGCCATGTTGTATATACTTTAAGTCAACGTATACATTAAAGGGTGATCTAGCTTTTGAACCTCTGTTTAACAAATTGTACCAGGGTTTAGCCAATCCCCAGAACTTACTGAAGATTGCTGCGTGATGGGGTGCTGCTAGTTCTGCAAGCATCAGTGGTGGTTTTTCAGGCTCACAGTGAGTTCCTGTGTGAAGTGCCCCATGCAAGGTAGTCAGTCTGATGTTCTCTGTGATCTGGTCTTTCTGCTGGTACACAATGGGGCAGAAGGGAATGCTCTGTGTGAGGGGTAGTATTGCCAGTGTTGAATATTTGAATGTTGTAAGTTTTTAAACAAAATAATTTGCCTGGTCTGAAATAATCAAAACAACCCTGCCTGTTTCTATTGGTGTTTTGGATTTGACTTCTTCCTCTGTGTGGGCTTTCCCTCAGTGTTGTAGATTAAAAAATGAGCCTTAATAATCTATGCACTCTAGGCTTATGAAGGTGTCAGCTCTGTCTTTGCCTTCTGCTCCATGACTTTACTGCTTTCTCCAGTGATGAACTTCTTCCTCAGCCACCCCACTTCAGAGTCTTCCTAACCTTGCCAGCCTGCACCATGCTGTAGTTCTTCCATGAACGAATCACTGTTGATGACACATGGTTGGGGTGACTACAGCTGCCAGCCATGGCAAAGAGTTCTTGCGTCTTGTCAGTGCCGCTGCAGTTTCTTGATCAATAGGCAGAGGGGGTTTGCTGGTTCAGGCTGCCCCCTGCACCTAGCATAATGGTTTATAGCCATACAAGTAGGAAACTGCTACAACAGTAATTAATCGCCTACGACTGCCAGCACAGAAATCTACACTAAGCCATAATACTCTGAGAAAGGTAGGTCTTTGGGGCCAGGTGCTGTGCAAGAAGTAACAAAGGCAAGCTGGCAATTTCATGAGCTAGGTTTCAGCCTGCATTTGGTAGAGCGGGAGAAGGGGATGCAGTGACATAACAGGAAGGACAAGCTTTAGTTTAGAAAGACAAATCTTAGTGCAGCACCTGAGTTAATGCTGCAAAATGCTGCATGTAGTGGGATCACACCTGGGGTAGGATTATGAGGAATGATTTACAAGGGTTAAACGGGGGGTCTGGGGGTAGAGGTAAGAACATCTGTACCTGTGAGGACCTGGGGAATGCCAAGCTCTGTGTTAGGTTACCTGATGTGTCATGCTAACCCTGATTATTGAGTCTACAGGTGTGCTGTTTGCTTAACACAGAGGCTGTGTTGGTTGTTCACTTCTTACTTTTTTCATTGTAAATGGAAAATTGCCATAGAAACTATGTGGGCAGGTTTTTGTATTCAAAGGTCGATTATTTAACTGTGATGTGAAAACTTAAGAGTCTATTGGCCCTTCACACAAGGAAGAAAAATTCCTGTAAATAAAATGATTGCCTTGTTTTTATATTGTTTTTCTGCACAATGATATCTTGATTTTTTTTCTTTAATTCGTAGCTTGTATGACTTGCTTTGCTTGGCTTTGCCACGAGTGTTACTCTTAATCAACCAGTTAGGGAACCAGTCAGGATTTGGGATTGTTCCTGGTGTTCTGTTAGTATCATTTACAGCTAATGAACACCTAAAGATTTAATGGAAAATACACAACTGAAAGGTTGGATCTGTTATTAGGAGTTGCAGAAATTAATAGAAAACACATCATAAAGTATCTTTCTTTCATAAAATGCACCGATATTTTGGGCAGCATTTGCTTTCTTGTATTTCAGCAGTTCCACTTATCAAAATCAGAAATTGCAGAAATGAGCAAAAGCCGTTTCAGCTAAAAAACACACTTTTGAGTTTGAAAAAGCTTAGAAGGCTTCATAACTTTATATGTGAACCAAAAACCTATATTATGTATTATCTAAGTCAAAGATTAAGTAATTTAAATACTTATAATAATTTTGTTTTGATGTGGACCCACAGGTGGGAGGTGTGGGAAGAAATTGTCTGCTGATGATCCATTAAAACTTGTCTGTGTATGTGTGAGCTTTATGTATTGAAAAATGGATATTATTATTATTCAGCTGTAACTGAGCAGAGGACTCAGTCTGGAGACATTATGAACATTTTCTTAAAAACTGATTTTTCTTTCATTTGATAGGTCTTATTACTTAATAAATGACTCCTCCTGAGATTTGGCTGGTTTATTTTGCTGCAGATCTCAAAACATGAGGCTTTCAGACTGTAACAGTAACTTGTGGAAGAGGACACAGTGGTTAAAACCTGTCCACAAGCTGTCAGAGAACTTTCCTGGGCTTCTTTCTCAGGAAAGTATATTGCTGTCTGTTTTGAGTAGATTAGCAGAAGGGAGAAGCTGGGTGATGGTGTAGAGCTGGGCAGCAGTGCCGATGACAGGGAATGGTGTTTCATGCCTAACTTCCAGTCCTGATATGTGCTTAGCATGAATGTTTTCCAAAATCCAACGTAGTAGTCATGCTTTCTGTAACATTTCTTTTGGTGTTCAACAAGTTTCAGCGCAAGTCAATATTAACCACTGAGTAAAAAATTACAGGTTTATATTTGAAATTTTTAGTCTCTAGACTTTTTTTAAGTGAAAGGTACTGCCTGTAGAAAGCTGCTGCTGCTGTTTCATGTACTGTCGGATTCAGTGACTCTCCCATCTACACAGGTGTGTGCGGAAAGGAATGCTTTATAAATATTAACAGATGAAGCATTGTAACATCTCTGAGGTCAGGGAGAAGTCTTACTTGGTTTGTAGGTAAGAAAAGACATAGACTTGTTTTTATTTGTGGTAATATAGTCAGTCTGAGACAAAAATCTCCCAATTCTATCTGGTGACTTGTAGTTCTTTGCGTCAGTGAGAGATTGCTCTTTCTTATTTGTGATTTTATTTTTCCTTCCGCCTTCTCATTCATACCTGTTTCATTTGCATACAGGACACTACAAGACTGTTGCATTTGCATAGCCATAATGAAGTTAATAACATATACCACATACAAAAATTATATTATAAAAATGAGTAGATAATTGTATTTTTAGGTATCAATTTTAACCTACCCATCCAAAACATGTAAATTTGAATCCACAGTAGAAATAGTTTTGAGATCTCTTTTTGTACATTGTGGTTTGTATTTTTGGGATTTTTCAGCCACAGTAGCTGTGCATTAAATAACTGACCAACTAGAATATTCAGTGTATAAAAAGGTAGCGTTTTTAACACCATGAATGAACTAATGCTTACTCAGCAGAACTGCAGGACATTTTTAAACATAAGAAGATGAGTTAATGATGTAGAAATTGTATATATGCACTGTCTGAAAATCAAACTAAATGGAACACATGGCATTGGGTTATGGAATGAAAAGAAAATTGCATTGGAATGAAAATTAGTTTATTTTACAGAGTTTGGGGTATTTTTCAGGTATTTTGTTTATGGTAGTGTTTATCTCAAAATATTAGTAAATAAATATAATAAAAGTATTTTTCATGCTATTAATGAAGCATTTTGTTGCATACTTGGGTGATACTTTTAAATGTTTCACTGAACATTGTGTATAATTTGCTCTTCATATGTCACTTTTTGGTGTTATGTGAGAAGTTGTATAAGGGTAAAGGCAAACCAAAAGACTCAGTATGTGAACTGCTGGTGTTGTAAAAAGCAGATTGTTAATTACATAGGATACGTTACTTAGAGTACTGAAGACATTACTAATAGAATAATTTGAATTCAAATGTGACTTGCTGTGTCCTTGCTAGATTTATTTTGCTTCTGCTTCCCCCAGTCAATTTTTAGGTAAATAATCCTTCATTTCTATGGCTTTAAATTCCAAATGTGAACAGCAAAAGTTTTTTCACTTCAGCTTTTAGCTGCTATTTAATGAAAGGTAGATCTGAGGTATTGGTAGTAGAACAAAGTTATTACTTTTATCAGTGATTAATTTTCTTGTTTTCCTTTTGTATATTTTGGAGAAAGCACTGTAATGTATCTTTTAAAGCTAATGCAAGTTTGTTTATTATGGTATGGAACTGCATTTTCTTTAGAATGGAACTGTAATATCTCAAACAGCAAAGCTGCCCAAATATGTAGGATTATATTACTTTTATTGATGTGTTCCAGCCTTTATGAGTAGTATAGATCTTGTCTTTATGTTGTCTAGATTCAGTAATCCTATGTAAAATTTTACGAGAATAGCGGTCTTCCTTGGACTAAATGTGTGGGACTGTGTGTACATCTCTTGAGAAGAGAAGAAAGGTTTACTTGGCTTTGTTTGGTTACCAAATTTCAGGAAGATTTTGATTCTCCTGTGATGGATTTTAAGAGCTCATGCTATGTTAGTCTGGAACAAAATTAACTCACAGGGTGGTGAAATGCAAGAATATTGTATTACTGAATATTACAGATGCTCAGATGAGGGAGCTATTGGCCTAGAGACGCACTAGTGCCTGAGAAAACTAGAAAAAATATTCTATTTAGAGACTACTCTGCTTATATGTCATTTTCTGTATTTATTTGACCTTTTGCTCATTCTTTATTACTAGGGCAATTTACATAAAATAGGATCTATGCCATTTATGAGTTCATGTGTTCCTGCTGCTTATTCTTCCCTTGAAGTTCTAATCCTTTGTGGCATTTCACCCCAAAGCACTTTACAGTAATTGCTAATTGATATAAAAGGATCACTTCATCCACCCCTGACATGTAGCACCTCGGCAGTGAAACTCAGAAGCTGTTTAACAGTGAGCAGTGGGACTACACAACATTTTGAGGAAGGGAAAAAAAAAAAAAGGTAGCCCATCAAACTGAAAATGAAAAGGCAGTTTACATAGTCAGAAATCAGCTGCAATTTCCATTTCAGGATTGGGTTGGGACATTGGGGTTAATATTCCTGGTCTTCAGAAAAGAGACACTTGGTCATGAGAAGAGGACAGAATGGCTGTGTTTATATGTTATTCAGAAACCAGCACCTCCAGAAATATGTTACTCTTGAAATCCAGTATATTTTCACATAGCTTGTGAAATGGATTGGTGGAGACTTGGAGGAAAGAATTTTGCTTACAGAATCAGTCTTGGTATGCTGCCACTTTCAGGGTTACTTAAGACTTCTCAGTTAAGAGAGATATATATATATTGGCTATCATAAATAGTGACATTGTGGAGTTAAATGAATGCCTGTAGAGAAAGGTTATTTTACACAGACTTGGTCTGTGAATGGCAGCTACAAAGCAGGAGTAAGCTTCAGTAATTCCTTCTAGAAGGCCTCAGAAATGCTGTTTCCAAAACACAGCCTTGAAGTATGGTCATCTTCATCACTATACAAGAGCTGCATCTCTCTGATAGGTACAAAGATGACTTCTAATTTATCAAGAAGTCATAAAAAGACATAACATAGAACAAGCCTGGGAAGGTGTGAAAAGAACACTTGAAAACCTAGGAGGAAACTGCCCCCGCAAGTGCAGCAGAATTGCTAAGATGTGGGTTAATAACGGAGGTTTGTGTGTATGCTGCTACTCAAAATAAGCAGATAGCTCTCGCTCGTACCCCCTAGCTCCTCTCATGGCTGCATGACAGGTTCGATAGCGCATTTACCCCACTTGTTGGATTCAGTATTGTTTATGCCTATATTACCTATGTATTCCTGAGTGATTTCATTAATTTGCTGTATAACTATGTAGCAGTCAGTAGCACTTAATTTATTTTACTGATTTACATCTACCATTAAAAAAGAAAACCCATACAAAGCTTTGAGTGACATGACTGTAATTAAATTTTAAATAACTATAAATTAAAATATAACTGTAAGTTAAAGTTAACTATCAGTTAAAAATAAACTTCACAAGCCAGCAGTCTTTGCTATTCAGAGAGAGGTGGAAATTTATCAGCAGACATTCTGCAGAAGCTGATTTGGTCTCAAATTATACTTGAAACCTTGCAAACTGGGTGACTTTTGCAATGTTCAAAGGATTTTTACTTCTTGCACTCTTTCAGACAAAGAGGATGAGAAAGTTCAGAGTCCTAGGCATATTTGGGATTCCCACTTCTTAAGGATGAGACTCTGAAATGCACTCCAGTAAGTGTAGAAGCAGCAGTAAATGACCAGAAGAAATGCTTTCCTTCACTTAAGTTAATTAGCATTTATAATTAATATCTTCATTTTTACCAGCAAGTGCCTCATACAGATTCTAGAGCATTTGTCATACATTCATAGCGTTTATAACATGGAAGAAACTTGTTAAAGCAAGGGTCATCCTATGAGCCATTTCTTATAAAAGAGGAAATCTTTTCCAATGGAAACAAAATTAACTTAAGTGAGACTGCCTGAAAAGCTTTGATTTGAAATACTGTGTTTCTCTAGTGTTTTCTAAGGAAGTTGAGGAAAAGATGGGGGTTTTTTGTATTTTGCAAGGCCATAAGAATGCAGCAAAGACCTGTTCTTTAAATGGAATTTGGTTATCAAATTATTAGAATGCTTTCAAGTAACTTCTGAATTCTTCTATCCCAGATCTAAGGGAGGAAAAGTTCCAGAGGAAAATATTGCAAATGTATTCAAAGACATGTAATGTCAAGAATGATGAAGTCTGTGAAGGGGAAATACCAGCCTCCCCCTATACTGTTTTTTCAGTGACCTCAGGATTTCTTTGACTGATATTTTTTTTTTTTTTTTTTTTTTTTTTTCCTACTGAGATGTGCACTGTGATAATTTTTCTAGTTTGACTTATACAGCACAGCAGGGCATATGTAATGTGTTCAGTGTCCTGTTGTGGTCAGGAAGATGGGACTTTGAAGAAGGAGTAATCAGTTGAATGAAAGTGGTGACATCCACCAAATAAAATAAGGAAACCACTCTGGTTCAATGAGAAAGTAGAAACTTCTCTAAAGATTAAATGGACTTTATTGCTTGTGATGCTTTCGCTGAGCTTAGTCTTTGGAAAACATCAGATTGTACAAAACCAGGCTGAAGTTATGAAGGTTTGTGTGTTGTTTCTTTTCATGACTGACTGTTGTGGTCCAAGTTTAGGGAGATATTGTCTGATGACATTAGTATGTTGTCATATACACAAGGTCTGTTTATGTTGCATGAAACTAGAGGTTGTTTCTCTGGAATGAAAGTGTTTAGAGTTGGAGCTGGGATGATGTTATATAGGGGGTGGTGATGGGAGTGCCCAAAAGTGAAAGGTAACAGTGAATTTAAGCTGACTTTGTTCATCTGTCCCTGCCCCTCTGCTCAGATTAGTGGAATCCACTATTTAGTTTGCATCTCATATTTAGAAGATATCCAACTCCTTTGTTCTTGCCAAATATTTAATGGTCAGTCAGTAATGACATGTAAGCCTTTCAAATGGAAAAAACTTACATTTCAGGGAATGATAATTTTTTTTTTTCATTGTAAGTTTGGGTAAAGTGGTATAGATCAGATAATGTCTTTTGCAAAGATTAGTTTTTGACGTGAAACATTTAGTCAGGTTATTCAGCGTGAAATTAATTTTGAGAACTGTGAAACAGTTTACCTGATGTTGTGTCACTTATAAATAATACAAGGCTGGTGTTATTTGTTTTGTTGCAGAAAGATTTATTCTGTGTTTTAAAGGTTTTGGCTTTTTGCCTATTGTTTTGGTTTTAAAATAACGTTTAAGTTATCAGATTGAGCCAAAAATTCCACAGGAAAGCTGTGGAGTCCATCTAGTCTCCAGCCCTCACAATATAAAAATGACGTTTTCCAAAAGAAAAACTTGGATCAGAAAGGTAGGGACTTGCTGAAGAGCTTGGTAGTGGATCTTCCTGATCGGATAGTCTTCCCAAGTGATCAGAAGACTATAATTTTGAAGGTTTACACAAAATACCATAGCTGTCTCAATGCCTTCTGAGCAGATGGATATTTCTGAATCATAAAAACAGCCACTATGAATTCAGTCTTGAAAAAATATCAAGCTTTTCTTATTTAAAAAAAAAGTTGGAAGACTGAATGGAGAATTGAACATATCTTACTACAGCAAAGTCTAAGTTGAGGCATGTTGATTTGCAGTCCGGAATAACTACCTGATGGGCAACTTAAAAATTCATTGGCAGTTCTGCTACTTCTGCAGTACTTTTCCTGTTAGAGCTGTAGTGTTAAATAATTGATGAAGAAGGAGTCCCTGTAAAATTGAACCATAAACAAAGAAATCTTGACACACACAAAGTCATTGTAATAAACTCATGCTTGCAGTGTTTTATTTACACAAAGTAGTGGGGTTTTTTGTATCTACAGCATGTGTATCAGTGGGTTTGTGTTGCTGCTCTTTTAGTTTTTAAGCATATGCAGAATATCCTGACTTCCCATTGACTTCAAGAATTAAGCAAGATCAGTAGGAACCTGAAATGCTCCAGACTGAAATTCTTATACATTAACTTCAAATATTCTGAATTGTGTTAACTCATACCCTACATGTGGGGTAAATTACTCAACAAAACTTCCAAACTAAGTTTTTGCTCTGGTGGCATTTTAGACCTTCTGCCTCTCCTGTAGGTATAATACACATCCCACACAGATATGAAGGATGGCTCTTCCATTCCATTGCATGACTGACTGACTGAAGTATGTATATCTACACTTTTGCATTCAGCATCAGTGGCATGTGACAACTAGCTGCAGCCAGTATACCTCAAAATTTTTAAACTTCTTTTAGGTACTTCAATAAGGTTTAGGCTTAGCTGTAGTGCAGTTGGATTTCCAAATGTTTGAATTGGATTACTGTCAGAGCCGGATTCAGATGTCATGTTCAGGTCCAAAATGTACAGCATTATTTTGCTTATCATCATAATGACAATTTTTTTCAGTTTATATGAAAAGTTTATTTTTCGGTTTAACTGAAACCCTTGTGGAAGTGGAATAATCTGCAGATGGATGGATTGATGAAAACAATACTAGAAAACCCTATTTATCTAACATTAATGTTATGTGTGTGTTTCTGGTTCTAAGTGGGACATCTACAACAGAATCTGGAAACCTTGCATCCTAACTAGGCAGTGACACTTTATGATACTACCTTGTCTTCACAAAAGTTGTAAACTAGGATGCTTTCACACAAAATTGTTTCTCAGGGCATCTGATTTGTGAAGTTTCTTCCCTTAGCACCCTTACTGTAATTCAGGTACACTAGTAGTAGAAATCTGTGGTAGAGGTTTAGCACTCAATATATTAGTAGACTGTAGAGGGGGAAAAAAAAAACAAACCCAGTTATGTAAAAAGTCACTGAGTGACATCAAAAGTCAGTAATCGGGAATGTCAGACTGTCAGACTGCATTATTAGAATCAGCTCATCCTTATTAAGTGCACTTGAGCTCTGCAAATGATGATTCATCTCCCAGGTGGTATAATGGCCACTCACTAGATCTCAGTAGGAGTTTTCCTTGTTACCTGTTCTAGAAATCAACTGTCAATGACTATTGCAGAAGCTTCAAGTTATCCATTTCTAGTTACAGCCTCTGTGTGGAGCTTTTGGAACATGGGATTGATTTTTCTTCTCTTTCCCACCTTTTCTTTCCTCCCTGTATTAGTAACTAACCTGAAGTGAATCCCAGAGTCCAACAACTGGGGTCAATCATATCTGGGAAAAGTGATACTGCTCTTACTGGCTTCTCTCCTCACTCTTGCTATATGGCTAACACAACTAAGGTAATGTTATGTTCCCTTCTGAATACGTAATTAAGTGTCTGCTGCTGCTTAGCAGATCTCCAAGCGAGTGAGTTGCAAGTCAGCCTTAGATGCCTTGTTGCTTGAGCATGTTGTCAAAGGACTTTCCTCAGCCTTTCAAGGCTTCTAGTTTTAGCTAGTTTCCATTTGGGTTTGGTAGAACTAAGCGTTTGGACTCTGGAACTCCACACAAAGGAACCTTGTCCATTTTGACTTCTCAGAGATCAGAAATCGTGGCCATTTGACACCTAAAGGTACTCCTGAAGGATTTCTAGCTGATATTTTAAAGAACAGTTAATATATATTTGTCATCTTGTCAAAGCATACCATTGTGTTTGTCAGTTATATTATAATTGTAGTGTCTGGGTATTAGAATGTCTCCTTTGTTTTTTCTTTTTATGTAACTAAATTAATTCTCTATCTTTGATAATGTGATGAGAGATCAGCTTGAAGCTCCAGTTGCTCTCTTGAACTCATATTTTACTAGTCTTTCATGTTGGTGATACCTCCCAGCCCTAAGGACAGGCAAAGCTTCCTTTTTATGGTAAATTCTTCCTTTAGCTGTTTTGCTGGAATTGCTGACAGATTAGCAGTGTTATGTGAGCCTGTGCAAGATGTTCCTTGGATTAGCAGGGTTGTCCAAAATGGAAACCAAAGAAAAATTATACTCGGAGATGCTAATGATAGGATCCTACTTTCCTCTAGTGATTGGCAGCATCGTCTGATTGAGGTGAGACAGCTCTAACACACTTCCCAGGCGATCTGCTCAAAATGAGGCAAAAGGAAAGAAAAGGGGTGCTGGATTATGTTCCGTAGTGTTGCACTTTCTCTCCCTAATCCAACCCACAGGTTTCTACGTGCCTTTATTTAAGTGCACAGTGATCTGAAGCCTTTGCAATTGCTCTGCTTGTGATCTTTCTTATTGATTATGTCCAGGGAATCAGACATGGGGGAATATATTATAGTGAGCTTGAAAACCTCTGTTGACTTAGAAATTGTAAAAATACAGGAAAAAAAACTTAAAAAGCCAACAAATACACACACACACACACCCCCCAACTGACCAAATACAGAAACCATAGAATTATGAGTATACTGAAAGAACAGGACTTTTCTCATTGTGCTGGAAGATGCATTATCAATTCAACTTGTGATTGATTTGGAAAAAGACACAACAAAGGTTAAGAGTGTGATTTTTTTACTTTTACAAAGAACTTTTTCCTTCAGTATTGGGGTTGAAGAGGATAATACCTTGAGGATTTCTTTATCTCTTTGTTAGTCCTTAGAGCTCATATCAGGCAAAATATCCGTATTCACAAGAAAAACACAGAGCATATTGACATGTTACAAGATAGTCTTCAGGCTTGTGTGCTTAATTTATATGGAAGAGTCATATTAGCAAAATTTTCCTTAATTTTCCAGTTTTTGGTCTGTCTTTCTAACAGTAATCCTACCTTTCCTGTCACTTTAGTGTTTTAAGATTTACAAAGGAAAATTACTTTGAAAAGACTATGCAGCCCTGAATGTAAAAACACCTTGAATTTATGTTGGGGGGAAAAAAACCTCAGGTCAGATGTAAATCTGTTCAAGGCAGGTTTAGGTTTTAATGTCATATAAAACCCACACAAGCTGTTTCTAGTGTATCTGTTATATAGGTGACTGCTTTTCTGTGCTTTCTTCAATATTTTACAGGCATATAATTCACAGGGGAATATGAATAATGTTATTGTGTGTCTTTAATGGCTGTCAGGTGAATTAGTCTTCCAATTAATAACATATCATTGAGAATGTGAAAATAAATTTAGGCAGATGTCTGATTAACTCGTATACCATTAGGAGTATGTGGTAGGTTGTGAAAACTAGTAGTGCTATGAAAGTAGACAGATTTTTGTCCAAGAAATCTGTTTGTCCTGAATATAAATGCATGATTCTCACTGAAAGACTATTGATCTTCATTGCATTTAAATTAACATCGTTTTCAGACATAGGAGTATGAACTTGATGTCTGAAACTTTTGACTTTTTAAAAAATCCTTAATGCTGATGTTGATTATAGTTTTCAGGCAGAAGTTGACAAAAACAAAAAATGCAATCCTCCTTCCCCCCAAAATTCTATCCTTCCCCAAGCAAATGTCATATGGCCACAACTAGAATTTTCTGTCAAATAACAAGTTCTCTTACTCCCCTTTTCCCTGCAGTGTTTTAAAACTTACTTCATTTTATTTTGTGAAATGGAACATACAAGTCACTCAAGATATTTTTCATTTCAGGTTTAGCAGATGATAAATAACAAATTACAAAAATGTTATGGAGGGAGAAATGAAGCTTAAAAAAGAGAAGTTAATCATATCAAGGCAGCTCAGTATGATGAGACAACGAATGACCAGACTCCCTTTGGCAAACAAAACTGACTCATAGTAAGGAAAAGAGGTTGCCAAGGCAGTGAAAACCAGAGCTAGAAACTTCTCGTCTAAGTCAAGTCACAAGTTGTGAGGCATTCATAGCCTATGGGAAATGGCGAGTCCGTTGCATGTTTCCCTTAATAAGAGAGGGGCTGCAGCCTCCCATCATTTCCTGGCAGAGAAGCCAGTGATGTCTTCGGTACAAAGGATGAACTGTGCCCTCACCCCATCGGCTTTCACTAGTCATGGTTGAGGTGCATTTATAGCAGTTTGAAGTTTTGATTAATGCTGTGCAATGGCTGTTTTGTGGCTGTAGGGGGGCATTTTCATTTCTTGGGGTATCAGACTTGCCCTGTGTAAGAGTGGCACAGTTACTCTGAATCATGTAATGTTGTATACACAAAGTACCTGATTTTGCAGCTCTTGAAATTAGTGCAATATACTATGTTGCTGCCTTCTTCCATAGTACTTCCTCCTTTCCATCACCTGAAACATAAACCCCTTTTTTTAAAAAAATTATTTTTGATATTCACTGTATTCAAGACTCCAGCTACTTAGTATGATCTTTCTAGACACTGGGCAAGGAGGACCTTCAGGACAAGGGCTCTGCTCTTGACTGTACCACTAGCTTTGGAGGGGTGATTGTGGCAAGTTGCTGTCTGTGTCTCAGCTTCCCTGATTACAGGACAGGAGTAACAAATAATACTTGTATGAAAATCACAATACAATTAGTGAATAAAAGCTATTATGTAAATAATTGGTAACCAGTTGGTGTTTGCTTGTCACTTGACTTTATAAATATTTTAGAATGTTAGAGGTATGAGAGAATAGATTGTCTAGGTGTTGTGTTAAGGGGTAAACTCTCAATTTCTTTCAGAACACAGTCAAATTCCCCAAACCTGAAAAAAATCTGTTGATGCATATGTCAACCTTTTTGAGCGGTACAAGTTCTTTTCGCACCAAACACCTCCTTGAAACACTTTTTCAGTGAGATCTGGGGAGCCATACTTGAGATCGGGAAGGAAAAGTTTTCCACAAAGTTATCGATGGGGCAGTTGTAGTTCTCTGTCACCTCTCATTTTGCTGTGACTCCTGCTTTTGTGGATGGGGATGCTCCCAGGCTGTGTGCCCTGCCTCCGCATCTCTGGGAACTGCAAAGCATGTGGCCAGAGTACCCAGAGGGGTCTACAGCTGCTTTAAGTTCCTCCTTCCATGCAGGGTTTTTTCCTGGATCCTCTCTCAATGGTGAATTTCATTCTGCAACTAGAAGGTAAGTGCTTTTTAGGGCACCACTGAATTGTACCAGTCCCTATTTCTGGACTTTTATCACTGCTGTCTTTGGTGATAGAATAGCCGTGGTCACTGGTATTGCTTTCTGAAGGTAAGGTTAGGAGTTCACTGTGAAAACGGCAGCAGTGGTGGAAAAGACTAATGCGTAGGCATAGAGTAGCAGCAAGGGGAGAGGGAGCAGTAGTTAAAGCAGTTAATTCTGCACACAAATCTGAAGAGGCATTTGTGTCTCTTACTGTTCCTTAACCTGCTTCACTCCCAATCACCTAAGCTGGCAAAGGCCTTGTATTTAAACTCGTTATTTGAAGACATAAGGCTGACTTCAAGTGAAATGGAGTAGAGAGTTGATCCCAGGAGCAGGTGTGCTGGCTGACCTGAGAGATGGGTGCCTCTCACCCTCCCCAGAGCAGAGGCAAGTAGTTAGGTGTGCTTAACCTTTCCTGCCACAGTTACTTCTGGAAAAAGGTGTTAGGAAAGGTTAGATGCTGAAGGTAACATTGGCAAGCCTGTACTGTCTGCTAGGACACCTGCTGCTGGAGCTGAGCTAACAAGCATGAGGGTGAAACATTCCAGCCATAAGGTGAGTTAATAAGGAAGTGGGACTCGGAGAAGTGTACCTACATAACACAACTCTGGGAGTTAAATAGGCTTGACTGAAATAATTCTCTTACTTAGGCCTCAATTTCATATTTTTAGGATGAAAAATGAAACACTTTAAATGAAGCAAATATGACATGCTAATATTGAAGACTAATAATGTTTTTGTTCTCAACACTTGTGCCTATTTTATGCTTCCTCTTGCTACTGGAATATCTTAGCATGTGTTGTTTCATTGTTTTGCACTGTAAAAATGTGCTAGTAGTGTTATTTTCTTTCATCCTTCATGCTTTTAAGAATTATTTTATGTGAGCTGAATATGTCTTTATTGGTTAAAATAAGTATGTTCTTAAGCATTAAAGTAAAGCATGTCCGATATGACCCTGAATGCCTGTAACTTGTTGGCAGAAACGGTGACAATATATATTGCCTAAGGAGACACCCTCATTAACAATTTGTTTCTTTCTAGCAAACAGATAAAATTTTTGGAAATCCAATTAGATTTGATGCTTTTTTCCTTTCCAAGTAATTTTGTAACTGATATAAACCGAAATGAATGATGACTTTTTCAAAACCCCATACTTTCATAAAGTTAAAATAGGCTTCAAGAACAAATCAGTGCACCGCAAAAATTAATACATGCGAAGTAATGTAAGCACATGGCACTTTTAATTTTTCAGTGGCCTGGGGGTACTGTTATCTGGTCTTTTCTGGGAAATCACTCATCATGTTGCTATCGGGGAAAGAGAGAGCTGCAGCCCCCTTTCTGGGAGCAATCCAATGCAGTATGGATATTAATTAAATTTATTAAACAAATAACACAGCGACTCAGGGAAGCAGGGGTCCATCTGCCAGCTCTGTAGATTGATCTCTGCAGAGACGCGAGCTGAATGGTAGTTAAAGCTAAGTTGCAGAGCTCAGCAGATGGGCTCTTGTCTCTAGTGGGGGGAGATTTGGTGGCGGTCCAACAGCTTTTTTCCCCCTCCAGGTTTTTGTTCCTTGCAACTGTGACTGAAGAAGCACTTCTCTGCCTTTTCTCAGCCTTGCCCCCCCTTTTGTTTATCTGAGCAATGTTTAAGTCTGAGTGATTTGTTAGAGAGGCAAGTCCCGGCTGATCTCATTTTGTGTATGTGATGTAAACCTCAAGCAGAAAATAATTAGGAAAATGTAATCCCATTGACTTTACACCCCACTTGTGTACACTGCTACATCGTTGCCTGGTGCCTTGGAAAAGGAAAAGTCTAGTAGCAGCACTGTACTTACTATTCAAAATCACTGCCCATCATGCATACATTGTTAAGAAAACCTTTCCTGGAAGCTTGTGTACACAGTATGAAATTATTTCTGCCGGTAGGTCTAGGCGGTGGTGGTATTCTTTTGATTTCGCTTTACTTTATGGCTTTCTGTTGTGTTCCCTGGTTCTTGAAAATATGTGTCTTTTGAACTCCTCTGCAATTTTCCTGTAAACTGATGCCAAGCAAATAGTGATCTAATGAATTGTTTAGTGTATATGGGCTACCTAAAACCTATGGCATTGTCTGTTGTGGATTAAAAGCCCTTATAATTAATTATGCAATTAAGCCCTTTATTTATTATATATTTGCAGGTGGGAAGGTCTTTAATCAAGCCTTGAGTGTGATGGGTAATATCTGCTGTTGGAGACCAGTCATAATGCTGCTTACATCCTTGGCAAAACTCCCACAGACTGTAGTGGGAGCAAGACTGGCCCTTAATGCTGCAGGGAATCCCGCTGGCTGTGGTTCAGAAAGCCTTCCGAGAAGGTTTTGTAATATCTAATCAGAGTTTGACTATTCCTCATCGACTGCTAGCAGTGGGAAAATCGTAACCATACAAAAGTCACTGCTCAATGACAGCAGGCAATAATAAAGAGACAAGGAGCTACCTAAGAGGGTTCTGCTGTGTGTCAGGAAAAACTTGCATTTGTCTTTCCTGGCTGAGGAAAAACTAGCTAAAATGGCTCCTGAAGTCAGTGGGAATTTTGACAAAAAACAAGACCTGTGGGATTTGGCTCTAATAATCTTTGGTTTACAGAGTAAACAATGCAGAAATCTTTTCTGGATGATAGTTTATGCTTTTGTAGCTCTTGTTCTTTCCTCTGAGGTGTGTTTTGGTTTTTGCTTCCCAAGCCTGCCTCGGATCAGCCTTGGTTGGAAGTACAATATCAGTGTTCTACTCCAAACGTGAATATTAGGTAGGCTTTATCCAGACCCAAACCAGTTTTGCTTCCATGAGTTTACTATGTTTTGCTAATGGGTATGTTTTCAATTTTGGACCATGCTGACATGAATAATGTTTCGGTTACTATGGTAAAGGGTCACACTTAGCAGTTATTTTTATCAGTGCTCTGCCAAGGAGTATTCTGAATTCTAGAAGAGACATTCCTGTTCCATGTTTCTCTCAGTATTTTAAACTGGCCTAATTTACTGTAGAGAGAATACTATTTCTTTTTAAAAAATTCTTTTTTACCAATGTGTAATAGGTGATCTAGTCATTTATTTATCTGGCTTGTTGGAATTAAGACACCTGAGGGTTATGCAGCTTGTATTTATAGACTACTTACCACAATCACGCTCTTATTTTATATTGGGGCTAACTTCACTCTCTAATTTGAGCAGCTATCCAATTATTTCAGAGAATACTGTGGTTGTTCTTGGAAGTGTTGTTGGGTGTTATCTTTTAATTTCCCAGAAGTACATCTTGTGTTTGAGTTACTTTTAGATTAAGATAGTGACCTCAGTGCCTTCTTTAGGGTAGAAATAAAATAGTTATAATCTACATGAATTCTCACAAACTAGAAGGGGTGTGGGTGTGTGAGGAAGTTAAGGGAGATGCACAACTTGCTTCCTGTGCTTAACACCACATTGTGTATAATCATGTGTCTTTGAAATAAATTTTGCGTGGTTTAGGAGCACGCTCACTAACAGAGGGGTGTGTAGTTGGGGTCATGTTAAATGAATATATTTTAACTGAAGTCTTAAATGTTATTACTTCTACTAGTGGTGCTTAACTCCAGTATTCTTAAATGAACAGAGCTTCTGTCAGTGTTGCTGAGACCTCTCTGACGGGGACCAAAGTACCAGCTACACATGTTAAACTTTGGTCTCAAGCAGTGTTAGTGGGGTGCTGCTAATTTGGATGGATTTGTACAGGTAGAAGCAAGAGGCCTCTGAAAGTATGCAGCTATAAAGTTGCTCTGCTTATGACATAGGAACAATGCTGGTGACTTCAATGAGCTGTTACTCAAGCCTCATTATTTCTTGATTCCCTGGTGCTTTTGTTTTTGTATTCCCCCCCTGCCCCATGAGTCTTGTGTATTTACATTAGAGAAGGCAGATAGCCTCTACTAGTTACTGAGCATAGGTTTTTCTAGGAATCTCCTAGTGTTTCTTACTAAAAACCTGTAATAATTATACAGGGTAGTATCTGAAACTTTGTAGCACCTAGACCCTACAATAGCAAATACAATAGCATCAGGTGTTGGCAAACATTTGTAGGTGTTGCATCATTTCTTCTTTTGAAGCTGTACCTGGCTGCATTTGGATGGGATGGAGAGCTAATGTATCGATTTGCTGCAGTGAGCTATCTCTTTTTGTCCTACTTGAAAGGCTATTGATTCATTTATGTAATTACCAGTAAATGTTGGAGAAATTGAGGAACTCTTGAGCCTGGAAGTAGCCCAGACATGTCTTGTAAAATATATTAAGAATGATGATATTTGCATTAATGTGAAGAGTCTCTAATAACATGATGTATGTTTAAAGAGGGCTTTGGCTTTATAATGCCAAGTGAAGTACACTTAGCTCTTTAATAGCACTTTCAAGCTGCATGCTTTTAATGTTGACAGCTATATTTAGTACATTTGATATTCCATAGGGTGTTCTGAGAAGAAACGAACACATCTGATGGAACAAACCCATTCTCCATGTTCAATTAGCAACAATACTGCTCAGTGGAGGTTAGAACAGATAGGTTCTTAGATGATCCTGTGAATATGTGTATCAGTGCTTAGGGAGAACAGATCATTCTATTTAACTCCAAACTATCTGACTTTTACTAGTAACCGTCCTTTAATATTAATAGGGCATTCCATTTTGGCTTTGTATGTTTCAAAAAAGATAAAGAATTTCAGTCTTTAACTTGGAACTCATTTCACTAGATTAATGTAGGCACTAGACGTTTAATTACTCTAGCAGATAAGTTACTGAGTATGCAGCCTAAGTCGATTCAGGTAATTCATATTTTAGTGTAGATATTATAATTTTGGAAATTTCTGCAGCTAATCAGACAAACAAGGACTTAAGGAAAACAGGTGTTGGCCATTGCCAGGAATATCTTTGGAACTCACCTGTGCTCTTAATTATTCTTAATTTCACAGCACTGTGTTTCTACTAAATACACCTAAATCCAACAAAATAAGTAATTTATATCTATTTGGATTTGCATGTCTGAAGTGGCATTTATCAGAATTAAACTTTTACTTTTGTGGCATTTTTCATTCTTGGCTCAGTTTCTGGTTTTAGACAACTTTGCTCACTCAGAAGTGTGCAAGGTTGTCCGACACAATGATTTAATCCCTTGGGGGATACTCGCACAGTGAATTCCTTTGCTTTCTGAAGCAGGGTACAGTTCACGTGGGCTGCTGCAATTTCATTGTTCTGCCTGGTTGCAACACAACCCTCTTCTTGGATCCTCTGCAGACTGCCAAGCTGTGCTCTGCAGCTCTGAGGCTCCCAAAGCATAGCTTCAAGGTTTAGGAAACTCTGAACACTCCCTTGCCTTTCTACTAGTTCAATGTTTCCATGAAAGCATTGCATCCTAAATTTACCACTTCTATCTGGACCAAACAGATTTTAAGTAGATCTTTACTGTGTGTTACTTCACCGATGCTCGTTGTAATGACTTTGGCATTTATAGTTAGAAGTTAAGGTACAAAAATAAGATATGAAGAATCTGAAATGGTGTTTGACTGGTTTCAGTGAATGTCACTTAGTCTTCAGTCTTTGGGTATGATACACAGCTTGGGAAGGAGATGAGCAACGGGATTTGACCCAGTTTTCATGTAGTCACTCTTCTGTAAGCAACCCGTGTAAGCAACCCGAGGAGTTCTAGAGAAGCCTTTCGTTACCTGTCCTTGGTGTGCTATATTTGGCTTCTGTACGTGCAAATGCAATCCTAATTACTGGTGATGTCTTATGTTTATTATCTTCTAGCCAACTGGAGATGGCAGTAGCACCTATGAGGAATGATAGCTAAGAGTGTGTTGGCATCCTGAATCAAACGTAGCACTCCATAGCTCAGTCTTTCACTGTGGACTGGGTTAACCAACTGTGTGTGCACCTTCAGTCAAGGAAGCTGTGTAGTAGCCCTCACCTGTGCAGCAGCTTCTCCTGAGCCTTCTCTTGATTCAGTTTTACTTGGCTGACCCAAGCTACTTGTACAAGCTTTAAGGATGTGCTAGTAATGGCTTTCTATGTGGCAAAGCTTATGTAGAGCTATGTGACATCTTTATTTTCCTGGTGCTACATCTTGTTGAGTCTAGGTTAGTAGTTTCAGTGAGAGCTTGGTTGTTCTCATTTTTTCACAACTGAGGGTAGCAGCATTTGGTTAGTTTCAGACAACACAGGATCATTTCACTGCTGTCCTTGAAGGAGCGAAGGAGGCATCCTTTTCTGCAGAAGATTCCAGCTTGGGACAGGCATCAGCTCTGTGATTCTGGTGTCAGTCACCATTCTCAAGTTCTGGGATCTTGTCAGTCTCTGCAGTTTCAAGTATGTATTGTGCTTTCAGGATTCATGTAGGCTTCTGATTTTGGAGAGTATAGAGTGAAAAGATCTCAACCAACACTTGTGTAGTGTTTGTACAAATTGTTGAAGTCACCTCAGCAGCGGAAGTTCTGTACTTGATGGTAACTGGGGCTGCTCTCTCCTATGCTGATGTCAATGGTGATGCCATATCCCAGTGGACAAAATATCAATGAGCTCCTTTTTGATTTCTAGTATTTGAATATATATATTCAATGTATAGAATGCACACAGCATCGTTATCCTCAGTCTGCTGGGTAATTTTGTTAGCTCTATATTCTCACATACGTTTTATGTGTATGTATACACATCACGTATGTATGGGCATATGTGTATATACATATATGCCTGTTGTGTGCATTTGTATATGTACATATCAATATGTATGTATAAGTACGCATGCGGAGAAACTTGATTTTCTGTGTGGTTTGGATGAAAGCACAGCTCAGATGTGTTAAAGTCCCAAACCAGCCTCAGGACTAATGATGTAGAAAGAGTGATAGTAAGCAACAGATTGGGGAAGAACCGTTCACCCCATTTTTTTATTTCTAGGGTTTTTTTTTATATTAAACATTTTGCAATTAAACATTGGGGGGAAAAATACTTTTTAAAGAATGTTCACACTGCTGTAGCTGATAATAGTTTTATCTGTTCTGTATGCTTTTGTCCCCAAACTCCTTAATTTTACTGTAACTTTCTCTGTGTCTCATACAGAGTGAAGAGACTTTCTTACAAAAACTGACTCTTACATAGATCGATAGAGCTCATGTTTTTGGAATCTTTTTAAATCACCTTTTTCACTTCCTTATTTGGGCTTTATTCATTTTTTGTTGCACATATTAATGGAATGAATGCTTCCTACCTAGTGCAGACCTCTTCTACCTTTCACTGACTGGACTATGATGTACATACTGAAGATGCTGAAGTCAGTAGTTATGTCCAGATAGGCCAGACTAACACTGCTCTACTTCTAGGATGAGGTCTTTAGTACAAATTCCTTTTTTTCCTCATTTTCTTTATCCAATGATGTGTTACCTTCAGGGAAAAATCCATCTGCCACAATTTTTGTCTACGTTTCATGTATTATTCCATTTAAGGAAGTGCAAAATGTTACAGTAGTTGTTTGAGATGTAGCAATTCAGATATTCAGGCCCTTTTCTGTAAGTGCAGTCTATGTGTTGCCCAACTTTTTTGGAAAAATATAAATGCTATAAAGTTAATAATTCAAATCAGATTTGCATGTTAATCTGTTCTTAAATGAGTTTTCTCATGTCATAGGTCTATGCATAATTCTCCAGAGGATTCAAGCAAGACTGAACTGGGTCAGATTGGCTTGTATATTTTCTCTAAATAGGATGGAAATAAAATCTAGTAGTGGATTAGCTATATTAATCATATGACTGGTGAGTTGGAGCCGTTATTGGGCTCTTGAAGGCCTGTGAAGTAATTAATAGATTTCCATGGGCTCAGCCATGCCAGTGTACCTACTCAGACATTTATGTGCAGTATCTTCATCCTTCACGGCATCTCTTCCGTGGCGAAAAGTACGTAGCGTTCGTGTACTTGGAGACAAGTGGGAAAATGCATCTTAAATAATTTTAATTTTAAGGTATGCAATTGAAGACCTGGAATATCTTTATGCCTTATCTTCATTTTTCTTCACACAGTATATCTGAACCCATACATACTATTTTAACTATGTTTAAATGAAAATGTTCCATATAAGAGATTTTTTTTTGGTGATCATTACCCTTGGACTCAGCTGATGAGTGGGAAGTCTTGATTGCTACTTTGAAGGAAGCAGTGTATATCATGGTTAACATGTGGTTACTGCTTTTTTGGAAAAGGTGAATTGAACACTTTTCCTACTGGAAAGGCTGGTGTGTCGGTGTCTTAGCTAGTCCCCACTCTAGCATTGTCCTGAGCCTTTTGGAGGAACCCTCCTCCTCTTTGTTTTCTCTCAGCTCTAATTCTAATGTATCAACCTAGAGGCACAGACCTGGAGCTCTGCTGTCAGTTACTCAGATAAATGTTTAACAACATGTATTTTTGGCTAACTTAAAGCATGGGATGTCTGGGGGGTTTGCTCCCAAGTTCCTGAAATTGTGCATGTGACTTTCTAAACATTAATATTCAACATAAGTGTAAATGATTTAAATCTGTCATCATGACAACTGATCAGCTTCTATCGGCCTTTGAAATTTAATCAATTCAGTTTTATCCAATCCATTTTAAAGGTTTATTGATATGATCACGAGTTAACTTTCAGGGATGTTACGGCTGTATTTTTCTTGGCAAAAGGAACACTTCATATAAGAAACTTTGCTGCTTTGGTTTTGTATTTTGAGTCACTGCAGTGTGATTAACACAATGCTCAGTTAAATGCTGCATAGGTAGATCTTTCTTTTCTGTTTATGACAGAATAATGGTTAATTATCACCTATCAGAAAGATGAATAATTTTTCATTAAATTAAATAAAACATTTTAAAAAATGTACTATTTCAGCTTGTGAATAAATTTATCAAAACAAATGTGTATTTGCAGATTCCTGAAACTTCTGTTTTCTTGCTAGAATTCTGTTTTTAAAAGTGGGGCATAAGTCTCTTAGGAAGGCAAAAAGCAAAGCAATGGATCTGCTTCCCAGCTTCTATTTCTAGGTTCTTCAGAGCTGCATAGCAGTTTTTTCCTCTAATGGAATGAAAAAGTTCAAACTGTGCTAGCATGCAGTGCTACAGTCCAACAGCTTCTACTGGCTCAAGTCTTTTCAGCTACTTTTTATTGAGTAGCCCCATTGCCCTTGCAGCACATGTCTATCAAAACTGCCTACTAGTCTTCAGACACATGCAGTTTTTCTTTCTTTAGTACAGTGATGTGTCCACATGGGTGGACATTAGTGTATATGTAACCTGTAAGAAGAATTGATGGAAGTAAATTGCTTTTAAATGGTTATGGTAAATATGCTAATTTTTAAATATTGCCTCTTTTAAAATCCCACCTGGAGTCCTAATCTATTTTAAATAGTAAAGAATGAAATGAAATTTCTGTCCATGTAGATGGACTTGATTGCTTGTGTATTCTGTATAAGAAAATAAAAAATATCCCACTGCACCAAAACCTTCCAATGAGGAAACCGCAGGCACTGGAATTACTATGGAACACAAGGTACTGATTTAGAGTGGAACTCCTACAAAATCTGGGGGCATTTGGGTCTAGAGTCATATATCACCTTTTCTACCTTCAAATCTTACAAATCGCCTCCTGCCCTCAGATTGTTGGATTTAGCAAATATAAATAGTTATTGCCCGTCTGAAATCTCTCCAGTGTAGGTGAAGCAGCTTTTAAAGTCGTTGGTCAGGGCCTGGGCTTGAATTTACATCTGTATTGATGACCTTGTTTGTATGATTTTTTTTTTTTTCTTTTTGAACCTGCCTCAAACCGAGTGCCCTGCGTTCACCTCTAAGCGTACACCGCGATTCGCAAAAGGTAGATGTGCCAGACAAAGGAGTTTCTGCCCTGAAGCATGTCAGCTCTAAAGAGGCATGAGCAGTCACACAGAACAATTGCAGCATGGCCAGTAGGCACCGCATCTGGAGCGCTTTGTGGAGCAGATGTGGTTTTCAGGTTTCTTTTTTTTCTTTGTTTGGTTGAGGTTTTCTGTTCTGAATAGAGGAGGAGGAGGAAATTGGGACACTTGTTTGCACTATATGCCTGTACTCTGTAATCAAGAGGTTGAATGGACAATAGCAGTAGGTAAAGGCCATGAAGTAAAAAAACAACAACAAAAAAATTAGGAAGGGGCAAGTAGATAAGGAAAACAAAAAATCTGAGTATCAAAGAGGAAATATAGGGTTGAATCTTTGGATATTTGACCTTCTTTTTTCTGCTTACACGGTTGTATTTTGTGCATTATATATATGAGTTAGCCACATGAGCTGCGAGAAATAATGGGTGCCAAAATAAACATTGTCCCTCCTCAGCCAGAATGAGAGTAGGGCTGAACAATGCCAGAATGAAGGTGATATGTGTATGGGGAGTGAGAAGAGAGGGGTGCAAAGTCTTTTGCATGCAAACTGATAGATGTGTTAGAGGCATGAACCGAAAGCTATCTGACAGTAAGAGCTCTGGGTTTCAGGTTGTTCTGAAAACAGTATAGGCTGAAGTGTGAGAAGACAGTGGTGTTACTTTGAGTTGTTATATAAACCTGTTCTTAAATCTTTTGTATACACTACAAAGGATTTTCATCAGCATAACTGTACCAGTTATGTAGCTGAGACCTGTGACTACTTCTCCATAAACTATTAGCACTTTGGTGCCAAAGTTAGAGCACCTTTCTTTGATTTTAGTATAAAATGGTGTTGATGTTTAGAAAAATGAGGCTTTTACAATGACATCTGGGACAGAAAACACACAGAAATACCTGTTATCTAACTAGTTTGTGAAATCGGGGGCTGAGGACTGGTTTTGCGATTTAGCGTTTACTTACATCTCATGTGCCCTGAGGACCCACATTACAAAACAGAGGACTTGGTGTGTCCTGCAAGAGGGTTTCTCAACATTTCTGCTATTAACTGGCTATGACTAACATAAAAAAAAAGATAGCCTGTTGGGGCTAACTGTTGTGAAATATGCTTCCTTAATTATTGTAAAAATTCTATACCTATAGAAGATAACTTTATAAACTTTATCAGGTAGAGGGGTATTGCCACATTGCCTCTGTTTCAACATTAATGAAAACATTTATTATACATGAATATTAAATTGTACAGGAAGTAAAACCTAGGTAATACAGCACATTTTTTTTCATGCATCATCCTTTACCAAAGTGTGATCACCTACCATGAAACATCAGTGCACACCTGATTTTTTTAATTATATCAACATGTTCACAAAGCCAAGCATGCTGAAACACCTTGGTGACTGCACAGCACAATCAAAGCTGTAGTACAGATACTTTCCTCCTCAGAGGCTTCTCTGCCCTGAAATTACAGGGAAGGTCAGGGTCTAAGACAAGGTAATGTGAGTGATCTAGACCTGTAAATTGATTTTTAACAACTATTTTGAGCTAGTGAATTTTAAGTCTTAAAATATGGAATGAAAATGATGTTCTCTTGACCTGAACCTCTTCTGAAAAGGTAACCTGTGCTTGGTTGCTAAAGAGAATAATGACCAGGGTGAAAGATCTTAAGTTTGGTTTTTTTTTTCCCGCCCTACCATCTCTCCTTCCTTTCTCCTTCTGCTCTGGATAATGTCTATCTCCCTTCTCAAGCTGCAGTAACTTAGCTCCATATTTCGGTGTCTGTGCCGTGTCTGTTGTGACATTAGGAGTAAGGCCACAGTGATTGTTAGTGATGAGAAACAACACTGAAGTGGAATACTGCATCAGTCCCAAAACCCTTTCACTTTTTTCAGCACAACATCAGCGCTTCTCCTGCTTGCTACAGGGAACACTATGAAGAAGAGTAAAGTTACATCATTTTCCGAGGCCCAAAGAAAACGTGAGGGAAACTACTGTATATTCTGCATCAGTAAGTTCATGCTAAAGATATACCTTTTCCTCCTGTGATCCTGCTGAGAGAAGCTAGCTGTGCAACCTATGTACAAATTATCAGTTGTCGGGGAAATGGCTGGTGCATTTGCAGAGTAATGAAGTGCTTGCGGTGTACCAACAATGTATATTCTGCTTATCCATGTGCACTGAGGACGCTGGTGATAATGGCAGAAAAGTTTGTTCAGACCTCGCCTGCATGACACAAATAGAATTTGGTTTTGGTTTTGACTGGTTGTCATTCAGAAGAGTAAGTAGACGGTTAGAGAAGCTGTAACTCCAGCTGGATAATTAAGTAGTTTTGACCTTCCAGATTTAACACAACATAGAAATTCCCATGAAAAGAAACTGAGGGTAAGAAAAATAGTTCATCAAAATTTGTTCAGCAAAGTTGTCAGTTTGTCCAGGCCACGTATTTAAACTTTCTGTGGAAGTATTATCTAGAAATCGCCTTTGATACAAGTTGGGTATTTTGTTATTGCTGTTTTAAGCCCTAAGAATGGAAACCTTGAGGACATGATAAAGTAGTCCCTTAATATTTGTCCTCAACTAAATCGCTTTTCACCAATGGTACTCTGGTTTACTTTCTGGATTAACTTTACTTCATGTAAGCTTAAAATATTTAAGTTTATTTCAGAACTTTTCTTTATAGGGCTGAAAGAAGACTTTACAAAAAAAATGATTTCATGCACTGTGTTGATGCAATAATGAGTTACTGTCACAGTTCTGTTGACATCGCTGATGGTGCTGAATCCCAAAGACAGGCAAGGAGAAAAATGTCAATTCTGGGGGGCAGAAACACAGAAAAAGAATGTTTGTGATGGGGGGAAAAAAACTGTTGGACAGATTAAAATTATTAAAATTGGTAGTACTTACTGTACTTCGTTTGGTGATATCTGTGGAATGACTCATTTGTCCAGAAGTTTAAAACGAATCATTAGAAAATAAGGAAAGAGGTAGAAAATCAGGCTCGTCATGATTTCTCTTGAATTAATTATATTGCAGCCTACTCAGTTTTTAGGCTAATCTTTCCAAACCCCTTGTTATTTTGGGCATCCCAGCAATGGCAGCTGTTTGTTTCACAGCACAGAGAATGTTGTGATTTTTCTATACGTCATTACCCAGGGAATGTTGCTAAAGAAGGCTGGAGCAGAGAGGTGAAGACTGGTTAGTCTGAAGAAATGCAGTATCCTTATCTTGGGCTAGTTGAAAGGAAGAGACTGGATTTGTATAGACATTTTCACATAAAAACCGAAAGTGCTCATCAATTTCCAAAAGATGTTCATTCCCTCTGCTGACCCAGGACCTGTAAGGTATGTAAGATTCTTTTAATCATGGGACTAAAATCCCTGATCATCCTCCCTGGCGTTCTCTCATATTCAGTGTCTAATTGTATAATGTTTTGCGGGAGTGTTTTTGGTTTTTTGGGGTTTTTTTTGTGTTTAAATACCACCTCACAGCATCTCCTCCATATTTTTTTTGTTGTTTGTTTCTTTTGTAGCCCTGTTGGTAATGATGTGATGTCTGATCTATTTTGACTGGGGCCTGGTGGAACAGACTCATAAAAAGATGGTTTTACATATATATCACAGCTAGATAGACCTACTGCGAGGTCCCTGCTATTTAGAGCTGTTTAAACACCACGTAGCCTGTGCACGGCAGATGTCAAGGGTCAGTGCTAGGTAAGGTGTACTACAAAATTGTCCTATATTCTGTGTATAACTGCAATGATGGTTGGTCTGGGAAAGAGAATTATGTTTGTCTGCACCTTTGCTTTAGGCCTAATTTTTCTATTTCTCTCTGAAGGCAGCAGGCTGAGTTTAGTCTTGTCTGCTTGAAGATGGGGGGAAAAGAGTAAAAATTTTAGGAAAAAAAGCCAAATTGTAGTAGAGGGCATATGCTCTGTTTTTAAGCTCATCCTAATTTCACCTGAATTGATTTCTTTAGGAAAACCAATGATAACAGGCATTTGGCCTAATACGTACATTAGTGTGTTCCCTATTATGACCAGTGCCCGTTTCTCAATTTGTATTACTCGTATCACACCATCTTCAGGATCACAGCATCCCCAGCCTTTTTTTTTAATCATTTCACTTGAAAAAAAAAAATTCCAGATGTCATAAGATTTATTTTTTTGAAGTTACTTAAGTGTTGGTCAGATACAAAGCTTTGGAACAAGAAAATATTCCTGAGAAGAGAGACTTGATTAAGGCACGAAGGGTTCACTGACTCAGGGGAGTGTCAGGCAGGAGCCTAGGGGCAATAATTTTTATATACCTGTGTATGGCCAGACCATGATTAGGTAGGAGGGAAGGTCTGAGGCTGCGAGAGGACATGTGGCCAGCCTGTGCAGTGTCCTCTGTTTGCATGGAAGGTAGAGTCCTGCTGCTTCTCTGGGGGGCTGGTGCATCTGCTCCTGGCTGGAGAAGAAGAGCAAGGGTTGCTCCTTCTTACGGGTAGGTTGCAAAGGAGGAGCATAAGGAGAGGAGCTAAGCACTGGGATCCTTACACTGCTGGTGAGTGAAATGTGTTCCCAGGAGATCAGGCTTCACTTTCTTTTTTTCATTTTTGTCAGAGGAATTAGCTTGTCTCATTTTTACCATTCTTTGCCACAACTAACTTTTTAAACTGTAGCGATCTTGTTGGGACCCTCCCTACCACAAACAGTTTTGATTGGGTACGTACAAGAAATCAGAATGTTGACAGGATCAGAGAGGAGTACAAGAGTGGGCATGATGCAGTAAGCTAATGGTTAGGGTCAGTACATTCAAGGGTCATCCAGCTGCACTCTGAGGACTGTTTGGCATCTTATCCAATGGCAAATATCCTCCTATCAAATACATAGGAAGGCCCTTACATCCCTCACATTCTTGAGGCAGGCCCTTGCTTCTGGATCCAAGGTGGTTTAGGAAGGAGCAGAGGCTCTGTGTTGCCTAGCTTTGATAAGATCAGAGTAACTGAGAGTGTCCTTGGGAAAACTACACAGGCACCAGGGAGCTGTAGATGCCTGAGGGCTGGGTGGCAATTGCAATGGCATTTTTGAGATAGCAATTTTGGGCTTATCTGCTGTTCTGCCTGAATGTCTTACTGGAGCTGGTCCTGAATTCTGTGGTATGCTGCCAGTTTTAACTTTTTTTGGTATCGGTTTAAATAAGATATCAATAATTCACCTTTCCAGTTAGAACCTTTTCTTAAAAATGGAGATTCCTAACCTTTCATACTGACTGTAGCTTGCTCCTAAAGTGGAAAGATATATATGAAGTTCCAATCATTTTGACATGTGTAAGGGGTTAAGTCATTCTTGAACAGTTTATCGCTCATCAATTGTAATTAAATATGTTTATATTAAATTATGTGCTGTAATTAATGTAAAATCTTTTAGCCTGTGCTGTTATTAGAACCAGATGCTGAAGTATCAACAATATTTCAACATGACTGTGCTGCCTTGCCAGCTGTCTAACTGTAATTACTTTAATCTCAGCTTGTTATCTAATTATCACCTTTGTAAAGGGAAAAGTACTCTCTAATGTGTACTGATTGTTTCAGATGATGATGAAGAGCGTGAAACAGCTGTCAGATATCTTAGCCCTGCTTATCTGGATTAGAAAACTTATTGGGAGGCCTAGTTTGCCTCAAACCTCACTGACAAAATGGGACAGTGGGAAAGAGGGGTTTTTTTCACCTTGTTTACCCTAGAACTATGATTCCAATAATCAGCGGAGACAATAGAAGTGGATGGAACAAGGTAAACAGTTACTGTTCCCAGGAAAAAATAGCAAGACAATGAAATAGCACAAAGTGTGAATGATGTATGAATTTTTGATGTATGAGTGATGTATATTTGTCTTTTTAAAACTCATGTTTTCATTACAGTGCGGGAGAATTACTCTTAATTTAGTCACCTGGGTTGTGCTGAAATGTGGTGGCAAAGTTTTTCATGTAGTTAATGAGTTTTATATAACAGATCTACATATATAACGTCTTCCTGGAGAATCTTGAGTGTTTTAAGCACTCAACAAATTACACTGAGTTCTATGATTTGCAGTTCTCTTTGGAGACCTAATGTTGGAGTCATTTTACAGAGCACTTTAATATTAGGGTAGCTTTTAAGGACAAGACATAAACGCTGCATCTAAATAAAATTTTAAAAAAAGTCAAAATTTTAGTAGATTACTTGATTAGTACTGTTTAAGTAAAGGGTTTATTTTTTCCTAAAATTCTGTCTTTAGGGTTTTTTTCTTCTGTTTGTCCCCCAGCTCCAAACAAAGCTGAAAGTGAAGTAGCATCAAGACTTTTCCTGGAATTGTCTGGATATTTTTAACTGAAGTATTTTTTTTGGTGGCAGTAATATAATGGGTACGAAATAAAGCAATTTAATAATCATGTCTTTATAGCAGTTGTAGCTTTTTAAAATGGAGCTTTAGTAAGGCTTCTTGTGATTGAAGTGTATCACTGTTAGTGCTGGCATGGTTGGAATGTTGCTGAAATACGTGCAAGTGGATGCGTCTTCTCTTTTCCCCGACACGCTCTATAACAGCAATTTGTCACTCTAACTGTACTAAGAATAAAGATTTATTTTTCCTTCAATGGAAGGGGAGTTGTTTTCTGTGTGCTCTTTCTTAGTTTGATGTCAGGAAGGGGCGAGCTCCAGTGGGGCAGTGAAACGTCACTGGGGAACTGCTGAGTGCCTTCAGCTCGTACTGAGGGCTCAGTGATACAAGCAACTTTTTTGAACTTGCATACAGGAGCTGTAGGACTGGCCAGGTTTCAAGATGTGCTTTGTTTGCAGAATGTTTAAAGAGCTGTGTTTTCCCCTATTTTGCCTCAGGTTGTCTGTATAGCTATAGCCTGGCTCATACATAAAACAGGGTTCAGTCCAGCAGAAGGCTTCAGTGCTTGTCTTCACAATTGAATAAAAATAGACTCTGGCGTGGGGCTCTCTTACTTATCTCTTACTTTCCTAGCAAAATAACTCATCTTCAGGTCACCACAGTGTAAGGAGTTAAGTGCTGATAGGGTTGAAAGGATCCAGAACAGAAGCAAACTGAGGCAGCAGAGCTGTGCTGAAAGGCTCCCTGGGCTGGTAGGAGAGGAACCTGCTGCTAGGATTTCAGGGCACCTGTTTCTATTCTGCATGCAAAATGATGAACCCATACAAAGGAGTAGATATGCATCTGACTATAGATACAATTTCAATTTTGTGTGTTTTAGCATTAAATGCTCAAATTAAGTATACTTAATGCTTAACTTCAAACCCTTAAACTAGAAATATGTCTATAGGATTTCATCTGAGGATGTCAGAGTACATTGTAAAGGACAGTTAGTGATATTTTATCAGTGAAGACTCACCTAAAGTACAGAAGAATACTGAGCTGTGTTGACTTGAAGGCAGATGCAGAAATGGAGCAGAAACCTTAGGTATGTTTTGGGCAATCACTTAATGTAAGATTATCTGCAAATGTTGCAAGGAGTTAATTTGTTTGTCTTTCCTTTGACCAAGAAGAATATTTTGGCAAATCTTAAGGTAGTCATCTGATGAAGACGCTATAAAATGTATATTACTTTAAAGCTACTTCTGATTGACACTGTCTTTTCTCTGAAAATGTATTTAAAATTAAGTTTGTGCTATGCAAAAAGTAGATAATGGCCCTTTGTCATCTTTAGTATAAACCGTTTACTTTTTATATGGGAACTCTATATTGGCCCATTAAACTATAATGGCTTCTTCGTTTTATCAGGTCAATGAACCATGAACTTGAGAATCTGCTAAATAGGCCCTGACAAGACTGCTACTTCTGTAAAAGAGCCATTACCGTATTTCAGGTTAGTGACTTGCTAACAACAAATTCTCCAGGAAGTAGCCTGACATGGCTGCAATTGTGACGCTTGGTAATAAAAATAGAAGCAGGCATCACTGAATAATGATAAAGCTAGAAAATGAGTGAAATAAAGATTGAGGTGGACTCTTCTGGATTTATACACACACACTCCCCTCCCCCCACAAATGAGTTTAAAGTATGGATGTACACAGAATCTTAATCTTCACTGTAATTTTTATATGATTGTTCCTTACAGAAAAGGTCTTTAGTAGCTCTAATATGAAGCAATCTATTGCTTTTTGATTTTTATAAACGATGATGTGTCTGTCTTTATAAAGGTGCTAATTGTAGAATACTTTCTTTAAAAGAATTACCTATGTAGGAAGTCAACTGATCTAAGTGTGGAGGTATAAATACTACAGATAATATATTTTCTTCTGTGCTCAAGTGTCAGTGTCGAGGTTTCCTTTTTCAGAGAAATAGTGCATGTACTTTTGTTAAATTATGCTTTATTATGCTGAAATAGAAAACAGGTTTAGTTCTCTGTGTGTATGTATATATACACAAACACAATATTTATATGACACTGATTATTTGTGTGTAATTACAAAGCTGTAGGTGAAATTGTGGTGTGTTTGATATTAGTGGGAACTCTGACTTCACTGTACACAGGATTTCAGAAAGACTGTGTGCCTTGTCTTAGGTCCCTTTCTTGAGCTGTTTGTTAGTCTGGGATAAAGAAGCCTGAGAGCTTGTATAACTTATTTCCAGACTTAAAACCTTAAAGTATTGGAACACCAGGAATAAATTATATGACAGAGCGAAGTGTTTTCCTCAGCTCACAAGGCCTTTTTTGCTTCTGTTAGCTCTTGGGATCAAAGGCTAAGCTGTTGAGGTTGAAGATACTTACTAATCACAGGGAAATAATTTCAAAGGTCTGCAGATGAAGACTTCTGGTATTTAAGGGTATCATCCTTCGTAGAGACAAGGATCAGCAGAGGAACGTGCAACTGTAGGGATGCCGAAAAGGGTTAAGTTGCAGTAGTTCACACTTAATGGAAGGAAAAAGGCTCTTGCTGCTTTCAGAGAGCTGGACTGGTCCAAGTGAGGAATGTATTCTACAAATGTGGAAAGGAATGTGTCAGCTTTTGGAGAACAGGGAGAGACACAAAGAAAGGTGCTGGTATGTAAGTGTCAGGGAAGAAATGGGAAGGCCTTGTCTGTTCACCACCCAGGTAGTCTGGTCTGCTTGACAGCTACAGGTTACAGCAAAAAGTAGAGAAACCGATGTTTTGGTTCATCAATACAATATAGCATTGCTATATTGCTAGCATTCCTTTTGCCAGTGGTATAGAAGCTGTGTTTTTTCAACTTTTGCATATGTTTCCAGAAAACGGGGAGGGAAGTTGTTCCTTTCAATGCTTACAAAAGTGTAGGTGTTGATCAAGTGAATGTTGTATACGCTCGGTGTTGCCTTGTAAGGCAAGAATTTAGTTGCACGCTTTATGTGGCAGATTAATAATGGCGCTGCATTTCCAACTAGAGAATGATGGTCTGGATTACTTTTCTGTAATTCAAATAAATACTAACAGTTTAATTATGGGAATTTTGGTAGAAGAGCCTTGTTCTGCGTTGGTATCTGTAACACACATATCTGCACAAGTGGTGAAGAGCCGGTGCAGCAGGGCTTGGAAGTAAGGCTGTCAGCTTAATACATTGTGTGAAAATTGGGGCCGAAGGTCACCAATCTCCTGGTACACAAATCTCCCTCTGAGAATCTCATTTCATTCAGACTATCAGTTAGATTAGAAATACCCTAATTATCCCACTGAAATTAAATTACTTTATGTAAGGGTGATATAATGAACAACCATAAAGAAGCTATACAACCAATCATCCTATTAGTCACAGCAAGAACAGACTATACACTAAATGGCTCTGGTTTGATTATTGCGGGCTGGTCGGTGCCACATAAACTGGGGGGGAAGGGAAAGACCTCAGGGAAGATTAGTTATGATTTTTTTTTTTCTATTTTACTGAAACTAAAAAAACAACCACGCACATCTTAATTCACAGTGCATGTCTTCTAGGTGCAAAAAGTGTATGGTTGGCTGTCAGGGCAGGCATAGTGTAGTAGGATTCATTACTTATGAAGAGGTGATCAGGATCTTTTAGGGCATAGTGAATTACGTGGCTACGAAGAGCAGGAGGAGAGCTGTAGTAATGTGGGTAGACTGTTCCGACAGCTCAGGGACCAAACTCTGTCACTGGGTCATTCTTTTGTGGATGAACTTGCAGTTATCACTGCTGGGAACAGGTGAAGGTTTAGCAAATCTTGAACTTGAAAGACTAGAGTTCTTCAACGCCTGGAGAAGGGCATCTGGTAAGAGTAAGCTGAAAAGTCTTTAACTTTTATTTAGCTCTGGACTGAAAAATAAACTCTATTTTAACAGGTATTGGGATGCCCTGGCAGACCCAGTGGGTGCACTGCCTGGCCAGTTGTGGGTGTGTGTTTCTGCCAGAAAAGCCACTATGGTGTTGAGTTGTGATTTTTTTCACTTGAGATGGAAATTTCCGTAGTGATTAAAAGGTGCAGAGAGAGAGCAAACCACCTGCTTTTCTCAGCTGTTGACTTTAAGTCAGAATACAAGAATTGCCTACTGAGTAACTATTTTGAAGAACCCAGAGGTGGTACTGTATAAGGAGAGACAACTATTTTGAAAGGGCAGAAGATCTTCAGAGACCTGCTTAAACAGGCAAATCTAGATTGATGGTACTTTAGAGGCTCTATTTAACATGAAAGGATAATTAATAATTTATCACACAGATCCTAAAGATCTTAATGAAATGGATGCTGTGAGCTGCTAACATCCTAAACCTAGGTGGATATATTAAAAGGAAGGTATTTATGGGTGGAATTAATTCAGGTGTAAATGTCAACAGACTATTCTAAAACACAGACATGAAAGAAACCAGTATAGATGAGTATCCTAGGAAACAGATGAAAAGCAGTGTTGTCTTTGATCTTCTTCTAGTCTGTCTTTTATGGGGCTTGTTTTATGCTGCGCTACAGGCCAGTGCTGCTTTGCTGAGGTTCAGTTCTGTGCAGCTACAGATGGGCTGTTGAAAGCATTATACATTCTTCTAAACTGGGCTTCAAGTTAGGTTTCATAAAATCTTTATAGTCAAGAATATGATGTTCTGTAAAGGAAGATGCTAACTTCACATTCTATTCTCTTCTGTTAGTAGTGTCATGTCATCAGTCAACAGTATAAATGGTGTTATGAGATAGAAAACTCAGGGAAGTACTACACGGGCCAGGACTATCTTCTCTTCTGTAATTCACTGTAAAAGCTAAATCATATATGCTATGTTACTCAGGGTTTACCTTTTATCTATCATACAATAGAATCATGTTTTGGAAAAGCAGTAAGCCATCTGCATGCTCTAAATATCAAATAAAAATGTTTCTTTAAAAGAAAAAAGGCATTCTAGAATTTGTTCAGTTAAATATTTGATATCCAAATGCCTTATTTGAATGTGAATAAAATGAAAGAATTAAATGTATAATTTCTGGTGATCAGAATTACAAAGCATAATTTGTGATGAACAACATATCTTGAGTAGTGATAAAGTTCTAGTTTTTCAACTTAGTGGGTAATCTGTACCTATGTATTAGAAACTGAAGTCACTTTTCTTGTTTCAGATGATGTCTAAGAGTGTTTTGGTTATCATGCCATCTTGAGGGAGGTGGGAAAGGAGGAAGTACATTTTCAACAAAAAGTGTAAAATTAAAAATATTAAAGTAGATGACTGCTGCGAGGTGACAGTAATTCAGAACTCAGTTTGTCTAGAATCTTTGAGAGAACATTAAACCTGCTATAACTGACTGTATATGACTTCAAATCTGAGGATAGTTAGGAACAATGTCACTTCACAACATTTTTTGATGAAACTTTGTTACATTGGAGTTTTCAATTTAGGAAAATGGACTTAGCTGGAACTAATATGCAGTACTTCAATCATGGTGTCTGAAGGAAGCAGAATTCCCCTAACTGCTTTGAGCAGAAGTTCATGCTGTTCTCATAGATTGCTACCTGAACACCTATTGAAAATCTTCCATTTTTACTATATAAACTTCTGCATATTCTCCATTTTTTTTGTGTGTGTGATTAGGAGAGGGGGGATGAGAAATTAATACTGAGCCAGCTGGTGAATGGAAATACCCTTAAACCGTAGTGCTTTTGAAAATAAAATAGCACTGACAACAAAGAATGTAAATTATTTTTTTCTAATCACTATTAGGGAGTTGCACAGTCAGCAACCTGTTCTCTAAGGCCTTAGAGAGATCCTATGGAATAACCCTGATCTGGGACTTTAACAGCTGGAGAGAACCATCAGGTTTGTCAAGGAACCTCTGTAAATGTCATTATGACCGTTGAAATTGAAGCCCTGCTCTGGAGGTAAGTTCAATACTGTGATTTGTACCTCATGTAACTTTCTTTATGCCTGGATCTCCCAGAGCCATTGTGTGGACTACCATGGACCCCTGATACAGGCGAGTTTGTATGGCATGTTGGCATACTTTTTAGTGAGAGTCATCAGAGTCCTTTTAAGATCTCGGGCTTTTTAACAAAAAAAACATTTCCCAATTTGTGTGGAATTTCCTGTAATGATCTATTTCATGTAGATGCCCCTATATCTCCATTTGGAGAAGGAGGGGGAAAGTGCCTGCAACGGTGAGTGCAGAAAACCTGTACACAACTTACCACAGTGTGACAAAGCCAGATCAAGACAACAGAGTACAATGATTAAAGGGATAACTGATAAGCAGCAGATGGGATTTTTAGGGAAACAGAAGTATTTAGTGGTGTAGCCTACAATATTTCACGAGTGCATTTGCTTATGTAATAAGCTATTTTAGCATTGAAAAAGTGGAATTCTGTAAGTACTTATAGGAGACACATTAGTCTAGCAAGTAATTACGTTAATCTATCTGAGAATCTTCACAAGAAAAAGTTGGTGTAGTATTTATATATAAACTGTTGCAAGTTAAAGCTGTTAGCATGGATTATATCGAAAATAAATATTATAAATGGAAAACTCAAATTTTAATTTTAAAACTTAGATTGGACATGCCTCTGGGTCCATATTCTTTTGCAGGTTGGCACAGTTTAGGGAGCCCGTCTTGATGTAGGGCTGGGACTCTTAGCTGATGCCTTAAAAGAAGGTAATAGACTGAATAGGTTCTACAAGGTTGTTTCTCTTAGTGATTTCACAGTAATAGAAAGAAAATCCAGTATGGAATGCAGTATAGGCAAACAGACTGCGATGTTGTGCAATGTTCTCAGTTCACACCATAAAACTGATGCTAGACCAAATTTAGTTGTGCTTAACACATCTGTCTCAGGCACTTTTTTAAGTTCTACCTTTCAAACCAGCACTTACAAAATTTAATCACAAATATGAGGTTTCATTTATCTAATGGTGGCGTTCAGGATAGCTTGTGTTGATGCCTTCAGCCTTTTTGTAGGATTAAATCGTATCAGCTGTCCCGTGCAGATCATTATTGAAAAGAATAGGTTGTATTTAAACAAAATTGTATCAAGGTGTAATTGTTCCTGTGCATCTGTGACAATGTGTCTTGCTTGCAGTGTAGGGGGAGCAAGTTCCGTTATACTTTAGTATCCAAGCAGAGATTCCAATTTAATATATTTTCTAGAGGCTTTTGATTGTGAAGCAAAATTATTATGATTCTCCATCTGCTTTTCTAGACTGAAGTGTTTTATGTAGTTTCTTGCTTTGTGTCCTGGCTGTGATATATTTCAGAATAGTATCTAAGTTTTAGGCTTCTGATTGTTGGAGATAGTGTTTAACGTGCTTTTTTGGTCTCGCTGCATGAATTGTCCTGATCATAGAACTTTTTTGGTAGCTGGGAAACATACTTACTGTTATGGAGTTCGATGTCTGTTGAGGTAGAGGTGGTTCCCTTTCTTGTGGTTAACCCAAGTAGCAGTTAGCCGTGGTATGACTCCAGAAAGGCTTTTCCTTTGGAGCTGAAGGGTGATTATTCTGGCCTAGTTCATGTGTGCATTTTCACTAGGTTTGCATTGCAGGAATGGTAGAAAAGGAAAAGAGAATTAATCCACACTTGAAGAATTGGATTTACAGAAAGTGAACATAAAATTCACACAGATATTACAATGTATAAATACAAGAAATTGAAACAAGAAAGAGAAATATCCCTAAAATATTTTAATGTGGAGATACAGTATATAAATATGCCTAATACAAATATCTGATACTATTATGTAGAGGAGAATGACAGTCCTAAGCATTAAAAAAAACCCTCCATAACTCTGTCAATTTTTGCATCATCACAATTTACCTTCTATTCATTAGAGGTTATTCTAAACACTTGCATATTTATGTTTGGGGTTTTTATGCCTTTTTTTTTTCAAGTGTCATGTCCATATCAAATAACTCCAGTTAGTTTTTCATTAGTAGGCAGGTCTTTGGTACACCTGGGATATTTAAAACCCCTGAAAATAAGGAAACAGTATCATCTTGGATTTCTGTAAAAACATTTTTACAATTAGGACAAGATATTGTAATCTCTTTTTCTCTCCTCCCTCCCCTTCTTAAATCCTTCTGTGGTTTATAGTGAGCTTCAGGAGTAACCACCTCTTGTTCTTACTGCTGGGATCAGTTTGACAGAAGCAGAGCAGGGAAAGGGACACAGCATATCATAAGAACTTTAAAACAAATCAGAAGATGAGCAAGCAGAGAAAGTATTAACACGGTGGGTAGTAAACCTCTAAAATCAATTGCCAGAAAAAGGTACAGAGACACAGTATCTGCAGGTTCAAAGAAGGAGTACACAGACTGATGGGCAACAGGTCTATAAAGACATACTGAAACGATTAAGCAGGGGTGTGCCCTAGAAATATGCCAAGACCACAGTTTTGGATGCTGGAAAATACAAGGAAAATGAACCACAGAGAATTATCAAGGTTGCCTTCTCTTTTGAAATAGCATCTCCTTTTTCTCTCTGTGGGAGACAGGATGCTTCCAGGATGGACCATTTATCTGACCCAGCAGAACATTGTACGTGTTCAGAAGAGCAGAAGCTGTATAATGTTAACCTCTTATTTAAGCCTTGTCTCTGCTCTTTGATCACTGGCACTGAGTGAGGGCTTCATTCTCTCTCCTTTTGCACTTCAGAGGCTGGGGAGAGGATGAAGCAGCTTCCTCAGTTTATGTACATGTGTTTGAACTTTCCCTTCTAATGAGAGCAGGAGAACCTCCAGAGGACATGGAAACCGATCTTCTTGTTTTACCTGGCCTTCCTAGAGTAAACCTGAGGGGATGAACATGCCCCAGCTTTGCAAAAAGAGGAGGACTGGTAGCTACATGAAGTTTATTACGCCCCATCAAGTCTGCCAAGTTTAATCTGCCATTACAGGGAGAGAGCTGGATGTGAAATGGTTAGGATTGACTGACAACGTTTAACAAACCACTGAGAATGATTTTGTCTTTGTAGTACAATTCATGTATTTCCATCATGTCTGCGTGTAGTGTTTTCAAATGAATTTAATGGTGAGTGATGAATACTAGCTTTATGGATGTGCTTTTCTCTGTAGTACTGATTGCTTTTCATCTGGCCTTGTCACCCGTGTTCACCACTGTCCCAGGTTTGCACTTAGCTGCAGTTAGTTAAACTACTGGGGCTTGATGGGGGAAGTTGAATTTTTGATTTGGTGGTTTTGTTGTTGATCAAATCCTGAGCAAAACTTTGGAGTTTTATTTCATGATCACACAAGAAATATTCATTTCTGGTTGGCTGAATGGGAGTCAGTGCCCTTGTTTTCATTTGTGATTTCTTAGGGTAGATACTGATTCCATTTCTACTCTCTTGGGAACTGCTGAGTAGTGAAGAAAAAAGCAAAAGGCATAAATTTTATCTGGTAAAAAAACTCCTTTTGCTGATATTTGTGAAGGTGCTGCTCTGTGCATATGCTACAGGTACACATTAAACATCTTCCGATGACATGAGAAATCGAGATTGTCAAGTCTCCTGCTAGAAGCAAAAATGAATCTTCATTTCAGGAGAAACAAACTTCTTATTTTCCACTTTCTGGTCTATTTATATTTAGCTCAACAGCTTTTAGATTGTGAAATGAAGCATCAGTGGGGAGAGAAGTAGAAGACTGTTGTGAAGTACATAGAAAGTTAGGTGATAAAATAATTGTATAAAAGTTACTGCTATTACTGTATTACTGCACTGTCATGTGTTATGTCCTTTATGTGCTCGAAAGAAAGCGATGACTCCTTTTCCCTCAGTCTCTACATGTTGGCATTTGCTTGCCTTTGATTTCATTCCTGATGTTAATTTTATACTGAAACTGAGGTGACCTTTATATGTACCACTTTGCCAGGTGTTGCCTACTAACTTTGACCCGTGCAATGACCATGAGTTGCATTTCTAATAGAGGGATTAACTTCTGTTACCTTGACGACCTTTGTTTTGAAAATTATGCTCATCTAAAAGCATCATCCAAAAATTATTTGTTGGAAAATTCTGAAATATCTAGAATCAACTGTAAAATACCCTCTTGAATTGGCTAGTAAAAAGAGGAAGCAGCTGAACTGTGGACTTGGAGCCCAAAGCAATGGTCCAAAATTTCTTTTCTGTTTACACACTGCTCACACAGATTGGTTTCTACCATTTTTATGGTGTTTCTCTGTAGTTTTAGTAGTGCATATAAGAGAGACTATAATATGTCCTGCAAATGTGAAGTTTTACCTGGTGGGCAGGCTTGATACTCTGCTCAGCCAGGTGAGTGAGAGACAACTTTTGTCATAATTCATGACTCTAAGAGCATCTGAATTAAAACTTTTGCTGTTGGGAAAAGGCATCTTCCTAAAAACGCTAGCCAAAAATAGTGACTAAAATTGTAGAAGAAATTTAGCTTGAGGGAAAGTGGGACAAGTTGACATACACTGACTTACAGGGACACGTCGCTGTGGTGTGGGCTCATGTGGATATCTCTGTGTCTAGCAGTGTGCTCCATCTAGCATGCAGCATGCTGATAACCTTTTGCAGTCTTAACTGAGGGAGGAAATGTAGGAGTTGTGTTAATAACTAAATACTTAGATCTCCTCCCTTTGATCTTAACCATTTCAGGGAAATTTTTAAGTACATTTGTTACATTGGTGGTGGTGTCATCGCTAACAGACCCTAGCCCCCTGCTTTTCTGTGAACAGAAGTGCTCATTTTAGCTGTTGAAAGATGGTGCAGGTTAAGGAAGAACCATAGAGATTGCCAACCCGACTATATGTGTGGGCATCTGCACACAGCTTGCGAGGCCTTGGTCCACGGGTCAAAATGCCAAGCTGCTCTTTGCATCCCACCCTCGCAAATTTGATTTGGCATGTTTAGTTCCTTTTAAGTGCAGCGTTGCTGTAAGTCTGTGTCAGATAGACTCAAACCCTTATGATGCCTCCTGTAACTAACTGGTGTTTGTGTTTTTGAATTAAAAGCCAAGGCATGACACGGTTTTTTTCATGCAGCTACCAAATGCAGTATGTGGTCCTCAACGATAGTAGATGAGCCCTTGTTAAAAAAAAAAAAAAGACATTTTTGTTTTGACTCTTGTCCATTCATCAATCCTTGTCCATCCTTCTGTTCCCTTCCTGAATCAGCAGTGTCCCCTCCCTGCCCACCTGGCACCAGATGTGCTGTCAGGCACTACTGTGTGTCCCAAGTCCTCGGCGTGGCAGAATGCAAAATCTCAGGTGACGTTCACCTGGAAGCGCTTAGCCCTCAACAGCTGCAGCCCCTTGATTACCTTGCCTGCCTCGGCAGCTCCGTGCTGCTACCGTATCAATTGCTTGTCAATTCGGCTTAGCTATGACTTTGACTGACTGGAATGAGGGAAGTGGGAGTGGGGTGTAGGCGAATGGTTAAAATTAATTGCTACATAAGAAAAAATTGAAAGATAATTATTCCTGCTTTCCTGTCAGTGCTCGAGGGTAGATGACCTCATTAACTTGCAGCTTGTACACAATTCAATTACTAGGAGATGGAAAATACATTTTTAATTACCTCGGTGGCTTGTGCTCCATTCATCTCCATTTGCATGGCTTTTTTACTGTTGTGTTCTGAAGAAGCAGCATGGTCTTACTAAGGCTACCGTAAGAGCTGCTTTCTTGCTACAGTTATTCTTGTTTGAGGTAGGATATTAAATGTGCGAGATTAACCCTTCGGTGCCAAGTGCATTGGGAGGTTCTGTGGTGGCACTAATGTGGTTTTAGTTAGCTTGGCATGTCAGGATTTTGAAATGTACAGTGTCAAATAATTACGTAGGGTAACTTTTGTTCCTTTGTGTGTTTTGTTGCTACATATTTTAAGAAAGCATTAAATTGGTGCATAATAAGCAGATCACCTAGTTAGACAAATATCATATCGATGTATGTCGTGGGAAAGGATTCTTTTGTAATTTCTAAAAGCCTATTGTGGCATTTACTGAATTAATGATGACTTAATTGTGTTAAATACATAGCTAGACAATGATTTTAATGCATGAGTTTTTAAAACTGTCAGTGGTGTGTTGAAGTGTACAACACACGTGGAAAGAATATTTGTTCATTGCCAATCCTTTAATTTAAAACTATTGCAAGTATTGAAAGGCTTGGAGCTAAGAACTGAGGAATCCTGTGGCTTGGTGCACAGGGGTTTTTTCAGTGTAGCAGTTGAAGGCTGTGTCATTGTTGGGGTTGCATCCAGCAACTACCACAAAAAGATTCAAGAACTGATCTTGAGTGTTTCAACTCCTGCTAGTCACGGCATGACACGGACTGTAATCCTTGCTCTGATGGTGTGTGCTGTGCTGGTTGGGAAGGCACGGGCCCCTTGGGAAGGAAGGCACAGGCCACAGACTAGGCCATTGTTAGTTAGGTCTGGAGGAAGTGCCTGGGCGTGTTGTGTTGTACAGAGGTATTTAGTGGTGAGAACTAGGTATGTTTTATATGGTCCATATCTGTCTACTACTTTGGTCTCTGCAAATGAAAAAAAAAAAATGAGGGCACGATCGAACTATTCATATAAACTTCGTTGTGAATATAGTTAGTCCTATTTAATTCTTCTCTAAAGAGCATTAATGCAAGATAAGGCGCTTTAAAGGCTCGTTCTCAGAGAGCCTTTAATAATATTCTAAGAACTTGCACTGAGAACTAGGCTATTAGTCCCTGGTGTTCTCAGCTGTGACACGCAAATGAGCATCATTGTGGGAGATCTTGGGGGAAGTGATGGCAACAATTTAGACAGCCATCCTTCTCTTGCTGGTTAGTGCCTCAGTGTGATCCAAGGGACACGAGACAAGCTCCTTCTTGCTATACAGTAACGTTTAGGATGCTTATTCTGCAAAATCACAGTTAGCAAAACAAAACCCCCAAACCTATGGTTGGACTAATGCCTACCTTCTTAGGCTAGCAAACTTATTGTGACCTTTTTCTTGAAGGATATCCTGCTAAAGGAACGTTCACCGGAGAGTTCCTTCACTGAGCAGTCTTTCAGGAGCAAGTAAGCGAGCATGCGAGTCAGTTTATTGAAATGAAAAAATGTAAATATTTTAAATTATCTGTGATTATTTTATAGTTGATGCTGGGTGCATTTCACAACACAGGAAGACATCTAAATGGCCAGTTTGGAGAGGTTGCATCTTTGGTTTTGTAGTAGCTTAGTATGGAGGCATACAAAATGCAATATTAAGGAATTGGTTTCTTGTACTCCTGGAGGGAAATTATGTTTGGATTTTGCTTATGCATTATGAAATACAGGTGCAATTTGTCACGAGTAGTTTTTCTGTAATGGGTTCGTTTGTAATCTTTAATGATTTGAGGTTGGGTTGGGTGGACCTGGTTCTGGCAAAATCTCCAGTGCAGCCAAAATTCATGGTATTTGCAGGGGATGCAAAGGCTCCTACGAGGTGCACTATGTTTACTTTGACGTGTAGCAATATTTCCATTGTAGTCCTGAACTTTCTTGGTCTGTTAACAACAATCAAGCTGAAAGATGTAACACACTGCATATAAACACTTTAAGAATATGGACTGCACATGGAAGCGAATATGGCTGAATATAACAGTTGGAGGAAATCAACACAAGCTTAGTTTGCTTGGAATATACCCTGGTGCCTTCTCCTCTGCCCCCATCTATTGTTTTTATTATTACATCAGTATCTGTTGGTAAAAAAATAAAAATTGGTTATCTGAAATATTTATAGGTTTTCTGTGGCTGTCTGGTTTACAAAGCCTTTGAAATGTATGTGACCACAGCAGAATTATTTATAGTGCTGTAACAGTGCTCCCATTAAGGGAAAATGAATATAAATGGTAAGATAATAATTGGAAACTGACTTAAATGTGACATTTGGGCCAACATCAGTGATTCTGTAGTGTTAATACATTTTCTGATGACACATATGCAAAACCTTTTAGAGCATACGAAGAAAGGCTGATTCAACTTGAATTTCTTTGTGGATTTTTTCTGTTAAGCATCCGTTGCGTTGACCTGCAGGGCTTTTTGCAACCCTATTTCTGTCCTTTACCACCTACGAACAAATGACATCTGTGTTATTTGCAATAGATGGGTCCTATCATGACCTCTGGGTCTGGATTTTTCTTTATACTGTTTGAGAGAGTGTTTCTCTTGACACAGTGATGTTTTTGTTAAAGTGAATTTTTGATGGGTCGTTCAGCAGGCCATTTAAGACCTGCTGTCATGTACACGGGTATACATCCCAGTCCACCAGTACTTCTTTTTTGTGAGCTTGTGTGTCTTTGTGGTACAGTGGTGTTTTGTGTTACATGGTGCAGTGTTGGGCTGAGGATGGTGGTGAAGAAAGTGAGATTTTGTTCAATTCATAGAATGAACATGAAAAGAAATACAATGTAACGAACTAACCCCATGTTTATGAAGTAGATTGGCTGAATTCAGTAATGAATGTAGTAGTGTGTGAGTACATCTTGAGGATTAGCATCTATAGATAAAAAGGATGTTCTGTCAATACTGCACCCACCTACAAATACAAAGGGTGTATTTGGAAATTAAAGATCAAGGCATGAATTCCCAGCTAAATGCAGAATGTACCAGGACTCCCAGCATGGTCCTGGAAATCTGTTTCCAGCCCCAACACATAAGGCTGTGTCAGCACAAAACCTCTTGTATCTAGCTAGGTGTGCTCACTTTTGCTATGGCAAAGTCAGGCAAGGAAGTATATTCCTCGTTTTAGTAAGGAAAGGAAAATTTCCTGTGTAAAATGAAGCTTTCAGTGAGACACTATCCCTGGACTGTTACAAAGCATAATCTGTAGAAGACTGCATGGAAGGGATTTTACATTCAATGATCTGTTTCCCTGATCACGTGGTGGTACTAACCTGTAGTTAACTTGTAGGAAACAAATAGCAACTTGCTTTCTTGCAAAAATCCATGTTGATCTAGCTTCGTGGCCGATTTCCAGAAGAGATTTACACATGCTGATTGTTAGAGGTTTTCTTTTAATCCTCTTCTGCCCTCCCAGTTGAAGAACTATTGGAGATCTTTTCCTCTTCTCTTTTTTTTTCCTCTTCCCCCAGTTGTAATCAAGAATATAGCATTTACTCCCACAGTAGTATAGGATTCAGTTATGATACCAAATACACAGTATTATCCAGTTGTTGTGTTTTTGTTGTAGTAAGGAGATTGCAGTCTCACCAAATACGCTGTTCAAGGCTCTCAAAGTCTGCAGTAAGTCGACGTTGATCTAAATTACAATGTGTCATGTTTAAACTGCGAGGCCTAGCTATCTCTTACAACTGCAGAAAAATGTTTAATTAGAAGGATTTAAAAAGTACATATAAAGTAAAGGAATGGGCTCATTATAAAATGTTTCACAGATAATCTAACTAATTAACATAATACATTGCAGGGAACCATATTAGAATATCATATGATTAAATAAATTCCATATGGGCCACATAAGTTAATGTTTTCTTTTTGGAAAATGGTATGCCTTGGCAAATGAAATATTCAGAGGATTAACTATAAAGAAAAAATGGCTTTGTGTAATTATTCTCTCTTGTAATTTGAATTAGACATAATTACTTTTCCTAAATATGAAAGGAAAATAAGTGTGATCTATAGAGAACAGACAACACCACTGAGACAAGTCTGTCTTTGTTTCCTGACCCAATTATCCTGACAATTATGATACTTGTGTTAAACATCTTAGAAGTGGCATGAACTTGCCATAATTCTTCACTTTTTCTGCTTGAAAAGATCATAATAGGAATAGCTTTTGCTCTTCTGTTTTTAAATGGAGTTTAGACTATCACTTGCGCTATACAAAAAGTTCATAGAAAAACGTCATTGCATCAAGCATTATTTGCATCACGTACGTAAAATAAGAGTGCTCCTCTTGCAACTCCAAAGCCACGTAGCCTTCTAGAATATTGTTGTGGTTTAACCTCTGCTGTAAACCTCCGTAAAAGGTATGCGTGCTTATGTCCTGTCATACGCCACGGGTAAGTGCCTGTGTGGTTTCAGTGGAAAACATACGCAGAGTTTGTGGATAGAGTTTGTGTTAGGCGTGTTCATGGATTTGAGGTTGAATTACTGATGCAAGTTGTGAATGTACTTCTTAGTTTCGGTAGGATTTTCCCCCTCACCATTTATTTATTTATTTAAAGTTAAACAGTTGTCAGACAAGACGCAATCTGAAATAAATTCGGTGTTTTTCTAAAGGTATTTTTTACAAGATAGCAAAAAAATGCTTCAGAGTTTTTTGTATACTTGCAGGAGTTATATTACTGAAGTTCCCATATATTCCCTGTATGGGTGCATATCCAAATAACAGCATTGTGTTGAGCTTAAGGATCTACCCAGAGTTTACAGACTTTGCCTACTAGTGTTAGACTAAATCATTTATGCTGTTGGAAGTACACCTGCTCATTTAGTCTTGGATACAAACTGTACATTTTGGCCTTTGCATGGAATTTATCTGTGAATCACCTGCTTTGCTTTTATCATAACGCAATCAAATCTAATTGTGGGGGTAAATGATATTTATGTGGTTTCACTAAATAGTTGCTGAAGTAACTTCATCATTATTTATCATTTCCTTTTTGATATGATAGGAAGCAGTCTTATGTAAGTGAGGTACATTGATTATATTTTTGCTGAAATTCTTTAGTGAGACATGGTGGTTCATACACGCCCTCAGCATTCTCTGCCAGGAGACTTGGAGGCTTCATGAAAGATGTTTCTCAGTATGTATCTGTTGCTCTGTCATAATGAACATTTCTTTTTTTTCCTTCTATGTATATGATAAAAAATACTTTCTGTTTTTGTTCTAACAGTAAATGTTGTTTTCTAGTCAGATATTTTGAAACAATTTTTTATTTTTTAATGTCAATTTTTCCTTCAGTGATACTCTTTTTGTATAAGTCCTTTTGTTACATGTTAATTGTTAGACTCCTGTGTGTTAGGCTGCTGCACTCTGATTTCTCCTTGTGTCTTTTGGCTTATGGATTCTGAGAAAGGCCAGTGGAAAACTCTCTTGCTGTATGTGTGCTATCGCCTGTCACTTATAGAATTCTGCTGATAAATCATTCTATGTTTGCTAATTTCTTCCCATGAAGAAAATCTCCATCCACAAAATATTGTGTGATTCTTTGATTTGTAGCAGCCAAGGCTGAAGGTGGTTGTACGGTTGCTTTGTATTCACAGTGTTTCTACAGTGGGAAGATGTTATCCACGCACTTAGTTTGCCTGAACATGAGCCATGGAAAATAATTTTCAGACTTTTTAGTATCTAGTGTTATACATAGTGCTAAGCAGTTTATTTACTGGATGCTGTGGCCCTCATGTTCACGAAATTTGAATACCATTGTGTTTCTGAATTATCTGTTGCAAAGACACAGGGAAATTTTGAGGTTATCCAAAGCCATTTTGAAAGTACAGACTTCTACCATCTATAAAATGCACGTGCCCGCTTTTTTCAAGCCTTTAAAATTCAATACACAAATCAGTGTGGAGACAGAATTTTGCTTCTTCCCACGGTGATGTCTCTTCCTGAACTGTTTGCTGAGCCTCACCTGGAGTTCAGCCCTTATTGGGGTGGTGTCACCTGGCTGGTTCTTGTTTAGTTTTGATAGCACCTTAGTGCTCCCTGTTCTCAACACCCATCCTGACATGTTTACAGTCAATTTAGATGATTTCATTAGTAGATCCTTAGAAGGCACTTGAATCAAAAGACTTTTCGATACTGCTTAAGTCATGACCACGTGCGCCTAGTTTGGCAGTTTTGACAATTCCTGTGTGTAGGACAGGAGGCTTTCATTCCACTTTACAGATGGTGTACTTGTTCAGCCTCACACTGCACTGGGAGAAGGGCTGATGTCTCTTCAACTACTCTGCTTGATACAGATGTAAAGAAGACTCAAGCCACAGCCAGATTTTTCAGCTCCTTCTCTCTGCTGCTTTGCCTTGCTCAGTCGACAGAACGCATCCAGTTCTCTATCTTGTAGACTCAGATCCTGTGAAATGGACTGTGATGCACAATTTTCAGGCCCATCCATAGCATCTGTCTCTTGAGCTGGTTTTAAGTATGATCATCATTTGGCCTTTGCCATTCCTTTTAAACGCATGTCTGCATTCAAACAAAATTTCTTTCAATAGGTACAGTGTCTGCTTCTCTTGGAAATTTTTGTCATCCTTGTCTGGTCCTATTTTTTTAGTGGGAATTCACTGAAAACAACCACCTCCTCTCTTAGATGTCTATTTATGGGATATTTTAATGAACTTGAGAATGTTTTCTGGCAGACCGTGCCCTCAGCATCTGTGAAATGGCAAGATTCTTGTTGTGCTGAATCCAGTTAGCAGAAATATTTTTCTTTCTTTGTAGTCTCCTAATTCTCCTTTTCTATTTATGTATTGCTGGTTACACAGCTTAAGTAGTGAGAATTCTTCTGAAAGTTAGTTAACCTACGTGCTTCTCTGGCAATTTGTTCTGCAGTTTCCTTTTTTCTCTAACATCGCAATCTGGATTTTATATCTCGCTTTCCCACACTTCAGAGTCATTTTTAACATCATCACTTTAAACATATTTTTACTTTGGAGTTATTTTTAAGCTTCCTAACTTTTCCCATTATGAGCTATTTCTGTCTTCCATCATTGCAATAAATAAATCAGTTCCCGTTCTTAAAATATGACTCTGGATTACTACTACATGATATCATGTTCCGCAAGGAGGTCAACCTTAACTGTGGCCACTGCTGAACTGTCCTCGTTCTCTCTGTCCTTCCAGTGTTTGAGGGCTAAGTCCAAGATAGCTACCAGCTTTCCACTTTTACGTGCTTCACCAGAGTCTTTATTAATATCAACTAATGATAAACCAAATTTTCATTTCCTAACCTGTGGTCTCATGAAACATTCAGCTAATTTTCCCCATTCCCTTCTGCTCCACTACCCCTAGTATTTTGTTTTAATGCTATGTTCTGATCTACAAACTCCAGATGCCCTCAAATTCTCTGGTCTTTAAAATTTTCTACATAGAAAACTACTGTAATATCAGATGCAGAATGGAAATCACGTGCAAGTATGAATGGGATTATGCTATTGTTCTCATTAGTCCTTGTTCCAACAATGGTCATTTAAATATAGGTTTGTAACTGTTGTTAGCCATTCTAATAATTCTGTTAAATTATTCTTCTGCAACGCCAAGTAATAGAGCGCTGTGTTCTTGTTCTGGCACTTGGTATTCTAATTGTAACAGACTTTGCGAAAGGATTTAGAGATTCCTGGGTCATTGTAGTACTGACTTTAAATTGTCTCTGTGGATTATGGAAGAGGACAACATTAGGTTATGTTATTTTTAGAGTCATGTTCCCATTTTGTAGAGAACAGTGCTCTTGGCTTTTCCTGAACTCCAGGATTACTGCAAGCTGGGGTCCCAAGAGCTGCTGTCTGTGCCAAGGTTAGGTGCCACTGTTAGGTGCTGTTCATCCACATCTTGGTGCTGTGTGAGGCATGGCTCATGACTTCTGAACATCAGGAGACACTCTACTGGAACGCTTGATTCAAATAATAGAATACTATAGGTGGGAAGGGATCTCTGGAAGTCATCTAGTCCAACCTCTTGCTGAAGGCTGAGCTAACTCAAAAGTTGTATCAGGTTGCACAAGGCTTTGTGCAGTTGAGATTTGTTAAAACTACATGGATGGAGACTGCACAGTCTTTCTGGGTACCTGTTTCATGCTGGTTATCTCACGAAACCTCACCTGTTCCCGCTCCAGACTCTCCCTATGACCCTGGATGTTGCTGGTATCCGCAGTCACTATGGCTATAAGCTTCTCCCACACTGCAGACTTAGAGCTGTGTGGGACCTGAGGTCTGCTAGCTCAAACACGCAGATGGATGTAGTATCTAGATTGCTAACCAGCTGCATGTATGGTCAGCTGCATTTATCAGGAGACAATTCCCTGTCTCTCACTTTACTGTCATAAAACAATCAATAGATTAAACCTAGAAAGCCACAAGACAATTTGCCAGTCACAAGACCTTTATTAGTTTGACAATCTATCTTTGTGTACACCTTGGGTACATTATTCAGATAAGAGGGAGAAGGGGTCTTTTTTACCATAAATGGTTGATCTGAACCTCACATGACTACATTTATTTTACTTGCTGAGCATGACAGAGGCCTACTGATAGTTTAGTGATGCAAGAAATCAGATGTTTGCTACTCTCTGCTTCCTGCTCTGCTGTAGGCTTTCAGGCTTTGGTGGCCTCAAATGATCTATCTCCGTGTGTAGCCACGTGGCTAGTAACCTCCCAGTGCCTCGCTGTACTGGAAATGATGATTTGTCCTGTGGGATGGGGGGAACACCCACGTGTGAGGGCCTGTTTCAAAAACTACTGAAGTTGTTGAGGATTTCTTGTTTTATTTCAATATTACTTAAGCCAGGTCCTTCAGGCTGTGATTTTTGATTGGTTTGCCAGTCGCATGTTTTTAAAATATCACCTCTTTTATTCACCTTCGCTTTGTCTGTTTGGCGCCCTTCCTAATCCTCTTATTTCTGAATAGTAATTGGCATGTGCAATATTTTGAGGCATAGGAAGAAGCTTTGAGCTGTTTGTTCTCTTACTAAAACAAATGACACAATGGAAAAATAACACTGAGACACGAAAGGGAAGGTGGGGAGGAGGAGGGCAAGGCGTCAGGAGGTAAGGGCAAAGGGAAGAGCTCTTGGGGAGGCCGTGCTATGGGACACGTGAGGGCCTCCTCGCCTGCTCCCTTGCTCCAGCCCTACCCTTTGGCAGCGGGGACTTGCTCTGCCCCTGTTTTTCTCTGTTGCTGGCTTCTTGGCTCAGGATGTTTTCCATCTTCTCTATATTTCAAAGCTTTGTGGTAAATAATCAATTCAAACCAGCACCGAGTCTCTCTTTCTGTAATTCTGAAAACCCATTAAATTATATTGTTGGGAGAAAACAATAGTTGTGCTAATCATGCTCTGTGCATGTGCATCTTAATTTCCCCAGAGACCCGAATATGAATTTTTACTAACATGTTAATTTTGTGTGTTAATCAGTAGCTGTAGGCCGAATGAATGGATTGACTATGTAAAACTGTTTGATATTGAAACAACTCCTTTTGACCCCCTCAAATTGGCTTCATTCCCCTAAAGACGGTTAAAGTTAATTAAGCACTCAATAGGTTTATGGTGTTTAAATTAAAATATATCACTCCTCATTGTGTAGTCATCAAGCGAGGCCGGCCCCCCCACCCCCCTCCCCGGGCCGCCCGCCCGCCTGACGGCCTCACCACAGCGCGCCCCTCCGCGCCCGCAGCCGCCAGGGGGCGCCGTGGCGCTGCGCTCCCCGCGGGACGTGGCGGGGTGGGGGGTCAGGGCGGCCGGTCCTCCCCGCCCGCTCCCTCCAGAGGTTGACTAACCCCCCCCTTCCCACGCTCCCCAACTCCCGCCCCCCCCCCTTCGCATTTAACCCCCTTTTTCAATTAAACTTCTGTGATGCAATGCCAGAGCCCTGGGATATATGTTTACTGAGAAATAACGGAAATTATGCATGAAAAATATATAAAATAACACTTAACTCTTCCTTTTAAAACGCCGCATTGAAAGCTGTAACAATTGATGTGCTGGCTTTCCCCTCTGGGCCCTTTTAAAGGGCTGGTGGTGGCTGGGAGTAGCGATTGCTGCTTTTCAGAAGCCATGACAGTCACGTTAAGATCCCTGAAAAGAATTGTATAATAGGTAGAGTGCAAAAAAATGAGATAATGGTAATTCTCAGAGGAATACATGCTTTAAATTAAAAAGCCACAGCGCTGCTGATGTGAGCATTATATTAATGCTTGTATGACACAATCCTCAAAGCTCTTTCTTCTTCCTTAAGCTGTTTACTTCACCCTCGAAAGCGAGGGCTGCGTGACGCCCTGGCGAGGCCAGTACAGAGCACATCGATTCCCTGTTTACTCAGAAAATGGCAAAACCAAAACTCCTGAGTGCCTTTGGCAGGTTTAGTTGGTAGCTGGGTGCCTGCAGATAATTAGAACTATTCTTTCTCCTTTAAAACAAAACTAAAACTAAACTGAAACCTCCAAAACAACAACAACAAAAAAAAAATCAACATCCTTGGAATTTCAGATATAGTAAAGCAGGCTTGTATTTAAGAGTTCAGAGGTAGGGGCAGTATGTGGATTATAACTGAAATTGTAGCTGCAGATATTTAATATCCTTAGAAAAAGTCAAGATTTTGTAGTATGCTTTCCATGAATCATGTGCCCTTTCTGTGCAGGAGATAGGAGCTGTTGGAATTTAGGAAGAGTGTATTTGGTTGTGCCTGTGGTGCCCGAAGCCCTGGGCTACTTGTGGGGCAGAGGTGCTGCAGCCCCCTTTCAGGTGGGGGTGAGGGGAGGCCGCTCAGCCCTTCCTGCTGAGTTCCCCGCTGGTGAAGACCTCATCTTTTATAATACTTTGGTAAAGCTCAGGCTGCACACCTTGTCTGTGCCTGGTTTAACTGTCAGTGCTTTGTGTTTAAACAGCAGAGAATTACACACTGCCCTAACTGCCCCATTATTGTTACAGGGAAAGCTGGTCAGAAGATGCCCCACTGTGCCCCTTGCAAGCACAAAGGCTAAAAATTGTCTTCATACAGGACTGCCTTACCTAGAAAACATTTCTGCATTCTTCAAAAACTAGAAATGCTGTATGAAGTTAGAAGAATGATAGAAGGAGGCTAGAAAAACAGCATCAGGTTAAATTACAAAGTAGAGTGGCATCATAAAAGAAACAGATTGCCTTGGAGGGGGCGAGTCTTGTTATTTGGGTGAGTCAAGTATAATACTTGAAAATCTTGGCTGGACAAGAATCCGTGTATACCTATTTTTGTAAAAGTTAAAAATGGGTATGAGACCCTATAATATAATTTATGTTAATTTGTCTATCTGAGCTTCTGCTCTTCTGTTTACCTTTCCAAAAGAGAGTTAATATTGTACCTCTGTGCATGTGGGAATATGTGAGTGAAATTTCCTAATCTTCTATGGATTGCATGTATATAATTTTATAGGAGGAGCAGAGTGAGTTACTCTTGTCTGAGCTACAGATTAAATAGGTATTTTCCCTAATTCTCTCCTCTTCTGTGTAGAACTATGGCAGAGAGCATCATGTCTGAGAGCATGTCAACGCCTGCCTTTTGCAAGGCCACAGCTGACAAATACTGTCTCTGTTGCAGCATATTTCTACCTTTCTGCAGTAAACTGTTTCCTAGTGTTTTTTAAACGTATTTCATGTTTCCCCATCTGTGCAAGCCGGGTCTGTTGAATCTACTGCTGGGCAGATGAGCCAGAGGCAGGGCTATTGCAATTGCAGCCTCCACGGTACAAGGTGAGAGATGACTTCTTGCCTTCTGTACCCTTTTATAGAGCAGTCCTCTCCAGTAAGCACAGCTAACATTTATGTTGGCTGGTGACAGGAGAGGAGGAGGTCTAGCCATGCTGTGAAATGCTACTTCCTCTTGAAACCTGTAGTTCGCTTTTATAGCTGTCACCACAAAAGGCAAATGACATTTTTGCATGGTAAGCTTTCATAGTAGTGCTCAGAGGGCTGATAAATGTGCTTTACGATGCTGGATGAGGTTAGACTGTCTATGCAGGAAAGATCTAGCATAGTGGACTAATAAAGCATTTTTATTTTTTAAATATCTTCAAGTGTGATTGTATCTACAGTGGGGATTTTATCCAACTGGGCAACTGTGCAAATGATGCAAGCACCTAATTAGTAGGGGTAAATATGAACACAAATGGTGATTTTTCTTTTTTCCCCTTATTACAGTGCTGCTTCAAGTCAGGGCTACAGCACTGGCACAGCTGACAGTACACAGATGCTTTACTTCTGTGCTCAAGGAGTTGGTGTTGCGCAACTCTGCGCACCACAACCAAGCCATGAGGTCAAAAATTTGCAGCAACATTTTTTTTCTTTCCTTTGTGTGTGTTTGACAGCACCAGTCCAATTACAAAAATTAACTTGTGAGCCACTATTCAGTATCATGTTTTGCATACAGTAAGAGTTCATCCAGATAGAAAATCTACTTTGCAGCAACACAATCTGCTTACCAAATTAAATAAGTGAAATTGGGGGGATTTCAGTAATCTCTTGAGAGCAGCTTTGTAATGTAAATGAGTTTGATTGCCGCTGATAGTCGTTTTCCAGAAGAGCTTGAGGATTTTGGAGATGGCACCTAAATAATATTTGGAAGGCCCACTGACTGCAGTACTGTGCCTTTCCTGGTTTTCCCGGACTGAAAGACCATGATCAGGACGTCTGCATGTGTCCGCAGGGATGAGTGGCTGCACTGGTGCTTTTGGCTGGCAGTCAACATGGATCAGCATGGACATGAGTTGTTACCTGTTGTTTCCTGCCTGCAGCTAGTCAAGGTGTGAGAACCTAATACTGTAACAGGTGGTTTCAGAGAGAAACAATTGACTTAAAAATAGCCTATAAGCACTCTAGTCAGTGGGAATAGGAGAGAGGCTTTTTTAAGAAATATTAAGTTCTTATTCTAAATCATAGTATTTAAAAGGAAATGCAGTATTAAGTACAAACACTTTATTCTTTCATTTTTTTCCTTTTTTAAGTCTTTGTGTCTAATTTGAGAAAAGGGCAGTCCAATGAAGAGCTGGAGTATTTCATGCAGGTTTAGCCAATAATATAGAAATCTGATTTTATAGAGCTTGCTCTAGAGCAGCTGACTTGGTTTTGCTTGGCAAACCTGCCTTTCTAGTGTACATCCTTGCTAAGTAGGCATGTGTATATGTTTTGTTAAGCGAGCATGATATGCTAGCAGACCTTGTCTGCTTCAGAAATCAAACAAAAAGATTGTAATAGCTGTGTCTATTCTTTTAATCATGGATTAGTTAATATGAAGATAAGAACCCACCTTTTGTCCTTGCAGATCATGTAATGTGTTTTGGGAGGGGTGCCAAGCGTGTTCTCATTACTCTCGTTTACAACACAAAAACTGAATAGCAATCAGCATCACAGACGATATGAAAGTAGCACTGTATTTTCTGCCTAAGAATTTTAAAAGTGCTTCCCATCAGTGGTATACTTCTAGGGGAAATTTAGCGTGTGGTCTTGAAAACGTGTCATGATGCTGGCATACAGGTCCCTCTATGATTTCACCCAAGAAAAGTCTGCAAACTTGTTTTAATGCATGAAATACTTTCCAGACTTGGACTATTCTGGGGCCCCACTCTGTATTTTCACACATTTGTCAAGAGACAATACTATTTGAAGGATGCTGGGTGTTAACATGTGTTGAGGGAAACCTTCCCCTAGCCAGAACTCTTTGAATCCAGGGGTCGTCATTGTGCTTCTTCTGGATTGATGTTAATTTTCCATGATGCTGCTGGGGCTAGAAGTGGACTCAACTTTCAGTTCTTCCAAGCAGCAAAGGTTGTCTCCTTCCCTTCTTATTTCAAGAAGCTGTGCTGCCATATCATTCCAGATGGCTACGAACAATCCTAGCAATTCGACACTTGTTAACTTCTATTTTCCGTCTAATTTGGATATTCGTTCAAAATCTTGAAAAGAGCAGATGATGATTGGCAACCCCCAAGGGAAAGAGGCCATGTGTAATTCAATAGCAGATGATATTTTTTTTTATTATTATTTTTAGTTTTTAGTTTTTCTTGTTTTCTTGCATTGTATAACCTGTCCATGAGAACTTTTTAGCCTGTTGGGGTTTGAATCTTTTGCTGTTGGCTAATAGCTTCCTCATGTCCTCTGGCTTACTCTGTTCTGATAAAACATGACTTGTAATTTAGAAGTAAATTATGTAAATGAAGATGTTAAGTCCTTACCAGGGCATTGTACACTTCCGTTTTAAAGGTCAACTTAAAGAAAACATAATCATTTTGATGTTGTACTTTTGGGGTGATTTTAATTGGCAGAGTGGGTAAGGGGGCATGTTGATGATGATGATATTTAGCAGATAACAGCAGTATGAGCTATGTTGAGTAAAATTGGGCAATAAATTTTTTGAATGCCATTATTTTCTACTCTAAATTTAAATCTCAGAATAAGCCAATTTAGCATGGTGTGAAACTAATCAGTTTAGTACCTATTATTGTACTTACCTACTGTTTGGCACAAAACATTGTAGTCTAGAGTGAGCTATGGCCAGCAAGGAGGATGTGATACTTCCAGTCCTGTGGTAAGATGTGTTCCCTCAGACTGCTGCTGAAGTTCAGGCTGGCTGCTACTTTTGATAGTCATATACAGGGGAAAAAACGTGTTGGTTGTTGTGGTTGTCTCTTTCTATTCCATCTCTGCTGCTGGTACCCAACCACTAATCTGTATTGATGTACCTTTGCTTTTAATAATAATAGATATTATGTATTAACATTTTTTTTAAGGATTAGGAATGTCTTTGCTAGGATGTTAAGGATTTTCCAGGTATCTGGAGTCTCACTTGAAAGCTGTGTGGAATTGTGGTTTTTGGCCTGAACTGCCTTGAAAGGTTGTTTCCAACACCACTCTTTGCTGCCTGCCATCTGCTCGAAGGGCTGTTTCTTTTTTCAGCTGTGAAACGCAGCCAATTTGGCCCCTGTTCCTCTGGGTGTCGGGAGGAAAAGCTTCTCCCCAGCTGTTGCTGAGGGGAATTCCCTGCAACTCTTAAATGTCCCAGAAAGAGGTGAAAGCAGAATGAAGCCTGACAATGGACATTGCCAGGCAGAACTGTGCTCAGTGAACTCTGTCCAGTTCGGGTCAGAGTATCTGTCAGTTCTGGGCTGAGCTACGCAGCTGAAGAAGTTGGTCCTCAGTGTGTGTGAGAGGCAGACTTGGAGCTTTTGTGTGCTCCTTCCCCAGTGCTGGCAGAGCAAGGTGTGTGATACGGAGAAACCAGGAGCTGAGTCTCAGGTTAGATTTGCATGCTTGCATTTAGCTGTGGTCTTCACATTATATGTGAATCCTTTAGATCCATGCCAAAAAGGACAGCAAGACCTCTTAAATGAAGTGTTTTTCTTCTGCCTCACAAGTTTGGTGTTTTGCATATGAGAAATCTACAATGCCCCAAAATTCTAGAACCTTATTTTTGGGCAGCTCCCTATTGCTTGTTGATGAAGGAGAAGTAAGAGATATTTTACAGATATTATACAGATCTTTTTAAAATTTTATTTTTTGTTTGCAACCAGAAAAATACTGGAATCTTAAAAATGAGTCTATTATTTGCTACACTCCTGTTAGCTTTTAATTAATAATTTGTGTTCAGTGAACGGAGTTAGCTAGCAGTTGTTCTTAAACTATCAGCTGTTTACCCTTTGGGCCAAACTTTGTAACTTGAATTATTAAACAGCCCAGTACTTTCTTTCTTTTTTTTTTTTTTTTTTTTTCTCTCCTTGTTAACATGGGAGTCTTGGCTTCTATAATGCTGCTAGAGATTTCCATCTTCATAACACAACTGCAATGCTTGGTCACTATCTCTTCACTTTTTTTCCTGCTGTTACCTCTGTGTTTGCCGTCTCTCAGTTGTGGGGTGTTAGTCAGATATTACTCCTGTTCTTTAGAAAACTACATCATACAGAAACAGAGGCGACAGTTTTCCAAACTGTCCAAGGTCAGTATTGTCTTGACCCACCCACACCTCCTATTGCTTAGTCCACCAGCTTTGAATGGAGGAGGGGCTGGCTTCAGTGCCAGGACATCTTTCTGGACTGCTGCTGTTATCCCATCTTCAGTCACTTCTTCCATTTTCCAGGTGTTTAACCGGACAACTGGCTTGTTTCCTGGTGTTTCATTTGGAGACCTGTCAAACAGGAAACTTAACTCAATACACAAACTCAGTATTTATCATTGTAATAATGGGGGAGTGACTCTGAGTGCTCTGCCCCCAGGGCTGCCTAACCAGGAGGGCAGGTGTGGGTGCCAAGGCTGTATGTCCCAGATATACTCCCTTTGTGTAATGCTATCATGGGGGACCTTCATGCTCCCATCGTGTGAATACTCATAGATGCCACCTGGAGCTCTGCTGGGTATATAAAATATTCTATCATAAATATTAAGTTCTTGTAAGGAAAACTTCTGAAAAAACAAAAAGAATGGTGTTTCCAGGAAACAAGAATAATATTATTTGGTACAAAACAGAATACCTAATTGTATTTAATCCTATAATTTTGCATGTAACAAAGTTAAAATTACCTTGAATTGCACTGAAAAATAAAAGCAAGTGAAGAACTTTAGCAAAGTAGCAAAATGTAAGTTTAAGTAAGTAGTGTAGTAAACCCAGTGTTTATTGCACTGTGCATTGCATGACAAGGTGGAAGTAAGAGACATGCTTGTCATGCATTGTTCATTTTGCAGTTTAGATTATTGTCCCTTCTCTCCCTTTGTGCTTTTGTAATTAAAAATACGAAAGGTTTTTTATTGTGTGAGAGACTCTTGATGTTGATTCCTGTTTCTTTCTGTGTGTGTACTGCTTCGGCAGGCCTGACTGGCCTCTCTGGATGCTACAGCACTACAAATGATTAATACAAATGCTGCTGGGAGATTATTACAGCAAAGGCAGCACCAGATTATGGAGAGAAGTGCAGTAATAGCATTCAGGAATTCCTGAGCTCTCAGCTCAGACCAGCTACCAGCACTCCTCCAGTAAATTGCTTCACATCTTGCATCCTCATTACTTAGAGAAAATAATAATTTTGCAGTATAGGGTAGGACGACTGTAGATAATAAAGAACCTCTATAAGCCTTTAAATGGAAGAAAGTATTATTATTAAACAGTTTTTCACTATTGTGCACATCTACATTTTAAGTCTTATTTGCAGAAAAAAAATCCACATTACCTGATAAATTACATTCATTGTCTTTTGCAGGAATTAGACTGGTATTTTTTTAGCATTAGACTGACATTAACAGCCTGGAGTGTGGCTTATAGATGGGAGCTATTGCATGCAGTGTGTATATATGGAGTAGTGGAAATAGAGCAATCCCATTAGGATCACCAGAGAGAACTGGAGGACAGTACGCCCAATATGCTGCCCATATGATGAACAATCAAATATGTTCTGGTCAGCTGTAGAGCAGCACAAATATCCTCTCCCAATACCTTTCCCTCTGCCCCCCAAATGATTTTGTACTACTAACAGACAGGGTATTGTGAATTCGAAAAAATACGTGTTTTTCTTTTGCAAAGAACTGTCATGTACAGTTTCTAATTAAATGACTTTAATCATTCCATTTCAATCAACCGACATGAACACCAAATATCAAAAAGGAATCTGTTCCTGTCGTCCTTCGCTGCCTCCACAGAATTGTTCTCAGCAATATAAACGATGTTTGTTCTCCTGTTACTGCGTCTCCAGATAATGAGCAGTTTTATGATGGTTGCCGCATTATCCCAGCATGTATTTGCAAGAAGCATAGGACAATGAAAGAGTAATTTTTCATTATTTTTTTAATATCTTTAGACCATCTATGCATCTGATAAATATTTATACTGAGCTTTGTGTAGAAATATATTCCTTTTTTCTAAATCACCCTCTACTGTGTTTGCTTGATATGACTTTTTTCTTTTTATCCATCATAAAGCTACTGTTCAGGTCATCTCAGTATTTTGCAGTAACACTTTGTTCTCCATACTTTGTATGAATGGGGTATGGACAAAAGCATTATTTAGTTATGGTAATTTTAAGTTTTATTTTGAATCTGTTAGTTTGCTACAAAGTCTTTTGTTTTAATATATGTCTCTGTTACTGCTAAAATGATACTGGTACTTTTAGAAGCACTACTTCATGATCTTGTTTTCAAGTAGACTGTACGTAAAAAGGAGTATGGTGAAAGAATCAAGAGTATGGTGAGAGAATCAAAAGTATGCTGTTTCTGACCAGATTTGTCCCTTTTTAATTTGAATGTCCCCCTAGCATACAAGGTTCATTGCAACTGAATATTGGTAGTTATTGTATTGATAATTATTGCATTTACACATGGATTTATGATGTAGCTCCCAAAAGGGAAAAAAAAAAAAAAATCTCTATTTGATTATAATCTCTTCTGCAAAGATGAACACTGAGGCAGCAAGTTTGGCTAATCTGGGAGAGTGTCTGCATCAAAATGTTTTATATAAGTAATAATGTCTGCACCATTGGCTTGAGTGCCAGAGAAAGGGATGGGGGTCTCCTGTTTGTCCTTATTTTTTGAAGTGTATCCCATTTTATAATGAAAGATGGGACCAGTTCTCCTGCTGTTGGCATTGTTTCTTTCTACTGATGTTTTTACGTTTATATTGGTGATAGCTAGATGGAAGGTTCCCATCAAATTCACTCTCCCCCTTTAAATGTTGGCCTCATCTAAAAATAGAGATTCTATAGTAGAAGAGCATAATGGAAGATAATGGGATGATACACAGAAAGGAAATATCAAGCAGCAAGAGAAAGACCAGCTATATTCTGTCAAAAGAATTCTCTCTTTGTAGTGTTTAGTGCTAATTATGAGGAAATGAAGATATACTGCCCTCTAAAATCCAGCTGTTGCTGCATCCTAATCCTTTTTGCTTTATAGGTTTCTGCAATACTATTTTAATTTAATAGCTATTTAGTGAATTTATTTTCAGAATTGGGAATCTCCCTGTCCCAGATCATCTTAATGAAGCTTAAGTGTGAGGAACATTATCTTGGTGACCAGGAAGGGCACACTGCTATGCACTTCTTGACTGTCCCTTGTTCCATGCAAGGGAGGAATCATCAGCGATCTGGGAGATACAGAAAGTACGTGTGGGATGGGTCTGTTTTCTTTCTAACTTAAGGAAGTTAAAATGGGTGTCTTCATCACAGATATTTTTGAGGCAAATTAGACTGAATGGAAGATGTACGTATTTTATGTATGTTTGTGATAGTTTTCCATGTGTTTAGTTAATACACTGTTGATGTTTGGATACTTCTCAAGTATTTGTTATTATCTATTCTTCTCAAGTGGATGTTAAACCTGGCCTTGCACAACTCTTGGTACATTAAAGGCAGTATTATTGATACTTGCAGGCATGCACTCTTTCTAAGGATTGCATTATAATGAGTCATTTTTCACTTAATCATCCCTTTTCCTCTGCCAGCGTAGGCTAAGCTAACTCCACTGATGGCTAAATGAGAATTTGAAGCTATATTTTATTGCCACTGATGTTAGAATCCATATGAAGGGGTTACTATGAACCCCTTCATTCAGATACTTAGTGAGAAAATGCAGTGCAGCGTCAGCTACCTGTTTTGATGGTGGTCTTGGTATTGAGAAAAACCAGTTATGCTTCGTAACTTCTTATTGTGTTGTATAGGACCCAAGAGAGCATGATCCAGTTGGCAAGTGTAAGAACGGATGCAGAAACATTTCAACAGATGTCACAAATGTACATAATTTTGTGGGGGTTTTGCTGTCTTCAAATACTTTGTGTTTTTAACAGCACCCTTGCCCCAACAGGAGAAGAAATAAGGGCTTTGTGTATGCACAGTGTTCACCAATATGGTGCAAGGCAGCTTTGTCCTGTAGCGTGCCTCACATGAGCAGCACGGAGCTCTGTATCCTCTGTAGTGACAGGCATGAAGTTAATAACAACAACAGCCCAAAGCCTGGATTTAAAACTCCCAACAGCTGGAACAGAGTTTATTGCATTTGCCAGTGTATTTCAAGGCCCTTTATCTACTGTCAATAATACCCTTTTGTTGCTTTTTTCAAATTGAAGATAACTTCTGTTAGAGTTAATTATACGAGAAAAATTAGCAGTTATTAGCCAGGAGAAATGTTTAGTGGTATGGCAACTGTAAGACAAGGAAGGAAATCATGGTAAAAAAAGATGGTAGAATAACGTAGCATGTATATGGATAATATTGAGAGTCTTGTATGTGTCACATAAAACACTTAACAGCTCAATAATTTCCATGTTTACCAAAGCATATACTTTCAGTTTGCTTCAGTGGTGTGTTAGAATGGTGGAAGTATGGTAATAGTTGTAATTTAGTTTATTTTAAAAGAATGACTTTTAGGAGAATTATATCAGAAATTTGGAGATGTTGAGCTGACGTTTTAAGTCATGAAACTGACTTTTTTTTTTTTACAAGGAGAAAGAAACATCAGCTTATAATTAAGTACTTGGGAAAAAAAAATTCTATGCTGTTGTATTTTGTCTAAAAATTAATGTTACAAAAAGTTATTGCTTATGCCTAGAAGAGAGAGTTCTGGATTCTTCTTCAGAGTATGTTCATCTTCCCATTTGTGCTTAGAGGTGAAAATGGTTTTGAAAGTACATACCTTTTAAAGTGTATTTTTACATGTGCTTTTACTTTCAGTTAGCTGTTTTTTTTTTCCAGGGCTGGACGGCTTTTACCTGTACAGACTGATGGAAAATACAAGGCCTATGTTCACCCAGAATTTTGATCGCAGCATGCAAGCTTGTAAACCTCAAAATTTAAAGTAGGGATATAGATAACTGTTGCACTAAAATAGCTTTCCTCTTGCTGTGTGTATAAAATTTTCTTGAAGAGCTTACTTTATTTAGATGCCCTACTGCAGACTGTTCTATATCCTGTGCCTTTTATCATCATGTGTTAAGGTAGCCTTCGCCTTATCCAGTTGTCTGATCTCTTGGCTCTTTCAGGCCATGGTCTCTGACTCGAGAGTAAATGCTGAAGATCTGAAATTAATTTTAATTATGAAAATTTTTCTCTTCCCTCAGTAATTCTTACAGAACTTCGAAAATTGAAAACCTAACTGCCAAAGGTGATTGAAACTTGTAATTTCTTTTTGCTCGACGTGAAGTTATATAATCCTTCAACGTATTACTTGGTTGTCCTGTGGCATTAGGGTATTAGTACTAATAGAAAGACATACTTATTACAAACAATTCCAAATTTCACGGTGTGTATCTTAATAGCAGAAAGGGATTTTCTCATGATTAAAAAGAAAAATGGGTGGCAAAATAGGGAAGAAATCCTTGTTACATAGGATGATCCCCTGGAGGCTTAATTACTGAAAAAACAAATAGGAGGTAAATGTTCAAGATGTTTACAGGTTAAACATTCCATAAGTATCTTTTAAATAAGAGTGTCTGCAGCCTTGGAGCAGCTAATTGCTCAAGAATCACAGCCATTTATGCTGCCTCATTTTCCTCTGGGATCGACACTCACAACAGGATAATTCTTACCCTGATATAAGTGTCACGGTAGGGACTCAGTGTAATTTGCTGATATGATATCAAAAATAGCATTAAGGTAATTACATTTTGCACTTGTAATGTTTCACAGGCAGTAATATAACTGAAAATTACTATTTTTTTTTTTTTTGGTTATAGTAACCTGACTGTTTCCTACCAGAACTTTTTTCTTTTTCCTCTTAAGATACAGCAGTGAAGTTATTTATAAGTTTTGAGGCTTTTTAAAAAGTCTTCAACACAGAAGTGTATCCAATAATCAGAGTTAAAGAACAAACTGAAGTATTACACTGTGTGACTCGTGGGATGTTCTCTAGACTGAGCCAATCCACTGCATGATTTGTCTTCAGCACCCTTCCACAGCAGTTTAAATTGAACCTTTTGTTCCTCTTGTTTTCTGGAGAACAGTAAAATGAGTAGATTCTTTTGTTGTTGCTTGGATATATTTCTGTTGATAACTTAATTTTTCAACACAAAGATTTAATTTTATCTGTAACAATAACTTTAACTTGAGAATTATGCAACCTATGTAAGGAAGCTGAGTATTTGCAAGTGCTAGGATTACCTGATTGTATCACTGTTCTTACAGTTCAGGGTAACAAGAGTGGGGGAAAAAAAAAGTGACTGCACCAAGAAAACCAGACATTGGTTTGCTGGAAATTAGCATTGAGCTCCTCTAGTTTACACCAGGTGACAGAATGGACAGGGATAAAGGAAATGAATTTAATTATCATTTAGACTCAGCTTGACTAGGGATTTTTGCAAAGCTTTGTAGGAATTTGGTGGTGTTTCTTTCAAATCTTTTACCAGTTTCTGGGAAATGCCTAACAAGTTCTGAGAAGCACTTTCTTATTTACATATGGTATCTTATTTTGATGATATCTGATGATCTTATTTAGATATTTTTTATTAGATTTACCACTTTGGTTTTACAGAAACGATGAGTTCTCATCAAATCCTTGTGCAAACAAGCGAAGTTATCCCCGAGATAGAAAATGTGTGGGATCAGACTTGAAGCTTTTGCAAATGTTAGTGTAATATAGACAATTTGAAGAACTGCTGGTAATGTTCAAACTAGCTACTGTAACTGGTGTGATTGTCGGCCTACTAAAAGCCCCTCTTAGCTGCCCCATTGAAAGCTGGCTGTGTGCTGGTTAAGCTTCATCCAGACCTCTATGGAGTGTTTGCAGGAAAAAAGTAATAGCATTTGTCTACCTGGCACTTGCTTTGAAGGACTCGCTGAATGTGCTGCCCATGGTTGTTTTCTTTCAAAGGCTGGTCATGAAAATGAGGAGTCATATTGGACTGAATCTTTATTTCTGCAGCTGTTATAATTTTAATATAAAGAAACAACCATTTAAAAAGAGATTGCTCTTTATTACAGGAGGCACACTGAGTAGTCAGTCAAAGCTTAGAAGTGAAGGCTAATTGATATGACGTATTTGAGGGCTTTCTTGTAATGGACTAAGTCGCACATAGAAAAAAGAAAAGGCATGTCTAAATCTAATTTTTGTTTTGCCATTGAACAGTGCTGGGGACCCTTTTTGCAGACAGACAAATGCTTGCCGTTACTTTATGCTCAAAGGCAACATTGAAAGTGACCTGGAACAGGCAGGAACTGACTTTTTTCTACTAATATGATATGAAAGTTTTATCGTATTAGGAATTTTCTGTCATTGTGGATTAGTATCAGGTCATAGTAACGTTCATTTTTACTAACGTACAATGAAATGTGCTAACGTGACTACGCTCCACTATCACACGAGGAAAAAAGCGGAATGGTTTTCTATTAATGTGACACTATAGAAAATTTTCAATACCTATGTCCCATGACAATTAGAAGTTGAAAATACAATAAAAGACAATGGCTTGGAACACGGAGTTTGTGATTTATCCCAGGGGTGAAACTGCTTCCCCTCAACTTGGTGTCTGTGTTTGTTTAATAGTTCCTGGGTTTTTGAAGTGATTAGTTTTGACGCAGTTTGGGCCTGATTTTGTAATTAAGGTTGCTCTCACATTTCTAGTTAAGTCATTGAGAGCTGAGTACTGAGTACCTATACAAAATAACCCAAAGTCTTCCAGGCCATTTATCCCTTGACTTTCAGCAAAGCAAGTGTTGATGTCTCCAAATGTTGACCTAGAAGCCAAATAAAAAAAAAGTGGGGATTAAAAAAAAAAAGCCATCATATTGTGTCCATGCTCCATTATGTACAGAATGCTGTGGCCAGAAGTAATTAACAGGCACAAAGGGTGGCAGTTAGTCATTTGGCTGTATGATTGTACCTGCAAGGTTTCTTTCATCGGGAGCCAAAATCTGATAGAAATGGCTAATGTCAGAAAAGTTCAATCTTATCTAAATTAAGACCAGGAAAAGCCTGGTTTTAATCTTGGCTCCAAACTTCATCCAGCATAAACTAGATGAGTTTGGCTCCTAGATCTAAATTCAAGTCCTCTCTAATTCTCAAAGTCCGTACCATGGCTTTCAATTTTTCCTTTTGACACAGCTAATATTCCTAAAAGTTTTGGTCTAACATAAGGGGATGAAACCTTTCAAAAACCCTGAAGAGATGATAAACCAAAATACATTTATTTTCAGAAGTGTAGGATTTCTTCATTTGATGAGATCCATGAATCAGGTTGTGTTTCCTGCTAGAAGGTGATGAAACATGTTTACACCTGGTCAGAGGACATGTGTACTCTTGTTGCTGCATGTATAGCCCTTTGCTACAGGCTCCTGGAAGGTACAGGGATGAGAACACCCACCCACCCACCCCCCTTTTTCAGTGTGAAGGTAAAAGCAGTATTTTTCAGTTGCTATTCTGAGTAATAGAAGTGCCCTTGTCTGGAGTCAGCGGTCCTTTTGCTGTTTGTCATACTATCCCTGAGTGGGTTGTGTAGTGGAGACTTCCAGGAGTTCTGTGGAGCCATGGGGCAGGGCCGGAGGTGTTGTACCAGCTCTTGTGTTTCAACATTTACAAATGAGAGTGGTCTTTGTGCTCGAACTAATGGGAAAGGCAGGCAGACACGGTGGGCTGCCACCCTGCATCACAGAACGGGACACTGCGCTGACTGAACTGGAGACCTCAGCACTGCCGTCGAGCTGGAGCACGTGACGAGCCTGACCGAGGTGGTTCCAACTGCTTTTACGGGTAGGTTGCGGTGTCACTGAACTGATCAGCATTCCGAGATATAAAAAACGTGGTCTCTACCTGGGGAATTTGGTACCTGAAATGCTCTGCTTGATTCAAAATGCTGATTTGGTATACTAAGGCAAGTAAAATCTATCCCATGGCTCAGCACAGGGGTAACAGCCAGCTGGTAACAGATACAGGAGACCAAATTGAGCTTGGTCTTTCTGAGGAATGTAACAGAACGTTCTATTAGTGAGGAAAAACTCTGAAGTTTTTATGCCAGTATATGGGAAATGTGTTTGTTAATCACACATAGTCATTTAAAAACTCTCGCAGGTTAGCCACTGGAGCCTCTTCATCCTAGTGCTGTCACCGAGTGGCTCAGAAACTTCTCATCAGAACGGCCTCGATAAAAATGACAGCACCACTATCTGTAGATTACTGCTTTCCATCGTTAATACTGTTATCTCTCTCTTCAGACTGATTTTTAATTTTTATGTTTGCAATTATAAGAGATTTATGGGAAGATTCATTGCACAACCTGTCCAGAATCATTAAATTCACCTAGGTTGAATAACCTGATGTTCACCTGGAAATAACCAAATCAGTGACATTATCTTACTGAGTATTTGGCTACCTTAGAAATATAGAGCTTATCTCTCCTCCTTTTTTTTTTTTTTCCTCTCAAGTATAGTGGCTAGTGGGGAAGGAACAATTTTAATTCATAAGAGGTAATTAGCCAAGTCTGAAAGGTGTGCACTAATTACAGAATGCCGTATATCTTGTGTAGCTGATTGCAGCACAGGTTTCTGAATGGTAGCTGTGATTTTTTCCAAACATCCTTCAGTAATTTGAAATGTTATTAGGGGATTAACTTTCCATACGAAAAGCTAAACTAATACTTATTATACAGATTATAACAGCGAGCGGCCTAAGAGGCTGTTGAGGCCATTATTTTGCAGGTTGCAGTCCCTGCCAGAGATCGGGGAGAGCGCAGGATAACCAGCCCAGCTAGGGGAATGTGCCGAGCACCATCCTCTGCTGTTTCCCTTACCTCTGCCAACACGAGTCAAGCAGAGATGCTCCGTTTACGAACATGACTCCTAAAGGAAGAGGCAGCGGAGTAGGGATTGTTGTGTAGGTGGTGGTGGTGTGTGTGGCAGAGGTGTAAGGATTGTTGGCTGTTATTGTTTTTGCTAGGGTTGCAAATGAGTCAACTATGCTTGAGCATATTAAATTTTTTTGTTTTGGAATGTGGTTCTCATTCCGAAGCCAGTCTTTGGGAGAAGACTACACGGGTTTACTATTTTGAGAAAACAGCTGAGCAGCACACCTTTTAATATTTTTTTCAGTTTGGTTGATATTGGGTAAAGACAGTTTTTGCAGCCAGTATTTTTAAATTGCATTAAATGGCTTGGGTTTAATTACTTTTTGTGGTGGTGTTAGATGTCGCTTATTCTCTCTCCTTCCTACCCAGGTTTTATGTTCCTACAGATTCATATATTTCTTTTTGTGACCTCTGCTATTTGTTCAACACATGGGAAATCAAACTGGATTCCTCCAGGCTAAAAGCATGAGACTGCAGCTAGAGCTAAAGGCTTGTAGTTCCAGTAAAAACCTGCTGTTCCCTGTGAACAAGGCAATAGCAAATGCAGACCTAATTTTAAATGAAGGCTGTGCAGCTATCATCATGGAGAATGGGTGTGGGGAGGATGTGGTGCAGTAGTTTGTGCTAGTGGTGATGGAGAAAAAAGCTGTTATATTCCTCCGCTGAGTAAGTCAGCACTTAAGAGTGGGACTGATTGGGGGCTGCAAAATGCACACTAATCAGTGGATGGAAAATACTGTGTACAGTTTGAGCTTCTAGGGGAAATGTAACCCTGTTTGGGAAAAGAAAGGTCTAAATGGTAAAGTTTGCTCATCTCTTTAATTCTGTACCTTGGTTTATTGTTAAATTCCACCACCACCCTCCCTCCAAAGAAACCCCAACCTTGCTATTCTCGTTAAAAGGAAAAATAAATATTATAATTAACTAATGTTATTTACACTGTATTATTTATACTTTGTCTTGGAAAGCACTTGGTCAGTCCAAGTATTGATTAATAATGTAAAGCAGCTTTCCTTAAAACACACTTTTGTCTACCTTTTGCCTTCATTCTGGATTCTTTGATAGATTAATTAGCAGACTTCTTCCTAAGAGGACTTGCATCTTCTCTTTAACAAATGTCTGAATTATTTTATGGAGAAGTAAATGATCTCCCCCTGGCCCACCTTATTAATCAAGACTTCCTTTTCTTTCCATTTCAGTGCTGCTTCTGACTGCAAAATTGTTAGCCTAACCCACTGTACCACTGTATAATTGAACAGCTTATTGAATACCCTTTGTATGTTTTTCTGGAATATATTTGCTACTCTAAATTTTTTTTAATGCCTTTACCTTCCAATATGAAACTTGGGGAAATGGTTCTGCACATCTCCACATCAGGTTCCTACTGCCTCCCTTTGTCTATCGTAGTGGTAATATCCTTGGAGATTTTCTCCTACAGGCATCTCTGAAACCCTTAATTGAACCACTAGTGAGCTTGCTTTAAAGCATTTCCCTCGCTTGGTTTTTGAAAATGGTTTTTAAGCTTTCCCTACATAGGTTTTTAGTTTCCCTAGGCTTTCCCTTAACTAATGGCATTATGATGGTCTCTTTCTTGTCTTCAGGGATCTCTCTTGAACTACATGAACTTGTAAAGTGTCAGTGAAGACTTCTCTCAATTTCTGTTCCCACTTTTTTTTTGCTCTCTTGGATATCTGACATCTAGTCTACGGCCTTCCTTAGGGCTCAGTTATAAGTAGCTGAGCATCCTTTAGCAAGAGTAGGAAGGTGGCATAAGTCACTCCCTTACTCCCTGACATGGGCTGTTCACGTAGGAGGGCAAATGTGAAGGAGCAGTTCCTACTAACACTGAGCTTATGGGGAAAGTAAGTTGTACCAAGAAAAAGTTGGCACAGGTGACATTACCAGTGGATCAAGCAGTAAATTCTTTTGACTGGTTGTATCAGGAGATGACAATATATTGCATGTGTCCTTAGGTGAGTTGTCTAATGAAAATCAGAAAGCTCAGACTAAAATAGCAGTGAGGTCTTTTAGAATATTGTTTTCGTTTACACGTAAAGCTAAAGTTATGGGAATCCTTGCAGGAAAGATTAAGGAAGATCTACAGAACACCCAGTGTGCAAAATTTTAAATAGTTTCTTTGAAAAGCTTACTTTGATTTGGACAAATAATGCAAAAAGCAATGCTATCATAGGTCATCTAATTCTGTAAATGAGCTCGGTTATCATGGAAAACCTTCACCTTTCCACTTTTTATCATTATTACAGGGTTAAGGATCCAGATAGGTCTGCTAAAGCCAATTTGCCCCAGCAACTTGTTGCAAAGCAGTCACTGTGAGGGGCTGGCACGGCCGGTGCTGTCTGCTGTCACGTCAGTCGAGGTAACGTGCTGGGAATGCTGTGGGGCTGAGGAAGGACGGTGTGTTCCACCAGCTATAGCCCCATGCTCCACCAACGCTTCTGAAGGACCTTAGCCAGGAAATGTGTACAGCTCCTGGTCACCATGCACCCATAATTAGTCTGTGGAAGAAGGGCCGTTACCTTCACTCACGCTGAATGAAGATGCAGTGCACTAACGGCAAAAAACATGGAAAGAATTGCCTCTCGAATGTCTGCTGCTGCAGAGGTGAGGTTGGCCGTGCACTGATGGCACTTCACGCAACGATCACCTCGGTTGTTCACGCAGTTTGCCTGAATGGGGGTCAAAGTGCTGGCTCTCGGTGAGTGCTGTCAGCGCATAAATTGCGTTGATACAAGAAAACAGTAATGGTGAGGAAAAGCCTTAAAGACCCCTTTGCAGGAGTATTCAGGTATGTTGCACCAGATACAGTTATATCTTAGAATACTTGCAAATTAATTACTTATTTCTGGTACTCACCGTGGTTTAGTTTGATCTTTTTCACAGTTGCTCGGGAAAGTGAATTCTTAATTATTTGGGTTTGTCCTGATTTTAAAAAATTAATTTAAAAACCAAACCAGAAGAAAAACCCTCTCATACTGAGATATTTTGAGCTGTACGATTCACTTTTGGTTTTGTTTCATTTGGTTTAGCCTTTTTCTTTTAATACTTAATCAAATCTTTCACTTCTCATATTCTGTGGATGGGTTCAAAAGCTTTTTTGTTTATCTTATGTATTGTTCCATATATCTGTCTTGAGCCATGTTGGCTCCTCTTGTCATTTTGACACTGATTTACTGGAATGAACTTATATTTTCAACTCTGTTACTGTTCTTTAAATGCCTTCCCTTCCACATTAACATTTCTCAACAATAGTTAGTTCTAATTAGTTTTTTCCAGCCTGTTTGCAAATCTAGCCCGATGCCTTCTCAAAATAAACATACTGAAGAATATCAGACATTTTAAGATTAACTACCAGCAGAAAAGTCACTTGAACACTTATTATCTATGTTCTGAGTGTGCTTGTACCCAATTATATATGTATCAGCTAATCATTTAACTCCAAAAGAAAAAAGTTTAATTAGAAGATCTGCTCCAGAAACTTTTTCTTGTCAGTGACCTATAGTAAGTACAGTTTCAAAGGCTTTTGAGTAGGTCATAGATTTCTGCTAGGATGTTCCAAAAGAGCTCTCCTATTCGCATTGACATATTTTGGTGGCATTCTCGCTGCCCTCTGATAGGTGTGTACCTGTCCTTGTCTTGATCTTTAATAGGTTTTCAAGTCTTCTAGGGACAATGGAAAGCTATAGCAGTGCCAGGATATCCTTATTGGCTGCAGTGGAAGAGTGCATATATGTGAAAATTTTTATTCTGTTTTAATCTAAACAGCTGAAGAATTTGCTTCCTCATCTGTCTTTCATGTGCTGCTGCACGCACACCCATTACGTGTCCTTTACAGCAGCAAAAAAACTGTACAGGGATGATTTGCTCAGTGTTTCTTTTTATCTAGGAGAATTGTTTACAGCCAATTTTTTTTAAAACAGTGCCTGTGGCTGTAAACGAGCATAGGTACATTAAAAGAGAGTAAATTATATCTTTTTTTGGAGCCATACAAATTAATACTGAGGGTTGATACATTTTCAATGTGCCGTCCTGATCTGTGTAATTGTTTTCTCTCTCCCTTGTACGCTCTTTCTTCATGGTTTGGTGGTCTTGAGGTATGAATATTAGTCAGATAAGGTTAAAACTGGTTGTTTTATTACTTGTGTTACTGTAACTCTTGGGAATCCAAGTCATGGGGCACAATTTCACTGTCCTAAGCACTGTACCAGCACTAAACCAAAAGACATGGTCAAAGAATTTACAGCACAAGAAAAGGGAAAGCACAGGGGTGGAGGCAAAAGAAGGAATGTGTGCGGGCTGTGTTAGACACACGGGATGGAACTGGTGGAAGTCCTAAGAAGTTTCTTCCTCCTCACCCTCTGAAATGTCAATAGGTCTAGTAGAGAGCTTCCTTTCTTCCTTTGTTTTGCCTTGCTGATAAAGACAAGATGGTAATGTGGTGGTTGGCTGTTACATTTTTAGAAGACATAGCTGACCAGAGGAAACAGCCTCTTGTTGCACCAGGGGAGGTATAGATTGGATATTAGGAAAAACTTCTCCACTGAAAGGGTTATCAAGAACTGCAACAGGCTGCCCAGGGATGGTGGTGGTGTCACCATCCCTGGAAGGATTTAAGGTTTTGTCTTAAAAGAGGCTTCAAAGAACGTGTTCCAGAAACTGGGTTTGGATGGATGTCTAAGAGCAGGGTTAAGTGCAACTTGATCAAAGCAGACAGTGACACCTTGCCCGAGTAGATCTTTACAGTAAATTTGGCACTAGTGTTTTTCCTCTCTCTCAAATTTTCAGGGGAGTTGGAGCACAAAAAGTGAAACACATTTCACCTGTGGAAAGGCTTGTTTTCCAGGTTTGACTGGAGGGCAGTTGGATAGCTAAAATTCCTTTCCCTCTGCAGTACTACTGCTGCATATATATCCTCATCTTTGTGCCTGCTCGTTCTACCCTAAGTCAATGCCAATTTCATAGCACTTAGGTGACCTTCTAATTCCAGTGTTTGGCTTGTTTCCTATATGCCAGAAGCGCAGTGAGATACAAGGATGACACATGAATGAGTGTATGCTTGAGAGAAGAGGATTTTTGGATAAAAGAGCTGTGGTAATCTCAGCAAGAGAACTCTGCATTGCTCGAGTCCTCTGTGTTGCGCCATGGTCTCAAAGAAATGCTTGACACTACTGTCAAATTACCTTTCTTCCCAAACAACCTGTAGGACCTGCAATTTAGGCAAAGCACTCAGATTAAAGAAGCAAGCAAGGCACCACACACTGCTCCTTAAGCTGTTACATCAATTCTGTACGTTCCTGTTTGCATCACGCAGCCGTACCTAGGTGCCTTGCTACGGCTTCACTGTGCTCCTTCATGGCTGTCAGAAGTGTGAGTGACTCCTTGTATAACTGCCCCTGCCGAGTGGAACTGAGCTCTGTAAATCACTCGTGCATCAATTAAAACAAAACCAACATCCCCTCCTAAAAAAAAGGGCAAAAAAAGCATCGTGGGGAAGGGACAACTGTGGTTCTGATAACACAGGGATGGTTTTTAATTGAGTTTTACCAGGAGCAAGGCAGTGCAGAACTGAAGAGGGTACAGGAACTGTAAAGCTTTGCTTGTCCTCCTCGACCCTGTGTTGTGGTTAAGCCATGTCTCATCCCTCTGACTAAACTGAAAGGTGCTGGGCTTTGCTCACAATGGTATACTCTTTCCCCATGAAATTCATTTTTTAAAATTTAATTTTAAAATGTGTCTTTGGAGATGGTGGAATCCTGTCACAAAACTCATCCGAAAATTTGACATGCAAATAAATGTAAGTAATTTGATTTGATGCTGTTCTAATCAATGCTTGTTAACAGTGTAGCGTGCAGGTAAAGAAAGTATCAAAGTATGGTGTAATTCAGTGGAATGCAAGAGTACATTTTCTGTTCTATTCTGAGAAGGCAGCAAAAATAGCCCAATGTCAAATGCTATTTGAATATCGTTTCTTAATGTGTCTGATACGCTTATTCTTTATGTGAACCCACTGATATCTTGCTTATGCCACAAAATTTTAAAAACATCTATTTAAAAAATTAGGTTGTGGGGGGGGTTTTTTGCCCTTAGGTGTACTGAATTAGTTTCTTGGTTTCATTCTCGACTCCTTACTGGTTTTGTAACGACCGACTGATGGTTTTCCTACCATCATGTTGCATAAGAGATTCTGATAGTTCTAACGTAATAGCTCAGTATGCTGTTTACAAAAATTCTAATACTTCTGCGGGGGCATGAATCCTACACGGTTTCACTTCTTCCTGTTAGCGTCTTGCCAAATTGAGAGGAGGCGGTTGTAATAAATGCTTACACTGGTACTTCTGGTCCGATATCAGTACTAGGCAATAGTAGACGTAGCAGTAAGAACGCTACATAAAAAGCTTCTCTGTAAACCCTGACAGACTGCAGTGGTAAAGGCACTGTGAGATGGAATTTTAGTCTTCAGTATCAGTATGCAGTAATAACAAAGCAAGTAGACAAATGGGAGAAAAAGGCATTAAATGTGCTGAAAATATTAAAACGAAACAGCGTTTTCAGCTAAATGAGTTGATCTGTACGTCACAGGCAATGTAGCAAGATAGTTCTGCTCTAACCTTTAGCCACATCTCTGATTGCAGACTGGAGTTACGTACTGACAATAACCACACTGTTTCCCTGACTTATTTTGACAGTTTGTGTCCAGTTACTTTCAATGATTTGCAGAGCTGACATTTCCCTTTAGTGAACCTGAAACTCTTTTCTGCTGTACTGCCCAGATATTTTTAACATACCAGACAGTAATGCAAAGCAGAGGGGAGAGGGCTTCATTCTCACTGGACCTATGGAGTGGGTCTTAGAGCGAATATGATGGGTGAAAGGATAATACTGTAGTATAAGTGAGGATTGGGCCTATGATAAGTGTATTTGTCAGAAATCTATGAATTTCTTATGCTATAAATGTCACACTATTGTTTTGTTCCTTAGCAGATACTCTTCTGATACTGCAATATTATTTTTCTTATGCTAAAGTGTATCTGATTGAGTCAATTTATACTGACAGCTTTCCCAAGTTAACTTCTCTGTGAATTCCCAGTTCATTTAATATTTTTTTCCCTCCTGCTTCCCACATTTGAGCTACCTTTGTTCTGTGTCTGAAGGATAGGAAGCTGATAGTTATTTTATATTTATATTTCAAGGCTGCTTAATGTTTAATGAGGCTGAATATGTTGTAAAAAGCTTCAGAACACTCAGACTGGTTAATATTTCATGCCGATCTACAGAGACAACTATATTGATCTTCTAAGCATCTGCTAAACAAGACAAGGAATAAATTAGATTTTGGTCAGTTTGATTTGGCTGGTGAGTTAAATAGCTTTTAGAGCATTATCACCTTTTAAAATGTTTTGTTTCCAGTTGAATAAAGTAGATTTTAAAGGCAGTATTTCATCATGTCATCTCACATTGCTCTTCATCTTGCCTGTTTTATTTCAACTGTGTTTGTATATGTTATGAAGGGATGCAGAAACAAGGATACTTGCACTGTCTGCTTTATGCATCCATAATTTTACCTTTTGGAGCCATTGTTGAAGGGACAACCCCCTGCTTGTCTATATTGACTGTATTTTGGACCTAGGTTCCCCCTACGAAGTTAATGTTTGTTTACACCTCAGCTACGTGCCTAGAAAATTCTCTGAATACTCTGCAAATCTGCACCAAAGTTACAGTCTGATTTAGGGGGAAACCTACATCATCTCCAAGTTCCTGATTGTGACACACACACTATTTGAATAAACTGTGGTTAGATTATATAAACTATTTCATATTTGTATGTTGCCTTTATCCCAGATGACCAGTTCTAATGTGTGTATGCAATCTTCCTTTTTTACAAGCTTTGGGGTAGCAAATGTGAAGAATTGATTTCCTTGTAGAAAGAGGGAAAAGAAATTATTGTATCTGTTCAGATGTCTACATACCTGTTCTATACATCCAATGCCAGTTGATAGCAAGGCTTTTGAAAGGTCCTTTTTATACTGCAATAATTTCATAACCTTTTTGTGATGACTGAGTTTCCAAACTTTGCACCCAGCACACACAGCAAATGCAGAGCTGATGTAACAGTAATACTTATTAAGAAACTGAGTAGGCAGCCTTGGAATAAAGTCATGGGGTTTGATTGCTAGCGTTATCAGTACTCTTCTCAGCGCAAACCCAAAACATAGCCGCATACTAGCTACTGTGAAGAAAATTAACTGTCCTGACTTAAACCAGCAGAGTCTGGATGGTATACTGGAATTTTAATGGTCGTGCAACTACACTGAAGAAAGACTAATGCAGGGAACATTTGCTTCACAAGGTACTAAACTCAAGTATAAATTAGTTCACTTATTGTCTCTAGGAAAACAGCATTCTGTAGCCTACAAGAACTATACAAGCATATTCCAACTCAGTAAAACCCTAAATCTGTTTGGTCCAGGTTAGGCATCTTTTTGTTTATGAATCTAGATGGGGAAAATGGAATAATACCCCTTTAGTATCTTGCATTTGGTTTCTTTGTTTAACTATACTTTGCTGTATCCAGCTGAGAGCAGATGCAATAGTTGTGAAAACTTTCTTTCTTCAGTGTAAGCATTTCGAAGTTATCAGCGACTGGAGGTTTTGGGTTTCCCAGAAGTGTTATGTCTGTACTCCTAACTGAACTTAAAACTTGAGGACAAAGGAAAAAATAGGGAGACTCAGGTAAAGGAATTGATGCAAAATCTTTTAAATGAAGAGCAGGAATTGAGTGGAGAAGCTTTTGTTAGATTCTAGGACGCCTCTCCAGCCACTCTTTTCCCTTCAATTCTACTGCCCATGGAATTCCCTTGTGGATCCACTTTTAAAAAAATATCCAACCCGTGATTTTAAAATGTTTCATCTAAATGTTACCAACTAAAGGTTTCGGGAAGTGGTAGCTACCTGAATTCTTTTGCATTTCTTCATTTGATGCCTTCTCAGCTAGCATTCCTTTCTCTTCTGTGTCCCACCATCCAGGGCCCTGTGAGACGCAGTGAAAGCATCCACAGAACTTCAGTTTAGCTGATTTTAAAGTTGGTGAGGGGGCCACTGGGAGTACTTTGGGTGGGGAGATGTCTAACTTGTAAATCTAGTCAATACTATTTTTGGTATGTCTGTGTTATCTTACAGTTGATCTAATGCTAAAAGCCTTCCTCTCCTCCTCTTTTTTTTTTTTTTTTTCTTCCTGAAACCTTAAATTCACTGGCTTTTAACCAAACAGAAGACGTGTCCCAACAAGTCCTGAGAACATCATACTCTTGGGACCTCAGTAATTGACAATTAGAATGACTTTTTGGTTTTTCTTCCTAGGAACTCTGGTCAGCCTTGACCAACCTGTTAACTTCAGTCAGCGGTGGAATTCATGGTGACCAACACAGCATTTGTTATCATACACCTATCAACTTCCTCAGAATCCAACAGCAGCCTCAGGTGAGAGAAAACCATGCATGCTGGAACAGCCTATTGAGTAGCTTTGTTCTTATGCTTTATTTTTACTTAAACCTCAGCAATCTGTTGGGTACAAATGCAGCATCTTCAGTGATGGCTTTTCTGGACAGTGCTGCGCTGGCACTGTTTGAGAATGTGGCACTTGCTATGGGATTATCAGCTCATGTTTCTGTGACACCAACGACCAATGCACCAAGAAGCCTTACTGAGGATCTTCAGGTATGCCTTCAAAAGCTGTACTCATTTTTCATCAAGTTTTTGTACTCCAATGGACTTTCATCTTAAATTTGGTTAGGCTATTCCCATATAAAGAAAAGATTTCCCACTTTATTGTGAAAACATCTTGATGTGTATCTAAATTCTTGCTGATACAATGAAACAGTAATTTCTAATGTATATGTCACCTTTAATTACTATTCAGATTCCACACCATGCCATGATTTGTTCTATATAACTGTCCTGGAATTTCAGGTTTATGGTGGTTTCAGACCAAAATATGTGACCAACACCACAAATGTGAGGCCAACAACAAAACACTTCAGCAAATACTAAAACTTCAAATGCTGGCTGACCAGATCATATTTGGACAATTTATGATTAGGACATAAGGGAAATAATAAACACATGATATGTGAAACTGAGCTCCAGAACTCTGCCACCCTCACCAGAGCCAGCACTGGTGCTGAGGATGCACGTCCCTTAATTATCAATAGGAATAGGAATGCGTATACGCGATAATTGTATTCTTGTCACTGGCCTAGTGAAGAGACACTCCTGTCTGTTGAAGGCATTTTACCTTATCCTGCAGAGAGACAGAATGCAGGTGTGAAGTTCCCCGCTGGGTCACGTATGCACGTATGTCCCTTGTACACTACTTCATACGACAGGAAAGCGATTCCCTTTTTATTCTGAGGTTGCTTTGAAATGTATCATGTTTGGAATAATCTCTACAACACTTAAGTTGGAGAGACATGAGTCTTACTGGTGCCTGAAACTTCAGTGCAAAATAATCCTAAATGCTTCCTTTGCAATTAGTGAATACAGTTAATAAGCTGGACATACTAAATGGAATGTAGCACACGCTAAATTGCATGATGAAAAGAGAAGGGTACTGCTTATTACTGGTGGATGCTTCCAAGTGTTTGACTACAAGCTGAGCCAGGTTTTGCAGAATCTTTGGCCTTGAAATGTTTTCTGTGGCTCCTTCAGCTCCCCTGTAAAACTAGTTCCATTTGCTCACAGTAACTTGCTGCTGAGTGGTGGTGCGACCATCGCTCAGTTAAATGGCAAGGTTTAATTGAACAGAGCAGTAAAACATTGACATGTCTTCCATGAACTAAACTTCTGCCCTAACTATCTTCCATGAGTATGAATGGTGGACAAAAAGCTGAACATGAGCTGTCAGTGTGTTGGCAGCCCAGAAAGCCAATCATATCCTGGGCTGTATCAGAAGTGTAGCCAGCAGGTCGAGGGAGGGGATTCTCCCCCTTTACTCCGCTCTGGTGAGACCCTACCTGCAGTGCTGCATCCAGCTGTGGAGCCCCCAACATCACAATATAGACTGGTTAGACTGAGTCCAGAGGAGGCCACAAAGCTGCTCAGGGGGCTGGAGCCCCTGTGCTATGGGCACAGCCTGAGGGAGTTGGGCTTGTTCAGCTTGGAGAAGGGAAGGCTCCAGGGAGAACTTATAGCACCTTCCAGTACCTGAAGGGGGGCCTACAAGGAAGCCTGTGGGGGGACTTCTAACAAGGACCTGTAGTGACAAGACAAGAGGTAGTGGGCTTAAACTGAAAGCAGGGAAAATTTAGACTGGGTATCAGGAAGGAATTCTTCCCAGAGGGGATGGTGAGGCACTGGGACAGGTTGCCCAGAGAAGCTGTGGATGCCCCATCCCTGGAAGTGTCCAAGGCCAGGCTGGATGAGGCTTGGAGCAACCTGGTCTAGTGGAGGGTGTCCCTGCCCATGGCAGGGGGGTTGGAACTGGATGGTCTTTAAGGTCCCTTCCAACCCAAACCAGTCTGTGATTCTATGAATCAGTCTAAATTCCTAAAAGTTGGTGTCCAGTAGTAGGTAGTGAGATCAGGGTCTGATGGTCATAAGGTTATTTCTCACCTCATGCCACACCCTCCTACCATTCTCCTTGCCTTTGGGTGGCTAAAGCCCCTCTGTGTAAGGACTAGGAGTTCTGCCATTAACTTCACTGGGATCAGGATCAATTTCTGCTTTGCAAATACTGAAGCATTACACAACTATTGTAAGATACTCTTGTAAGTATAATTAGATTAGGATGAGCTGCATTCTCCTTTCCTCAAGGAGTTATGCACTGTACCTTGATTGGAATAGGAGACGGATTTAACCTGATTGAATCATTAAATGGAAATATCAGGCAATGAACATTAGCCACTTAGTTCATTTCATAAATTCTAATAATTAAAACTGCATGTGCAATAATAACGGCTATTCCAGATATCTAAGTAAGAAAAATGCACCTTTGATATGTTGTGGCACAGGCGTAATGGAAACATTGAGTTAATGGAGGTTCTATGTAATAAGAGTTGCATACAGAACCTGCAGCTGGAAATATATAAACACGTTTCCCAACAGAATTTCACTGCGTCACAATTCATTAAGAAAATCGGCAGTAACTGACAAGATAGGCACAAAATGGATTTTCATGTTGCTGGGATGAAGTATGGCTCCCAGCAATTAATGGGTTTAGTCATATTAAGCAGATAAATAATGCTATCTGACATTACAGTATTTCACATTACACTAAAATTTTGTAACATTTGCTCATAATATGACTTGAAATATGTTACCTAGGAAAAAAAATGTTATCTCTGGAACAGTCAAACCCCATTAGAAACCTTAGGCTTGAAAAATCACAATGTTAGCAGTTATATCCCCTAGCAAAGGTTTGCTTTCCTTAAATAGTGTTAAATTTAAACCCAGAAGCTCTAGTCTCTTTTGGAGTTACTCTTCCTTAGTGCACTGAGCTTGAAAGGAAAATTTAGTGCACGAAATGTACTGTGCATTGCTGAATGTTGGTAAGTGAAACACTACAAAGAGCTGCAGAAAGAAGAGGGTAGCCTTTAGAGTGGAAGCACATCAGTGATGCGTTCTCTAAAAAATATTTTTATATGCTGCTTTTATAGAACGGCTGCTAATCTTAGTAAGACCCCATTATTGATACATAATTTGGGTATTTTCAACCTGATTCGAATGGGCATGTTTGCCTTTTTTCATAGCTGGGAAGTCTACCTGAGTACCATTCTTCTTGTAAAAAAGGATTTTGCTGTAAAATGCTATGGGTCTAAACTTCCAGTTCCTGCTTGCATAACAACCCTGATTTTAGCATCGTTATTCACATAAGTATAGTTTTATACTGGAAAATGCCCAACGTGTTCCAAGCAGAAATCAAGAACAAACATGGGAACATGATTTCTCTATCATTTGACGCTAATTCTATTCCAAATTCATTGAGTAACGTGGAAGAAAATGTGATTGTTCGTCAAAGCTCAAATGCAGTTTTTTGTTGGGACGGAACGCAGTGGATTTGGAAGTGTCATGTTTAGCTGAAGGCAATGATGCTTAGTGTCTCAGCACCCAACTCCCACTGAATTTCAAGAAGTTAGCAAACAACCCTTCCCTTGGGCTCCAGCGAAAATCCTTGGCTTAAGCATCCAGTCTGAGCTGCAGTTTCACTTGGAGGAAACAAGCATTTTTTGATATCTTTTAAGGTATTCTTTCCTGAAACAGCAGAAGATAATCTGAGTGCGGAGAGCACTGCAATTCTGTCATTAAAACCAAAAATGTTAAAATTTAGTAGGAAAGGACTACTACAAAAAAACCAGTTCTCAAGATGGTTAGGGTTATTGAATACAGTAAACCTTTCTAAATCCAAGTCATAAACAAAACAGATGATCCTTTACATGTGCCAGGATACAACTTTATTGCTTCTCGAATAACACCACATTTAGGCATTTATTTAACTGCAGGGTACTGAAGAGCAAAACCAGTTTGTTTATGTCTTATGACGTTTGTCCTACTGTATGTTAGTGGAAGAGGTAGGGACTTTTCAGAGACGTTGTTGGCAATGTCATAAGGGCACACCAAAAGCTTAAAATGAGCTTAATAATTGTGCTAGCAAGAACATGTAATCTCCCAGACTCTAATATCTAATCATCTTCAACTGGAAGATGTAAATATTTCACCACAATTCTTACGTGACCTTATAAAAACGCTGCTGTTTATGGAGGTCACAGTGCTGCATTCTGTCGCGATGATTTTCACAAACTTGTTAAATTGCTGAAGTATATCACAACCTGGGAGTCTCCAAGCTCCTCCCGGGATGGTCGTGTGATCACCACTGTGTGATGCTGTGCACCAAACCTTTAAGGAACCTGCAAGCGAACTGTGTCGTGGAGCCCTCATCTCCTAGTATTAGTGTTCAGAACAGATTCTGGTGATAGAACTATGTACGTTGGACTTATTCCTAGCTTTGTTTTTTTAATGAGGTGAAGAAGAAACAGTCAGTGTCACGTGTCCAGCTGCTGTTTGTAGACCTCAGGAGCTGCCAATGACCCAGTGCTTTGGGAACTACTGATGTAAAGGCTTGGTTCCTGCTTTCACATCATCCCTCTTTGCTGGTCTGTGTCAGTGTTATTGCACCTTCATAGTATCAAAAAGAAGTATTGGTTTTATTGTGCTTGTTTTAGAACCAGTACATTTAAAAACAATCAAACTTATCTAAGGTGGATATATAAAAATATACATGTAACAGCTCACATTATACAGTAAAAAAACAAAGCACCTGTGTGGAAAGCTTACCCCTTTCTTCAGAAGGAAAGCTGCCTTCATGTAGTTGCTTCTGTAACGTACTTATACGTATATACATAGAAAAACAGAATTTTAGCCACATAAATCTGTCTGCTTATGTGGCAGAAAAGACAGAAGGCCCAGAGGGGTGATATGTCTCATTCTTTCTCCATCACAGAACTGCTGCCATTCACACTGTGTGAACAAGAGTATGGCTTGGGTAAAGTGCGAAACGCATGAGAGAAATTATGCTCCATGTGGCATAATTCCTCCCAGGAAACAGCATAACCGACAGCCCACAAACAATTGCGTGTTATTCTCTTGTCAGAAGGAGCAGCTGTCACTATGAACTCCACAGCCCCTGCTGAGGAATGCCGGCACAGGGTGTTGGGCCACGTGTGCTGCCTCTGCACCGTGATGGGAGTTAGAAGGGCCAGTTGTACATGTTGCTCTTGTAAAACTATGAACCAGAGGGCTGCTGGATACCTTCTTCAGCACCTCTGACCCAAACTGGCAGAGAAAACCAGTGTGGAGAAAAAGGTTGTGGATCCTTTTGTGTCAAACCTTTCCTATGGATAGGAGTCTCAAAACTCTAAATTGTTAATATACTATTAGAAAAGATGACTAAATAATTTAGTCTGTTAAAACATTAGATTTCTTTCTAATCCTAGCTGCATTTCACTATAGTAAAAATGGGTATTTGAAGAAAATATTTCACTATTAAAGATCCTTGTAATTATGTTTTAGAAGTGCCTTTTCCAGGTCAGCCTCTAATCTAGTAAAAAAAAGTTACCTTATTTATTCCAAAATAAAACTGTAGTTATTACATATTGTATTTAACCATGTGAAAAGAGTAAAAAGCTATTGCTACGCAGTTTCTGAGGTAATAAGCTGGCATGTTAAAAATATACTAATGTGAGTCATTCGCTTGTGACTGTGTCCCTTTGCCCATCTTCCCTCGAGAGAGGGGATGGACACGGTGATTTCAGTCAAGTGGAGAGAAGGTCTGTGGCACGCTGGCTGGTACGCTGTATCATAGCTCATCGTGGTTTCTTGTGAGGTCCTCCCCATAATTAGTAGCTTGACTTCCAACGAACATATTCCAGTTGTCTAGAACCTCCTCTTTTGTTAGTTTTTGATCCTGGTGAGAGGAAAATAAAATCTCTGTAAGAACATTTTTGAAGCTATGTGAAAGGCACACCAGCATAGACTTACAAGAGTCCTGGGAAACACTGTTCTTCAAAGCATCAGACTGCAGGCTCAGGAATCACTGTAGCTGTCACGGTGAGTGAAATCTGGACCCCGGTGGAAGTCCCACTGGCTCCCACTAAGTCTACCTTCTAGTTGAGAGTTACTGTTTGGCAGTTAGTTAATTACAAATCTCTGGGTTATCTGGAATGCAGTTTTGCCGGGTGGCTTGGTTTTGCGTTCCTGACAGTAAAAATGAAAATCCTCTGGCAGAGTTTGTTGAAGATGGTTGCTTATGCTAGCAATCTACATACTTTCTGTGTAAGAGTTTGGCTTTTCAGGTTCCAGCCCAAGCCATTCTATGTTTCCATGATTCTATGATCTTCTGAAGATCACCACCTGGGATCTACTGAACCACTGATCGCCCATGTTAGAGGAAGTGGATGTACTGAGCCAATCTTTAAGTCAAAGATGTGTGTGTAAGCGTAGAAATGGGTTTTTTCCTACCTCCTTTGTAAGGTGTCTTATTTCTCTCTTGCAGTCTAAATTAGCAGACAAAATCCATGACCACTCTTGAAAGGAAAAAGACTGTTTCTGCTGTGTTAGAACATCCAGGTTTAAGATGACAAATAATTTCTTATCTAAGCTAATGAAAGTCAAGGGAACTTCTAAACCTGACAACCTGCATTTTACTACTTTGTGGTTCTAACCCTACCAACTGAAACTGGCATTGATACATTAATGCACTAGCAATTCTAGCCTCTCAAACTCCATTGAAAGTGTGCTAATAAGATGAGTTATTAGGAATAAATTCTTGCAAGGTGATAGTGTTCTAGTATACTTTAAAAAAAGTTATGTAAGGTGGTGTGGTTTTTTTGAACATAAGTACCTTGTCTACATCCGATTCATAGACTAAGTGTCTGGCTTCAGCAAGTGCATGATCATAGTCTTGTGGGAGAATCCAGTGCTGGATCTCCTCTTTGTCCATCTTTCCATCCTTGTTGAGGTCACGAAAATCGGAAAACTGCTCACGCTCTGTAATCACCCAGTCAGGCTCCGGCCCACCCTCTTCATTTGCAAACATATCAGCTGGAAAGGAAATAAAGGTCTCACTCGAGTCATGTTTAATTTGCAAATTGTGCACAGACCAAAGACATTTGCACAGCATTCCTCAGAGGAATACTAAACTTTTCATTCTCTGCACAGACAATGAAATGTGGGGTGTAAATAGAGCTGCTGTGCATATCTTCTCTCAGGCCTATTTCTTCACTGCTGGTGATTCCTCTGTTCTCACATTACCCTTGCATTGTAACTGTGCACTGCTGGTGAGGCTCACGAGAGGTGAATCTGTCCAAAGGCTACTGAATTTCAGAAGGAAAAGAAAGTCTTTAAGGATCTTTAGCTAAATAGCAATCATAAGCTTTAGTGCTAGGCTCAGTCATGTGGGGAGAAGGGAACTTGGCAATTTTATCTTGTCCCTGCCAGCAAATGTCTTCGCGGATTAGATCAGATGCCAGCCAGCAGAATGGTTCAGGGGAAACTTAGGAAAACAAAAATTGCTAAATGGAACTTGAAAGCTTTTGTCCTGCTTTTAGTGAGGTCTGTGTGAGAGAAATTCATCTTTGTAGATGAGTCCTTTTTTAACCATCCTCCAGTAGAAGGTACACTCTTCTACACAGAAAGACTGGGAGAAGTCATGAGTCAGTGGTGCTTTCTGTGTGAGAAACCACAGGCTGCTCTGGACATCAGAGGTATACTCAAGAAGCGTGAGTAGGAAAATGCCACAGTGGCAGCAGCTGTCTGTATAAAGAGTTGGGAGAGTAGAAGAGATTATGAAGAGCAAGTGAATTGTGCCAGTTCTATGCAGCATAGGCCTTCCAAATTAAGAGTGGCATGTCTTTATTCTTCTGGTCACTGTGGCCAATCGACTGCTTCCTGCTCATGAGGGCTTCCTACTCCTCAAACCTCCCAATTTTCTATTTATAATTAAACCCTGCTTTGTGATACTCCTTCCCATGTCTTGTGGGTTTGGTTTTCAAGGATGTGCTGAGGAAAAGTGCACCCCACGTGCATGGTCTCAGGGCCAGAGACTGGCTGGTATCTATAGGAGGTATAAATGCTGGTCGCAAATGTAGCAATAGCCTCCCCCCACCCTTCGCTGTGAGCGCGTACACTAGGCTGAAGTTGTCTATTGGCAGAACCGTTCACAGTGTACCTGGAACTGTTACCCGCTCATGCACAATACAAATTTAGTTCCCCCTGCTTCACGTGACTCGGGATACTTTGCTTTGCTGCTTCTGTAAAATCTAAACCAAATTTTGTAAAAGAAAACCAGGAGGAGGATAGGAGGAATGTAATAAGGTTCTATAACCTTCAGCAGATTTCCCCATCAAATACCTGATCTAGTCACTGAAACCTTTTACTTTGTTGTTGTTCTTCTTCTTTATAAACTGCCAAAGAAGATACTTAGTTTTCTGATTGTTTTTTTTAACCCCAGCTTGATAAAAAATAAAAATTTTACACCTGAAAAAGGGAAATAGGAGTATTTTAAGCACTTTTCCTCTAATCATGAAGAAAACTTCAGACAACACATTCACTTTCCTTTTCATTTTTGAAAGTGCAAATTATATTGTTTATTTGAAGCAACTGACATGTCCTGTCAATTTGATTTTTACCATCCTTGCCAATGTGGGGTGATCGTGACTAGAACATTCTATGTTCCTATCTATAGAAGACAAGAAAACCCAGCATTCATGTGGTAACAAATGTTGACAATTACCTTATAATTATATGTAGGTAATGTCACTGAATGAACTGAAATTACTGTGGAAATTATGCTGCTCTGTTATTTCAGTCATAAATGAATAGCATTCACATTCTGAGGCTAAATATAATTTACACGGAATAGAAACCCCCTGCCATTAATTAATGTGTGTATATTGTTCTTGATTATATGTGAAGTGATCTTTATAGCACCACTAGAAACAGAAAGATTCATGTGAGTTTGCACTAATGCTTTCCTGGTGCTACTTTCTTGATTTAAAACCCATCAAAGTGGGGGCAGAGGGAGAAGTTAGCTTTTGGTGTCAGCGTAACAATTCAAAAGGCTAAAACGTATTACGTACCGTTGATCTCCAGACCTGCTTCTGTTTTGTCTTCGTAGGCCTAAGCGCAGGCAGCAGCTCCCTGCCTAGTGTGACTGAAGTTTGTGCAAATTAACTGTGACTGATCCACTGTTGACGTTTCCCATTGTGTTCTCTTACTGCCACTGCAGTAATGCACAGCTGACTTTCACACACTTCGCAACTTCTTTGAGAATCTTAAGTCTTAGTGCTATTTTTACACAGTTCATTTTGAATGTATCTTAAATTTATAGAAGAAACATAATGGCATCACCATACAAATGATTAGACAAGTATGGATTTCTACTTACTAATTCAATTAGGAAAATAACTAGTTGAAAAAAAAGTGGATTTTCTTTTTTGCAATGTGTGCTTCTCTACATCAAGTACCCTTCAAACTTGGGAAGAGACTAATCCACGTTCTGATCCTCCTGCATTTCTAAACAATGCCTTCAAGAAGCTGTTAAAGTCGTCAAGTATACAGACAGTATTCCTGTCATTAAAAATATTATTCCAGACCCTCACTGCCTAACTATATGAGAATAAGAGCAGAATCTTATGCTGTAAAGTGCGAGGGACCTTTTGATGATGATGTTGCCATCTGCCTAAAATTAAACTTTCTGGGTTGGATGGTTGATTTAAAATAGTTGAACTGGAGCACAGAAACTTTCATCTTTGGGTTGTTATTATGGCTGCAAATTTGAGAGAAGAAGGACAAGTGAAATGGAGATTATGTAAAAAACAAATCTCAGCACTTACCAATGTACTCATCTTGATCCACAAAACCATCCTCATTTTTGTCTATGTCTTCTAAGGTTTCCTGGAAAACAGGTTTGCATCAAAGTAAGCAAGAGAGAACTGGCTACTTGCCTCTACCGTTATTTCATATTTTGAGGCCTTGAGCTGCCCTTGTGTACAGCCAAATGTACTCTCGCTGACTCCAGTGTGATTGTTGTTTATATGATGATATTCAAATACTCCTTCACATTGAAAAAGTTCCCTGCATGAATGACCTGGACACCATGCTTAAGGTTTAAGTCAGGGGCAGATGCGAGCTTTCATCAAACACATCGCTGCTGCGTGGCATCATACCCTTCTCTTGATTTTGGTGTAAGTCCACACCCCAAGACTGTTTCTTGATTCCACTTAGGAGCTGTCTAAGGGCACTTAACAAGTCTTTCTTCATGAAGGCATCCCTTCCTGATCCCCACTCGGCTGTTATGTGTCTCTTTCTAAACCCTGCATGGAAAAGTTAGAGAAGCATTTCACAGCTCGTCCAACAAAAGTAAAACCAATGTCATTGGTTTTGCTCTGCTTACTAAGACAACGATGTTTTTCATATGCTCAAACTCCTCTGGGTGAAGGAAAGCAGTGAATTCTTCACGTGTGGCAGCTAAGTCCCCATCCAGGTCTGCAGCTTTGAACCGTCTTTCATCTCTGGGCAGCATTTTTTTAAAACTGTGCTGATCAGTTGCATCTTGGAATTCTTCTGGATTTGCTGCAAATTAATCAAGACAGTCTCAAAACTGTGTTCCTTTTAAAACCTATTACTACAATGAAGTACCCCTATTTGCCCTTAAGAGTCCAGAAATACAGAGGTTTATAGCCAGAATAGCTGCTCTGTTAAAATGTGACTTCTCTTTCCTGTGAAGCTTTAAATTTAGAGGTCAAGCACTCGGTTTGATTTTTATTTCTTTTTTTTTTTTCTAGTAGTATAGATAAATGTCTGAGTGAGCCTTCTGTTGGAACCCAGGATAATGGATTTCATGGAGAGGATGGTGAGACACTGGCACAGGTTGCCCAGAGAAGCTGTGGGTGCCCCATCCCTGGAAGTGTCCAAGGCCAGGCTGGATGAGGCTTGGAGCAACCTGGTCTAGTGGAAGGTGTCCCTGCCCATGGCAGGGGGGTTGGAACTAGATGGTCTTTAAGGTCCCTTCCATCCCAAACCATTCTGTGATTCTATAATTTTGCAGTATTGTGTATTATCCTTCATAGACTTTTTTTTCCTTTAATCTGCTTTTACAAGCACTGCCTAGGCAGTATTTAGGGTAGACTTCATTCACATAAGTTTTATTCTTCTTAGGTAATGATCTACACAACTTTTCAGTTTCAAAAAAAAGCAAGTAAACCAAAGAAAAGTGGTTTCAAAAGCTGGCAGGCTGACTGAAATTACCTGACTGCTACGCCTCTGCTACAGGGAACCTAACAATTATTTTCAGTTTAAAACAATGACATTTTTTCAGGGTGTTCAGTGGCATAAAACAAATGGCATTTGATACAATTTTTAAAATAGGATCACTAAACTGATTTCAAACATGAAAAATACTCCTAACGATTTCACAATTCACATGTTGGGAGACAAACGCAGTTGAAAAAGACTTTGCCAGGTGTTACAGATGGGAATTTTAAGTGTGCATTAACACAAGACCACAATGTAGTAGCTGCTCTCTGAATCTTGGGGATTACAGAGAGCAAAGACAAAGACCTGAGAAGGTCTCCCAGTGATACTGCTGAAAGGATTGTCGGTCAAATATTTCCTTGACAAATTTAATAAGCTCCATTTTAATCTAAAGTAGACTTTGTACCTATTACTACTACTGGAAGCTTGCTCCAGAAACTGCCTCTATGGTAGGCAGGTAGATACGGTCTTCTAATTTCCAGTATAAATGGTCAATTAATACCAATTTATTGTTCTGTCAGCATTGCCCTTTAGCTTTAGTGATCTCTTCTCTTTCCCATCATTAACTTATAAAAAGCAAAGGGAGTGTATGTGAGGGAAATAAAAAAAGATTCTGGTATATTTCTTAATACACATCTCTTTTGCCTGATTTGTTAAGAAGTTTCATTGGCAGTTGATCACAGTCTGAAGCATGTTATTCTCCATGAACTATTTTAATCAATAACTTGGTTATAGCTTAGGCCAAGACTAAATTTTGAGCATCTAGACTCTTAAGAATTTAGAGAGACTGAATCAACAAATACTGGTTAATTATGCAATAAAATACTTTTAAATTAAAGTACTATTTTTAATGTTTAAAAAATAATGTATTTCTAACTGGAGGAGATATTAATTCAGCTTTGTCAGTACATTTATTAAGCCCTTTACAAAACCTTCTGTGTGCTGGTGACCTGTGTGGAAATGGCTGCAGTAAAGAACTAAGTGCTTTTGACCTCTGAGCATCTATAAAATTTAATGTGATTTTCAAGAGTCCTAAATGTGACACCAAACTCCTGTTGACTGTAAGGCATGAAACCATGCCTTATAATCTAATAGCCTTTGAGCATATAATCTGAAAATGTTACCTTACCTAGATAATAACCGTACGTGGCTTGTTTGTATTCTTCCCAGGCAATTTTATCGTCCTTGTTTAGATCATAGTCTTTCCAAATTTTAGCCATGTTTTCATAGATATAGCGTTTCTGTACCCGTTTAATCCAGTTTTTTAATTCCTCTGTTGTGAGATAGCCATCTTTGTTGTCATCTATTCTATCCACAATCTTCCTGTAAAAAGAGACCAGCATCCTTAAGACTTGAGAGAAAAACAAACTGCATGTCAGTCCAAGTTTAATAATCTTTATCTGGCCCTGATTTGCCTAAAACGTAGAAAGCTGCCCTACTAACTAAGGCTCTCTTACATTTTGAAGATTATCTTAAGGGGTATGTGTCTATTCGTTATTCAGTATTGCAATGAATAACTGAAATAGCTCTCACAACCAAAATTAGTGAACAAAGTACCTCAGATAACACCTGGATTTCTTAGGTCGTATCTACTAACTTAGAGGGACCTGTTGTTCACTGTCAACAGGAATTGGCCATGCTGGGCTCAGAGCAGGAGACAATTTCACCTCGGGAGAAAGCCTGTACTGTACCTTGCTGAAGGCAACCAGGGCAAAAAGCTAGGATTTTGTGGAAACCTGCAGTTCCTCCTGTGGCTTTCCAGCAAACTGATGCTGGGGTGGAGGGTGTTATATGACTCTGTAAATGCTGGGCACATACAGTCTTCCCTTCCATTCCTGTTGCTCCACTTCTGTTTCTTTCTTTCTTTCCCAGCAAAACCCAATGTTGCCTGTGTTGCTAGGAATGCCTGTTACTCGCTAAAGCAATTGCTGGTCTGTAGTAGGGCTCCACTCATTGCTGGCAGTTGGGATATAAACCACTGTTCTGTGTAAAGCTGCTAGGCTCGAGTCCTGTTGAGATCAGCAGGAGTGAAGGTACTGGCATGCTCCCAGAAACTTCCATCTTTGAAATGTTCTGCAGATAAAACCAACCTGAAAAACTACATTAAGGAAAAAAAACAAGGTAATGTTCTCCTCTGCTATTTAGGTTCTCTGCAGTAAATCCCTCAAGGCATGCCTGTAATTGCTGAACACCACCAGTTTGGGTTTGAGCTTGTAAAACTGGCTTCTGTCCCAGCCACAGTGGTAGACCAGATGATAAAAACCTTTATCTAAAGAACGCAGCTTTAATCCCACAACTTGTAGGTAAGCTTGTCACAGCGTTGTTATATTCTGGGCACTGGCCTGTGGGAATGCGTACCCTGCTCCCGGAGCTGGGGCAGTTAGCACCACGTGTCTTCTCCACATCAGGTTGGCTTTAGGCCCGTCAGCAGTTTTAACCCTTGTATCACTGCTCATGAGGTACAGGAGCAAATTGTACCTGTAGCTGCACCGCACCGAGTTCAGAGACCACTCGGTGGCCACCTTGATAATGTGAACGGCCATTCCCCATAGGCTGTAAGAAAGGGTAAGGCAGGAGTTGACCTGTCTAAATCCTGACTTGAGATTCAACAGGTGAGCTCCCTAAACCTCCAGGCAGCCAAAGGACACGGGGAAAAGTTCTCCACTTTTGAATATTCTTTGCAATTCAGCACCTTGGTTCTCCGCAAAGAAACCGACCCTGGCCGCTTGGAACTGTTTAAGCAGTGAAGCAATGTGTTTTCCTGAGCCGTAGTTTGGAAGTGGTAAGTAGTCAAGTAACAGCAGCAGCTTCTGCTGAATTTCCAACAATCTTGTGTGTGCTTGACAGTATAGGGCTGAATTTATAAACGTGCAATTTCTGAGCTACGGGGGGGAAAAAGGGGCTGCTGAATTTGTTTTCTATAGTATTAAAGTATGAATTAACTGACTGGAAAACCTCTTCTCTTTTGCATAAATCTTATTGGGAATTGACTGCCAAGGGGCCCTTTCACTGCATGATGGACTCTATTTGTCAATGGATTTGCCCCACAATTAATTTCATTTAATTGGTTTAGCTGATACTTCTTTGTGTTGTTAAATGTATTAGTTATAATAAATAATTCTGCTAGCAGCTTTTTGGTATTTTGAACACCAAAGCAGCAAGAGCTGTTTACCGGAAAATGTTTCATGCCTCTTCACCTGTACTCTTGTTTTTATAGATCCGTTGCATCCATGTGCGCTATTTCACTCTGCTTCCCAGTTGAAGATGGGCACAAAGAAATAGTCTTGCCCACAGGCTCCCAAAGCATGGGTAAGAAGCTATTGTATGGACTCTAGACCTCACTTTTTATATTGATAATTACCTGTAACATTGCTCAGGATCATCCTAAGTTCTGTAACGGAGCTAGTGTACATTGGTCAGTCTGAAAAGCCTTAATGCCTTTATTCTAAATGGTTAATTCCCAAATAGGGCAAAAATTGAAGGAACATGTTAACAGACACAAAGTGCCAGCTCATACACAGGAATTAACACCTAAAAGCTTAATTTCTCCCTTTAATTTAGGTGGAATTACAGTCAGTATTAGTTTCCCACCTCATAATAAAGAAGCTAGAGGGCACATGCAACAGGTATGTATGACCTGCTACTACAGAGATTTAAGCTGCGAGTCTGCAAAGGTATCTGGTGATGAAATAAAATTGGAGCAAGGAAATCATTGCTGTGATGGAGCTGAAAGAGGAAGGCTTCCCCTCTGCAGCTGAGGTGAGTACAACTGCATGTCGATAAACTCTGGCCTCGGCCTGTATAAAGAACAGAAACATTTACATTGTGAGGATCTGTAACCATCTGTTAAATCATAGCCCCAGCTGAAATATCTGTACTGGTCTAAGTGTAGACTGACTTTTAAAAAGGCATGTCCATTTTAGTGATACACCTTATGAGGATCTACGTCATAGGTCACATATGCTGAGAACAAGGTTTCTTTGGCTCCTTCTTCAAACAATGTGGAAGAAATTGGTCATTTCTGATAATCACTTTATCTGCTCACTGAGATACACGTAAATAGCAGTGATAGCTCCCAGAAGGATCCAGAGGTTAGTTGGTGAGATAACAGTGGTACTGCATGGAGAGCTTACAATGGAACTAGACAGACATGCAATGAGTAAGTGCCACTCCCTGTGGAAGGGAAGTAAAGGCAATAGTAACCTTAGTAAGACTATACAGATATTTTAAACTCTCTTCTTGTTAGGAACTACATAAAAGTATCTTTTTATGTATCTTAAAGTATCTTTAACCCTGTCAAACCTAGTTCTAATTAGTGATCTGTCTTCCTGTAGGTGTGAAGGAGGGAGAAGCAGTAAGATAAGGCAACAGTTGCATGGATTCTGTTCTTGGTGTGAACAGCAACACTGTGAGACAGTGGGCAAAGATGTCACAAATGGAAAAAGCTGTGAGAAGATGGCTTCAAGTGGACTTGCAAATGGAGCTGTAAAGGAGGAATGGTTTAAACTTGATTTGCACTAACAACGACCAGGTAAGTGACCCAGAGGCAAGGAGCTGTATAGCAGCCAAGCACTCCAGCAGCGGGCGAGGTCTGTCCGCGGGCACAGCACCACACGCAGCGGCTCCCTCCACGAGGCTTATTGCTGTAGGACCAGAAAGGGCAGGAGAGAAAAACGCCAAAGTGACGAATTCTTGGCTGCTCGCTTGCAAAAGCAGCGGGAGCGTGAAAGAAGTGTAACCGAAGAGGAATCCCCTGCTACACTGGGGTACTTACTACACGGTGGGAAGGGGGCAGCCTCCCCCGGGGCCGGGGAGCTGGCATGCAGCAGGCAGCGCCCACCGCTCTCCCCACCCCGTCCGGCCAAGCCCCGCGCCGCCCCCCCGGCCGCCGGGCAGCCCCCGCCGGGCCCTCCCCCTGCCACGTTTCCGCAGGCCGCCGCGCTGTCGCCCGCCCGCGGCTCTTACCCCAGCCTTTCCCGGCTCTCCTCCGGGCTGAGCTGGTCGAAACTCCTCGCCTCCTCCTTGCCCAAGAAGGCCTCGTGGTCGTACTGGAAGCCCGGGCGGTCTTCATGCTGCGCGGCGCCGGGCCGCGCCCGCTCCTGCCGCGCCGTCGGTTTGCCCAGGCCGCTCGGCAGCAGCGGCAGCAGCGCCAGCGCCAGGCACCACCCCGCCCGGCCGCCCCCCATGCCCCGGCCGCCCTGCCCCGCCGAAGCGGCGGCTAGCACCCCTCCGCTGTCCGGCGCCCAGCGACACCGGCCCCGCGCATCGCGCCCGCCCCGCTCCGCCCTCCCCGGTCGGTCGCTGCGGGGGGGGTGGGGGGGGGCGTGCGGCGGACGCGATTGGGCAGCGGCCGCCGGCAGCGCAGCCCGGCCCGGCCCGGCGCCACGTCTGCAGCGCGGTGCGGGGACTGCCCGGCCGCCCAACCCCGACCGAGGGTACCAGGACAGCCCCGGTCCCCTGCCACCCGCTTGGCTCAGGCTGATGCTGCTAACCCAGCACAGGATAGCGGGGCGCGTCCGTTTCTCTGATCCCGCGTAGTTTGTTCACGCAGAGCATCAGGGTGGTGGCTTCTGCTGTCCTGCCAAACTGGCTGGGAAAGGACAGAAGTATGAGGGTTTTTTCTGTCCAAGACAAGCAATAAGGCTGTAAGTTTAAAATATATAAATAAATTTTAAAAACCCCACCCTGTAGCTCTGTCTCGAGTGTAACAGCAAGCTGACACCCCAAAACTGTAGAAAAAGGGTTACCAGCACTCTTGCAGAGGATATTTACTATAATAGGGTCGCTATGGCTGTAAGGGAAAGTGAACTCAGGATCCTGAAAACTGCAGGAGACAGCCTAAACCATTCAGCATAAAAAGAGGGTGTTGGGTTTTTTTATTTATTTAAAATACAGTTTACTTTGCTCAAGATTGTAAAAGACAGAGGTGACTTAGGTTTGCACCCAATGCATTTTCTTTTCCTGTGGTTATAGCTACATTTCACTGCTAAGGAGGATTGTCATCACATGCAATACCCTGTGTGTTAATGTCCCTCTCGTGAAGGGGTCCGATTTTAAACTACATGACCCCACGGTGCAGGTAAGCATCACCACCCACGCCTGTCCGTCCGTCATCACTTTGGACCTGAGGGTACTGCTACTTTCAAATCCCAATGTCTGACTTGTCACCCCAGTCCCCAGGACATACAAACCATATTCATGGTGTGGCCTTTGGCTGCACCACTAATGTTGGCGTGCAAGATGCTGAACCCCACCGCAGCCTCCATTCCACTGCCGTTACCCTGGCAGACGCCCTTTAGACCTAAACCTCGTGTAGCTGAACTCTCTGGCACGGGGCTTGACCGTGATGACAGTGCAAAGGTGGCGTCAGAGACGTCCAGTTTTGCTGGTTTCTGCCTTTTGTGACTCGAGCTGAGAAGGGACGAGAGCCACGCACAGCTGGTAGTGGTTTTGCCTCAGAACCATTCTGCCCAGTAACAGATTTCAAACGTTTAAACATTCAACCATGTTGGTTTGTTACTTAAGTCTAGATAGAGCAAAACGCGGAAGGGCCCTTCTCACTCCAGTCACTCTGCTCTAGGCCTGGGCAGGCTGGCCTCTAGCTCTGTCGGTGTGTCCTCAGCTGAGCAAGGGTTTCGGTGGTGTTTCGGTGAGAGCTGCGATATCCGCGTGCAGCAGCGTAAAAACGGTTCAGTTGGTTGTACCAACAGGGTTTGAGTTTACAAAGCTAGTGAGATGCGATACTTCCGCTGTTTGTTGTTGGGTTGGTTTGGGGGTGTTTTTGTTTCATATACCTGAAAAACAAAGTTTTCATTGACACGTTCAGGAATCTCATATTTGTGCAATAACTGAGATACTGCTCTCTCTCAGTCTTCTGGTGTTCCTGTCCCTGATTCCTACGTGTATGCTGTCATTTCTGATGTTACCCCAGAGGTCAGGCTGGGCTGAGGTGCTGAATGTTTACCTTCTTGATGCACATAGTGCTAGAGCGTGCTGGTAGTTAAGAGGTAAGCTATTTGCATGGGTAACAGGTACGTTTTACTGCCCGTTCACCCCATCAGTGTTGTAACACTGTGGCTGGATGTTTGATCTTAGTAGCAGAACGTGAAGTTATTTGAGGGGTGTGGGAAACGAATCTGTATGTTCTGTCAGAACAATTTGTAGCCGCTTCTGTGAGAAAAGCCACAGTAATAGCAATGCAGAGTGGACTAAGTGCATACATGGTCATCCGTTTGAAAGCCTCCAGGCACTGGGAGGGTTTGCCTCAGGGATGTGTGTTCTCGCCATCAGAACGTTTTAATTTTGCCCTGTGGATTGAAGTGTGAGTGAGCACTGAAATGCAGTGATCTTATGAAAGATGGGAAATCATGAATGTTCTGATCCCTCTAGACTTAGTTCAGGGCCATTGGTAACAATAAAAACTTGATTGATCCAATATGACTTTTTGTGGAAAAGGAAGGATATTGTGATTATTGGTCCTCAGAGGGTTGGAGTCTTAGATTTTAATGCTGTGAACACATTCAGTCAAAACAGTTGCTGAGCTGACCAGTCTTAGCATTGCCAGTTTTTTGTATCACTCAGGTTAGCGTTTACAAATTTTGCTGTTGGGCTTATTGTGACCTCATCAAACACCCTAAACTCTGTCCTCTGTGAAAAGTCATGCTTTCTACTCTTTTTACTCAGTTCACAAAATGGTAGAAGTTTTCTCTTAAATACACTTCTTTCCTAAAATACGGAATACTTTTCTCTGAGATATCGGCATATTCTGGTTTAGTAGTATTACTATGAACATCTCTGCTGAGAGAAACCTACAGCTACTGAATTATTAACATTAATCAAGTTTAGAGTTTAAGGTGCTATTTTTGTAATCCACACTTCTTTCAACAATGTGTCTGAGTTTTATACACATGAGGTTTCTTTGAAACATTGCAAAATACCAGGTCTGCAACGTCGACAATGTTTTTTAGCAATACATTTATGCAGCAGCAGGCATGCTGGGTAGTTTATAAGCTTTTAATGAAACGCTGGCAGATATTAGGGTTTTATGGGCTGGAAAACAGTGCAAATCAGAGAGCTTTGCATACTGTTTATAGCATTTTTTCCCTTGAATCTAACAATATTTATCTCACTTTTTCCATCTTGCGTTTTGCTCTTCACATATTTACTTTCCCTTTCACTGATATATTTACAGTCAACAAACTGTTTTGTATGAAATATACTTAGCTACAATATGCCTGTCATTATATGGGTCCAGTTACCCCGATAAAGCCAAAGATGACTTGTTCCATATCCTACTATGTCTTCAGTCTGTATTTATCCTAATAAGACTCCCCTTACAGCTTGCATCTTTAGCCACTACTTCCGGCTGTCGTTAACTGTGCCTTTCCTGAGGTCATGTAAATGATCCCTAAGGGATGCCATGTTTTCTGGCTGCCTGCTGGCTAGTATCTGTTCTTATCATGCTTTCAGGAGCTCTTTACAGGGCATATAACCTCTAAGTTTTATGAGTCCCATCTGCTGAAATAGTCAAAAACCTTCTAGGAGCCATAGTGTAGCTGTCTAAGTAAGGACCTTTGTGTAGTCTTACTTACATTTGAAGCCCATATTAAAACTAGAGTGAGATTCAGGCCTAGGGACTGAATTGGTTTTGCTTTTATGGTGAAAGTAAGAATGATGTAGCTAGCACCTAACAGTTCTTAGAGTGCAAATGTATCTTTAGTCTGCCAAACCGCTTGAAATCATCTGTCTCATCTAAATCTTTAGTCTGTGCAGCATTCCTAACCGTCATGCCAAGACACAGTTATCCTGGCTTTGATAGTTTTCTTCTTCTGTCCTTTGCAAATTCGTGTATTTCCTGCTCACATGCGGTAGCTCGTGGAGCTTGGCTCCATTTACAGACATCCCTATGTAAATAGGTAAAGCACTGATACACTCCCTGCTTTTCTCATCAACAAATCGAGTACGTTTCAGAGTCTCATGTAGCTATGATTAATAGTCCCCTGAGGCAACCTGGAGGAATGAGAGAGTGGATTTAGCTCAGCAGTCCAGGCTCTCCTGGTGGCACTTTGTTATCAGGGAATGATGGTTTTCTTGGGCTGGATGCTGAAACAAGTGAGCTTAACTTCATGTTGGTGACTGCAGGCACGCACCGTCATTGTTAGGGTCAGTGTGGCAGACTGCCTGGTTTTCTGGGGAAAACTAAGAAAGGCTATGTCTAGGACTGGAGGCTATTTCAGCACTGAAAAAATGGATTCTGCAGCTCAGGTAGGGAGAACAGTGATCTTTGATAGCAACTTTGCTAATATTATTAGGAGTTAGAGTAATGTCTGTGAGAGACAGATGATTTCTAAGTAAGCAGAAGAACTTGTTTTTCAGAGAAGCTAGAAATGGAAAATATAACATTTTCCTCTTCGATTCCACTCTACTCTGTAAATCCAGAATAACTAAATTACAGTATTCCTCTGTACACAGAGCATATGATTGGTTTGGATCGGTATGAAACTAACGTATGTCGCCTCAAATTATATTATAGAAGCCTATTTTGTGTTTTCCAGCTTTACATTTTACATTCTAGTTAGCCTAATATGCTTTACTCAGATGATAGCAGCAACATCATATTTTAAAACCCTGTCTTTTCCTTAGGGCGGAGAACACCTTCATCGAAGTTGTTGAAAAATTTCCATTGATACAAGAAGACTGCAGCTCAAGCTGCTCGTATACAGTGCTGCTGTATTTTACTGGAAATGCAATTGCAGCAGTATTTCAGAATGGGGTTTTTGTACCTAATTTATTTGGGATGATCTAACATTAGATGCCCTGTATTTGCACTTTCAGCCGAATTCCGTTAGGTGTTAATTGCTCTCCTCAGCTTGGGTGTACAATCGTAGATGGACTGTGACTTTTGTCTCAGCTCCTGTGGGAAACTACAAATTCGGGAGATCAGGGCAGAATCAGACCCCAGCCTGCAAATAACAGCAGAAACGTTTCAGGAGGGGAAACGGGGGAACTTTTCAGGAATCACTTTGATGAAACTCAATTTTGGCCTGTCCTGACGAGCTGCGTCATCACAGCGCCATGTCCCTTTTTTGTTTGCATGGGTGTAGTCTACATCAATCCCTTCCCCTTCTCTGCTTGTCATCTTTTCTTGTGCCTTGCTTGCCAGAAGCAAGTTTCTTGACATAATCTACCCAAAATAATCTTCCCAAAATAATCACACCACTACCCATGAGGTTGACAACCTTGATTGCTCTGTGATACACCACTTCTCTTGCTTTGTACCTTTCTCAACTAATTGCACTGTCAACTCTTTGGGTGGGGATTTTCTGTTTCTACTAATTTCTGCTTACTACTACTGGTTACTGTTTCTGCTGATTTTCTATGGAGCCTGTGCAGTGTCTGGCTCATCTGGGCGTGGGCTGAGTTGGTCCTTAAGGTGCTGTTGTCAATAATCACTGTTAACAACCATTCTAGATCTATCGGGAGCAGCGTAGAAGTTTTTCTCTTATCAAGAATCTTTGTGATTGGTGTTTTTTCAAACATTTACATTTTCAAGTGTATAAAAAGATCCTTTGCTTCTGACAGCATGAATCTGTGCGCTGTATGTGCAATTTGCCCTGGTAATTACTTATGTATGGTGATAACCATAGCAACATCCCAGGTAGATAATGTCATGCAAATTACTGCAGCTCCAGGGATGGAAGATGTTAATACAAGTACATACTCACACCCCTGGTCTTCAACATTTTGCAGCGACTCTCCCTTCCCCTCCCCCATACATGTTGTTTTTAAATTTCCTTTCCTCACTGTGATCGGGAAGGAAAAGAAAACCTCTTGGTATTTTCTCATTGGTATTCGCACAGAGGGAGGGGGGAGGGTGGTGCTTCAATGTTTGTCATGAATAATTCTGTATGCACAGTGGAAATTCCACGGTGTATGTAGGGCATAAAAGTCTAGAGACTTGGATACGCTGCGGGGCCGTGTTGTGCTTAAACCCAAGTTCTTGAGCTTGTAAACGTGGAGTGTGAGCACGCAGGGGTGGAATTGTAGCCACAGATGTTTGGACTGAGGTGTAAAACCTCCTCAGGTCATTTACAGAGGATATGGGAGAGCGGCTTTGTTTTTCAGAGCAGGCATGACACTTATCCAGGCCGGTGCATTGTTACTGAAGGGAAGAAACAGCTGAGATGAAGCTGGTAACAGTTAGCTCTTGTTTGGTCATAAGCAAGAGAAACAAAAAAACCTATGTGAATGTTGATCTGCACATACACTAGTCCTTGAGTAACTTTAGAACCCTGGAGGTATGAAAATAAGATAACCTATAACTAGACTCTTTTGTTAAAGATATAAAAAATGCAGGCAACAAAATTGGTGAAGTAATGGTTTTGCTTTTCTGGTGAAGAAAATTAGTGCTGAATTCTTCTTGCTCTGTGCTTAAATGGTGGGAATGTGGATGTTAGTCCTGCAGTCAGTGCTGAAGTTACTGATTACTGAAGGCTGCAGTGCCCCAGCCATTTTTTTGAGGAAATACCCTGATAAAAGAGGGTGGAGATTTGTGGAAAGTCAGAGAAAGGCTGTGCAGGCAGCCAGAGGCACGGATGTAATCAGATCCCAGTTTGTAAGGAAAATCTTCTCAAGGCAAATCGAGCTATTCATTAGGCCAGCACTGAATTGTCTTCGTCATAAAACCACGGTCTCTCTTGAACAGAACCATGATGGGAGTGGAAACAAAATTATTAAAGCCACTGAGCAACTTTGTTTGTGCTAGAGGTAGGAGATGTGGAAAGTGTTAATTAATTGGAGAGTAAAATGCTGCCAGTCTGTATCCCCTGGTATCTGTACAGGGGTGTTTGCCACTCTTACAGGTCTGCCTACAAATCCCAGATTGTAAAGTTTAATCTTTTCCCTGCTAATTTCTCTGTGAGTTAGCAATTTGATACTTTGCCCAATGGTAGCACTGGTAGCACTGCTCAGCAGTGCCAGCCTGCCAAGAGTATCTGTTGATGGCAGTGGAATTTGAAAGGTACCCATGTCCGGCTAACCCAGTTTGTTGTTACGTCTTGCAACAGCGCTTGGAGCTACAAACATCCCTAACTTACACTGAAGTTGTTTTTAAAAACATCTGCTAGGATGCCTGCTTAGGAAAACAAATAGCACCGGAAAAAAATATATAAAGTCAGGCTGTTTATCATCTGACAGAAACATCCAGCCTAATTGTCTGCTGGAGTTTTTGCCTGTCTGCCTACTTGCCTGTAACAGACATTTCTTTGTCATTTCTGCATTCAGCATGTGATTGCCTGAGGATGGCCTCTCCTTAGACTCTGTATCACATTGAAGGGAATAGTAGATGCCTTGAAGTTATAGGGTTAGCCAAACTGATGTCCTGGCAAGTTAGATACAGATTCTTCTCACAATCAAATTCTTCATAACAGCACTGTTAGACCTCCTGAAACCCTGTTTATAGGCCGGTTTCTTTGACTGACCAATATCACAGCCAGACAAAACACTTGACTGTAATTATCCAGTCCTCTGCTTTCCATGGGTAGGAAGTTTTCTTCAGGACTGAACTGACTTCTTCCTAAATAAGTTCAGTGGGGACCATCACTGCCATATTTTTTGTTTCCCTGTGGTCTAGTTGTTAAAGTGTATATCTCTACAGTTTTGATTTCTTATTTTTATTCACAGAGTGAGGTATTATAAACACTGGAGGAAAAATGTAAAGGCTGCAAGTAACCCAGGAATGTCTGAGAAACAGTGTCTGTTGTTATTTAAACTAGCAGGGGCGTTCAATTGGTCTTAAAAGTTCATCACAGAAACTGCTGACTGTTGCAGTGCTTCAGTGCTTCCCTCAGACCCGCAGCATCCTCCCAACACAGGTGTGCATGAGAAAAGATTTGCCTAGCTTAATGCTGCATGCAGGGTTAAGGTTGGGTTTAATGCTTCTGGTTCCCTGCCCTAGCAAATGTGTTGTCTTCCTCCCCGTGCTACATAGACTCTTCTTTTTTATTTGCTTCTAGCTGACAAAACGAAGGGAACCTGCCAGCATGTGAAAACCCACTGTATTAGCCAGGTGTGCAGTTTGTATTTAACAAGTGGATATGTTTTATCAGGAAGCAAAAGAAATAATAACATCAAATTTATATGTCAAAAAAGCGTATGTGTTTAATAAATAATATTTGATGTGCATGATTTTATTTACTGTCTCCTCTCCTCGCTTTTTCCGCCTCGCCAGCTGCTCACCTTTGCTAGTTTATGACATGATGTTCAAGGAAACACTGCGTTATCACATGCAGCAGACATTAAGGGAGAGAAATTGGCTTGTCATTAATAATAATTGTAAAACCAACCCTACAATAAACCCCGCTTTTGGCCACAGCCTCTGCTTCCTGGGTGCAGAAGTGAAACAGCATCCACAGCTCTCATCTCTTGACCACGTTTAACCCAGGGTTAAAATCTCCATGTGCAAAGGTCAAGTGTAGAGGGGGCTCATCATGGGGCTGAGAGATGCATAAAGACCGTAGCTGCAGAGCTGCCTGGAATGTAGGTATCCAGGGGAACGGGGGAATTCAGCTTTCCTTCCTAGCTCTTTCTTAGGGTATCATTAAATGGCAAGCTGCTGGTTAAGAGTGACCGTTTCATGTGTGTTGTGCCAGGGGAGAAATGGCAGGAGAAGCCCCGATAACAGCTCACTCCCCGAAACACCTGTGGATTCCTACCTTACTCCTGTAGAAATTTCTGAAAGGCTGGTGGGGCCACGAGCGACTGTGGCTGTCACACGTGTCCCAGTAGCTGCCCCCAGGTTCTTCCTCTCCCTCCACCTGCAGACCTGACCGTGAGTTCCCTGCCTGGACTAAGGTCCTCGTTTTGACAAATACCGGGGCCTGACAAAGTAGGTTGCTGTACTACTGCTCACACCTCTGCGGTTTGGGGTGTAAGCGGGAAGAAAAATCAACACTCAGCTCTCAGGAAGCATCTCGGCTTTCTGGGAGAAGCGGAACAGCGCTGGCTTGGAAATTGAAGTGGGAAACTGCCTCTAAGCTTAGACATCTTCTATTGATAATATATAGCGCAATTACCCACTGAAATTAAGGTTCCTCAGACTAGAGGCACGTCAGCTGCGAAGGGGGTCTGTCCAAGGTGCACTGAAATCAGCTGAAAGCATTTTAGTAACTTTAGTGAGTTTAGCTTAATTGTCAAAAGTGCACGGATTTTAGGGCAGGAAGTGCAGCATGCCGTAAGCAGTATGAATTCCTTTTCCTCGTTTTTGGATCACTAATTTTTATTTGTTTATCACACAAACAGATCGTAAACTGCACACAGCCTTAAATGCAGACATAATGCACATTATTGCAATAATAGAGAAGCTGTGCTCTTTTAACCAGACAAATGGAATAGAAATAGGCATATTGAATGAGTTCTCCTCAGTGAAACATTCAAATTCCTCGTTTTTCCAAGTCTTTAGATTCTAACTTGTCTGTTAAGGATACAAAAGTGCAATTATACTAAAATATGCTCAGAAAGGACAGCACGCCAACTAAATTTCGTCAGACAACAGCGTACAAACGTCCAAAGACTTGGTTGGGAAGACTTTCACTCGATACCTTTTCTGAGTTCTGTTGTAGATTGGCTGTTTGGAATTTACAGACCATTCAACCCGAACGCACAACTGCAGTGTTGAGTGTGTCTGAACAGCGCTCACGTATGAAGGGTTTAGCTGCTTAAATATCTTAATTAAGGGAAGCCTACATTTCCAATAATTCTTTTGTTTTGTAGCCATCGAGGCCACAGCACACCACTCCCTCACTGATCACAACGACAGCGGTCTAGGTAGGCAAAGCCAAAAACATCTATGGAAAAATACATTAACTAGTGCCAGAATTGTGAAGCAAATAGGAGATTATTTAGATAAACTGAGTTACAAACTGTAACTAGCTCTAGTATACGGTTGTAAATGTCAGTGAACCAGACAAGCTAATTCCTTGCCTGTGAAGGAATGTTGGAAAGCATATAATATGCAGTTTATGTTTAAATATAAATACGGGATTACCTTTTAGGTTGTGAAACAGAATCATATAGGCAACAAACATTACATCTAGGGCCTTCTATGAGTGAAAACTGTTGTGTCAAATATGGTTAGTTTAGTAGGGTTGATGGGCTTTATTCAAGGTTCCTAGAATTTATCTGCCAAGCATAAATAATTATTTAACAACTAATAGGGCAAGGCCAGAAATATAATAGCTTTTATGTTGAAATTAACATCAAGTGATCTGTAGACATCTGCTAAGCAAGCCAAATGTGGTCTGTGTGCTGCATGTTTTGCCTCACTGCCTCAAAATAACAAGCAGTGCTTATATTTGGAGGGGCAGTTTTCCTTGTTGAAGTGGAAAAAAAATGCTCTGATAGGAAATCACTTGCACTGTTAGGATCAAGTGCGTGATGAACATTAAATAGCCCTACAAATTTAAATAATGCTCGATGCTGAGATTTCAGCCTTGCAAATGCTCGTTTCCTGATGTGTGCTTAGTGTGGTTCAGAGGGAAATGGAAGTCCTTTTTTGTTAGAGAAAACAAATTGTCATCCAGTGCATTCCAGCCTTTAGCTGCTGTAGCTTTCTGGAGTCCAGTAAGTGGGAGAGCCAGGGCTCCTGTAAATTTATTTTTCCAAATGACCATAAGGGTGAGGGAAGCATAAAAAAAGCCACAGCATCAAGAAAGCCTGAAGAAGTTCCAAGCAGCAAAGACTCCTTCCAAGCAGATAGCTGCTGTTGCCTTGCAGAGATCCGCATTGTGTGCCTAAGTGTTTGGGTTATGTGGGTGCCAGAACAGGAACTGTACTTCCTTTGCTTGCGAGCAGCGCTGCTGGCATGGTTTGTTGGCTTTACCGGCTGTTGCAGTTCATCGGCTTTCAGAGCCAACCATTCGATCTTTGGCATCTACTCTTGGGGTCTTGGCCTTTCCTCTGTTTTAAAAGTATTAGAAGGAGGTTGAATTGCTGAGCAGGGAACGTAATCTTTGTGAGGCCAAGTCTAAAGAAAGATGTTAGTAAGCTGAAAGGGCTGCGCTGGCAATTTAGCGTGTACTATGCAGGAATGAATGAGAGACTCATATTCATTGTGCTTATGTATGCTCAAGTTCTTTATGTCCATATTTAGATCTATTAACACAATAAGATTAAGCCAACTTGACTTTCTTCAATGAACAAAGTAGTAAATGGCAGAGCCTCAACAACAGACCCCATAAATGTGTACTACCACCGGCAGCATGACTAACACTGGGCCCGAGATCCTGTGGGGTTTGGCAGTGACACAGAAGACGCTGTTCTGAGCAAGCTGGATTCCCTTTCGTACAGGAGCCTTGGCACCGACCTCACCGTAAGCTGGCTGGGGCTTTTATGGGGAATGAAGGCTGGGTTCTGTGTGGACACGGTGTCTCTGCCCCCAGGCTTTCCTGAATGTGGGAGTGCGACCCCAGGCTGAGCTGGTTTGCACTGCCAGGAGTCCCTGGGGTTTGTCTGCTAGCTGGGTTAGCCAGAACACACAGTGCACCAGCCAAAGTCAACTTCCCCCAGTGAGGGCAACCACAGCGACGAAATGCCAGATGCTGGATGTGCCAGTCCTCAAACCACAGCTCACCCTTCCCAGCAGGGATTTCCCCAGAAGATAAGTGGCAGCAACCTCTGCCCTGTGCTGGCAACTCCAGAGGACAGAGTTAGAGGAACAGGATGAAGTGTCTGGGGGAAGAGAGCTGTTGCATTGGCAAATGCAGGTTTCTTCACAAGAGACCAGGTTTTGACTGTGACGTTTTTCTCTGCTGCTTCAAAGCACACATGATGGGAAGAAAGGAATCCCTTTTGCAAAAGGCCTCTTCTTGGATTTCTGTGTTGCACAAGGGAGTTAGGAGTGTCCTGAGGCAGGAATGCTACTTAATTTTGTCTGTGGATGAGGTTCCTTGCAGTCCAGTGCGGCTAGAGAGAGCTGAATGGAGAGTGGGCCACCAGTTCTGTTTGGATGTTGCAGCCTTGACTGCTGCAGCCTTGACTGCCACATGGGCTAAGCATGGGATGCTCTTCCAAGTGGTATAGTTGGGCTTCTTTGCAGTCATACGTTTGATATGGGTGAGGGAGTTTCTCTGTGCCCCTTGCTCTTGGCTTTCTGTGAGAAATGTGAGTTACCAATTCCAAATCGCAACGTGTAAGAGCTCCTGGGCTGTGCTGAGGGTGCATAACGGCCCATTCAGTTTTACTGAGATGATTAGGTTACTGCTTTTAGCATAAAATAAGTGGCAAAGCAGTCATTTCTCTGCGTGTTCTAGAGTGGTACGTTATTGCGTTTTAGCACTTGACATGAGAGTAATTTGCACACAGTCACTGCTTTGTCTTCCATGAAAAAGAAACCCTCTACAAGCAGATGCAATAAGTCTGCTAAAGATTTCATATTATTAATGTTTACTGCATTTGTTGTAGTGCTGCCTCTTAATTACCACTTTTAAGAGTGTGCCCTTCGTCTGTGAGGGGTAGACATCTATTTGGAATAATTCCTCTTGAAAAAATGTTGACACTGATTCAGCATCGCTGCAGCATTTTGAAAGATTTGTGGGCCTGCTTCTGCTCTCAAGCAAGGTGCAGACTGGGACTAGGCCTGCTGAAGAAAGTGAGATTGGCCTGGTGTAAAACATGGCTTTGGGGAAGAACCAGACCCTCTGATTTCAAAGGCTCCTCGCAGTCCTAGTGCAATACAAGTCAGTGAGAAAAGAGGCCGTGTGTTGGCCGGGGCACGTTTATTAAACCTATGAGGCAGGGACTGGCTGAAGGAGTGTGTATGTGAATCTGAAGCTCTGCAACACTTACCATGGTTCAGACAGCAACAACTTTCTCCTCTCCCTATGGAGTGCCTCTACTGTAGCAGGGCATTTTACAAGGAGTGCAAAAGTCACTGGGTAAAGAGCAGTGCTTCCTTTGGACTGCTTTCCCTCTGAAGGTGACTCCAATGGTTTGTTTCTTCCTTTGACTGTCCCTCATGCTTCCATGTGGCCATTTGTTCCTGTGTGAGGGGAAAACCCTGCCGTCTCTCCAGGCCCAGACACTGTGACCATCAGGGAGCTGTGCATGGCCATACACAAAGGGGCATCATGCAGGTGATGGAAAGGTGAGGAAAAGTAGCATCGCTCAGTGGAAAAATTGTCAAGAGAGTCCTTAGCTTGGCACCATGCCCTCTTACTGTTCCTGTTCTCCACACCCCGTTGCTGTCCTGCTGTAGCTGGCTGCAGGGAACCTGGGCCTGAGAGGTGCAGTGTGCTTGTTAGAAAACAGCATCAGCTACCTCAGTGGTGTCTGAGACATGGCCAGCCCCATGCTAGGTTTAGCATCTTTTGGTTCTGTGTGCTGTTCTTCAAAGAGTGGAATTGTAATGTTCACTTGAAAAGTTACAGTTTGGCCTGTCTTTTATGCATCTGCCTCTCACTGTGACCAGGTCTCTCTTTTGATTTGGGGCTGTCTTTATCTCCATGGGTCTACCTGGCAAAATGAAGGTGTGATTGCAGCATGTTGGTCTGTCTTAATTTTACTGGCAGAGGTAATAGTAGCAGTGCGGATGCAGCAGCACTGGCTAGCAACCAAGTTATAAAGTCTCCAGAGACCTTGTGTATGTATCTCAAGGTATGTTGACACTGCAGCAACCGCTGCTTGCAGGGATACCCCGAGGTAGCTGTTAACAATTTCACAATGAGTGAATTGCTGCTTAGCAATGACCAAGTTAAACAACCGCCACGACGTGTATTCCACTTCTTGAGTGGGTTTTTCAGCTTGTCCTGAGTACCACGCTGCTGTGGATGGAATGCACCTGTTTTAGCTAGCGGGAAATAGCGACAGTGTTCCGGATGAACATCCTCAGCACATATGGAATCAGTGCTAGGAGACTAAAGATAGAAAATGAGGCAAAAAAAAGAGAGAAGACTGGCTTCTGTGTAGAGCAGCTTTATGGCCGGCATGTCAGAGGAGGGATGGGGGCAAAGCAATGCTTCCACTCCAGTGCTGGAAGTCTGAGTCTAGGCCAGAAAAACAACGACCAAGACTGTTAACCCCCCTCCAAGGTGCCTGACTCTGGAAAGCAAAGCGCTGGCAGAGACTGTGTCATGCTGCAGAACAACCTGCTGCTGACTCAGAAGTAGTAGAAATGGAGCGTGAAAACTGGGCCTCAAACCCCAAACAACAATATATGGATGTTACCTGCCACAGTCTGATCCCTGGAGCCCTCGTGTTTTACCCTGTGGCATGGCTTATGTAAGCTGTCAGGGTAGGGAAGGTCCGCAGAGCTGAGCTGAACATCGGGGCTCTGCCATGGCAGCCAGTACGTCTCCCCACTGAACTGTGCCTGCCTGGTGGAGCCTAGAACTTGGATCTATCATCCTGGCAGGTGGCTTTGGATGCTAAACCAAACACCACCCTTCTGTGCCCATTCGCTCGCCTGAAAAAGGACTCGGCTTCTCATTCAGTCCAGCAGAACTGGACCTTTGGACTTGAAAATAATCTCTGTTTCAGCTAACAAGATTTGTCCTCAGGACTTTGTCTTGCATTCTACTTTGAATGTAATTTCTACAGGCTGCTGACTTCGTTAGAGTAACGGGAACCATCTGCACGTGGAGTCAGCCCTTGTGTTATAGCTAGCTGTGCCCTGCAATGTGTGTTCTAGAGCAGATGTACTGAAGTCGGTTTAGAGGTCATTCAGGTGGGCTCCTCAACTTCATGTCACAAGCTGGTGGAGCGTTGCCGCTAAAGATCTGATCCAGTTTTGGGACAAGCCCATGCCTGTATCTTCCTGACTGTGTCTTAGACACACACAGAAAAGCACTCCGCGGTTCTGGTAAACCTTGCTGGGGCCAACAGGAATGACGAAATAAGTCACCTGAGAATCAGACCGTCTGCGCTGTGGTCCTGGATTCCCTCAGGAGGGTTGGAAACGCCCGTGCGCGGCGAGGCGAGCGCATCCCCAGCCGTCCCCGAGCGCAGGTTGGCACTGCTGTAGCCCCACCTGCTGTCGGATGGGAGGGAAGCGGCCGGGTCCTTCGCTGCAGTCTGATTATGGGACAGCAGTGACTCGTTTCCGATCACTCTGCCCCTTGTCACCCTCTTTTACCCCTGCACACTCCCTTTTACACCCAATTCTTTGCGGTCCTTATGTTTGTCGTATCTTAGGTTGATTCTAAGCTCTTGGAGGTGGGAAGTATATCTTATCTCTGCTCGTAAAACACTACGTAAATTTGCACACCATGTAAACACTTGATAATAATAACCCTGATCTTTTGCCTTTACTAGCATTTGATTTCAGGAGCTCTCTGTGACTCCAAATGAGAAAAATTTACAGAGGCAAAGGTATAATTAGAGTTTCTGAGAGGCTTTGGCTCTAGTCTGGGGAGGGTGGCTTTATATTGCTTTTTTCTCTAGAGAAAGGAGAACACCATAAACAAGTCTGCCTTGAATGAGAAAGAAAATAAATATGAGACTTTTTAATTGGCCAGTACTCATAGAAAGGGTTGGGTGTTAAACGATGTATTAAAAGGCTTTTTCTTAAATTGAACTGCTTTTTTTACGAGTGAGATGAGCACAGTGGTCAGGAGTAAGGTGTATTTACACAGCAGAATTCGTTTGAGAACAAGGTGCTTTTGAAGCAGAAAAAGACTTTCATGTCTAAAGGCTTTCTTCTGCTATATCATTTATACCTTTTAGGGACAAATTCTACCAGGTACTTCAGATGCCGCCTGCTCTCAATAACAGTTCTGTTCCAGTCAACATGGATGTTGCTGAACCAGGATCTAGACCATCAGCTTTTCTTCCCCTAGAACAAGCCTACAGCTAAAAATGAGTTAAAATACAGTTAAAATATCTCCCCAAGTATCTTATTTTAGAAGAGTTTGCTAGCTTGCAGTGTGACACATGACGTTGCATTTGGGATTAGAGAGGGCCTCAAAACAGCAAAGTTTGGGTCTGGAATGACATTCCCAGCACTTTGCTTGTGAGGATTCTTTGGGCTCATCCATTAGAAATGTGAAATTGAGCGTGCATAAACGTATGTGTTGTTATTCCCGCTTACAGGATATGATAGGTGCAGGTAGAAGGAGTGTGAAAAGGTGGTGTTATTTAGTTTGGGGAGAGTGTGGGGGCTGAGGATAGTGGATATAATTTAATTTGTTACTAAAGTGAGTAAAATTAAGGTTCTGGCATTATCCGAGATGGACAGAGTTGCTTCCGAGATACCCGTTCTGCAAAAAGCCAGCAAAACTGGCTTCAGTTGGCATTGTGAAAACACTTGTATTCATGACATAGCATGTGTTTTACGCTTGGGATTATAAAACTTTTATAAAAAATCTGTTATTAAGCCTCAGTATGTCAGGATAGCTAATAGACAACATTGAGCATCTGCTGATTTCCTGCATATAGAGAGTTCATCAAGTTAAGCAAGATTTTAAAAGTCAATAAAACAGAAATTGCCTAAGCACGGATTCTTAACAGATAACACAGATTTTTATTCATGAATACAATACACTTTCTCTGAAATGGTGGTTTAGACCTTAATTTTTAAGAGGATGTTTGGATTTTTTAGGTGAATAAACGTGTTTGCTTCTGTCTCTGCCTAATCTGCGTTGTGCCCGTGGAACCCAGCAGGGAGAGCACAGCACTTTCTGATATTCTCAGAAGGGGTGAATGTGTCTTGCTTTGAAGATGAGGGAGACACTGTAGTGGTTCATATACCATGTGCAGGTTCTCCGTAGAGGTTACACTTTACCCTGCAAGAACTTAAAATGTCACATCTGCAACAAAGTGCAGTGATTCCAGAAAATCAGTGCGTGACATACAAAGTAAAGAGGAGGGAGAACAATGTGGCTGCTGCATTGCTTGATGCCTCTGGAAATACCACTGTACGTATCTTAGATATATATTATGTTTCACAGCAAGATGATAAGTAGCTAGGAGTTACCTTATTGTTTTCTTGGTGTAAAGCATCCTTGTAGGTACCTCTGATGCCAGAGTCATTGCAGTGGTGTATAACAAGTAAGTATGTGCCCTGGCTTTACCTTACAGGCAAGACAGTCCTCCTCTTTCTAGGAATATTAGTATTCATTTATCCTGGAATCCAGCAATACCCAGGCTGAGACATCTGGTACCAACATCTGTGTGGCAACGAAGTGTTCTGGTGTCTGTAATATTCATATATGAGTGCAAAGTAGATTGAGATGTTTGGAAAATTACAACAGGAATGAAAGTGTATTTTTTCTTGAGGAATTCTGTAGGTAGGTGGGTCATTCTTTATTATACTTTTGTTGCAAATAATGTAGTTAAAGACTGATGAAAAGGAATCTGGGCCTCTGAAGAAGGAAGCATCATGGCAGTCTTTGTGGAAAGTATTGTTTCTGGTTTAGGTACAGATCATAAGCAAATAGGGGTCGCTGGAGTGATTGATTAATCTTTTCTTAAAATGCTTGTTAATAATGTGGTGACCCTTCATGAACACGGCAGTTTAACAAATGGGCTCCTGTCAGTCTACTCACTCAAGAATAGGGCAAAGACACTATATAAAGGCATTATATTTTTTTACTCAGGGTTTTAGCTAAGTATGTTAGAAAGATCTGATTTAGCCAACAATCTGAGTATGCCTACAGTACATGGCTTAGGTAAGACTTGTAAAGGCAAGTTATTAGTTTATTAAATCTACTGCTAGAGTTGGGGAAAAAAAATACATAATGTTCTGGGCATATGAACCATCCTTAGGACACTTCAGAGGGATTGATGGCAGCATTTGCTACGTTGAAAGCTCAGTGGATATGAACTTATGTCTGTTTGGCTCAATTACTGTGCTCTGAGCAGTGTAATTTAAATATTGTGTGTTTCCGGAAGGTTAACGTTGCTGTACACTTCATGCTCTTCACAGTAAAAAGCAAGCACTTTAAAAACAAGTGACAATCTTCCATTTGCCACTATGCAATCAGTGAAACTGTTCTGTTAAGATCGAAATTTCCAAGGCTAAAGTCAATTAGAGTGGGTGACTTAAATTTATTAGGCTCCTTCCTTAGTCCACATGAAAGAAATGCAGAAATGACACTGTAAAACCGGTGATAAGGGTGGGCGGCACACCGGCCAACTCGTGGGCTAAATTCCCTTAACAATACTTTCCGTACAGGGAAGGGCTGTGGTCTGAAGGCAGAATTGCCCACCCTTGCATGGTTTAGAAACACTTGTCAAAGATCTGATGCCACTGAGGCAAACACTTGCAGAGTGGTGCCGCGATGTTATAAATTCTGTGGCTTCCCTGGGAGCCGTAGCGTTGCCATTTCACTGGCAGCAATATCCTGTGTCCAACCTAGAGCAAGCCACGGTTTTGCTAGGAACACGTACCCTCTGTGTAAGTGCCTTGAGATCAATGGCTGTTGACGTGATCGTGACAATAGTCCCTTCTCCGAGTATGCTTGCACAAACTACTGTGAGGCAAGGTATGGACTTAGTGTACATCTGTCTATACGTTTATCTGTACGGCACTGTTAGCACACTGGCAGTGGGGGAGAGCACAGACACAGACAAGTTGCTGTGAAGCTGGTCATTGCACAGTAAATTCACCTAAGATATTCTTGCAATGATTTGTTCCTATAGCCGATTTCTGGGCAATATATATATATACACACCATTATATATACTAATGCCAGTCTTAAATTTCATCCGGATTTAAAGGAAGGCTCATTTCGTGCTATTTAATTTTAGATATTATTACTAGTTTCATAGCAAACGTTTTGGAAGCCCGGCTGCAATGTAGCTGGCTTCACAGAATGGCTGTATATATTTAGATTATCTTCTTTACTTCCAATCACTTCAATTAAGTGGCCCGTGATTTTTATGTTACAGGACATTGCAAAAGATGCACCTGCCAGTTTTATTTCTGTTTTTATATTGTTGAAAGAGGTTTGGAAGTTTGATCTAAGTATATTCCTGAAAGTTGAGATGCTTCTCTGAATCTTTCCAATTTGCTAGAGGAATATTGTGGTGTTTGTATTGCTGGAGGGCAGCCCAGGGCCTTAAAGGTCCTTTTGAGACTTACAACCTCTGATTCTTGGAATCAAACTGCAGAGTCTAAGTTTTGAGCACCTATATGGGGATTTCTAGTGAAGTCAATGAAAACCTTGTAAGAAATATGTGCTGTCACATGTTGTGTTGTCTTCTGGGCAGATCAAAAGTATCATGCATCGACATTTCTTATGGAGTTGCTCTATTTTTGACTCGGTAGCATGTGAGCAGAAGCTGGACATGACATAGAATGCAAATCAAATATGAACAAGAAGAAATCTTTCTTTACTCGTTTATGGCTGTTTGTCAGTATCTGGTAAGTACGTACCTATTTTAAGGAGTAGAAGAACATTTGAAATGTGCCACTCATATGTGATTTGAGTCCTAAATGTAGCTTGTGGTTACGATTCTGTCTTCAACATACTGCTGTGTTCTGCCCCAAAGCATTTAGGTCACGTAAACTTATCTCAGATTTAATTTTCTTTCAGTTGTAGTATTAATTCAGGGGTTGTTACAGTTTGTTTGCTTTAAAAAAATCTATGTGATTCTTCTTTGAGTTTTGCAAACCTCATCATTTTGGAATCCTAAATGAACTGTTAAAAGAACTATTTATTATATCCCTATTATATGGATATATTTTGACAATGAATGTGCATGAGCTTGATGGTGCATCAAAGCAAAAAAAAAAACCAAACCCAAATGGTCTTTGACTTTAAGGAGAAGACTTGTACCACTGACAAAAGCAAAGTATATTTCATGTGCTAGAGTCCTGATTCAGCAAAGCACGTAAAAAAGAATTTCAAGCACTGTGAGCTTTGGTGGCAGCCACTGAACATGGTTGCATTTACTGCTGTGATTCTTCCTTCTCAAAAATCCCAACAAAACAAAGCGCTCGCCTACGGACAACTCATCAAAAACATTATCATCTTTCTCTGTTTTCACGTCCTCGTTCAGTATTTCTTACACCGTTTGTATTATTCATAATGATTTGCTTTAATCTGAAGGGCTTAAAGTTTTAAAAGTTCCTGCATTTGCATATCTGTTTCGGTGAATGTGCTTAGCTGATGAGAAGTAGCTTGTCTGCTTTTCCATGTTCTAGTAATCTTTTATTCACGTATGCATTATGGAATAGACATAGCCACCACTCTTCCTCCTTCTCCGTCACCAAGAGTCTTCTATGTATGCTGACACCAAATAAATTAAAGCAGTACTTTTTTGCCTTAATGGAAAATGCCTGGTAAGACACTGATTCCCTACCTCCCTCTCTGTTTTTCAAGCAGACCAGTGTTACAAGAGAGCTCTCAGCCAGACAAATAGCGCTTTACGTTTTCCTAACACCCTTCTTCTAGGGTCTAAAATGCTTTACAGCAGTAATAAATTAAGCCTTACAACATCCTATGTGGTAGGTAGCTATTATGCCCATTTTATCGGTGCCAGACTTCATGGAATAAGCTGCATTCAGCACGCCAGCACACTAGGAACAGCCATTCAGGGTTTCATCCTAGACTGATACTGTGAATGCTGTCTACGATGGAGTCTATAAAGAGGTACCTACAAGGCAAAGCATTAGGACTTTTAAGAGCAGTGTTTGTCTTTGGGTCTTGTGCAGAGACCTTTAAAAAAAAGGTTTGTGAAGAAAGCTGTGATTAGACACTAAGAAAAGTCTTGGAACGAATTCAAGATTAAAAAAAACCTAATAAATGACGGAATGGAGGTTCAGTAGTCAGGCAAGAAAGCTATTGTGGAAGTGGGACGAGGGGAATCAAAGGAAAGGTTTTAGAGTGGAGGAGCCATGACCAGATTTTCTTGGCTGCAATCCAAAATGTATAGGAGAGTCTGGCCTCCCTCTAATACTTCAGCTGAGATATAAGAAAGTCATGATGCTGTTAACAACACTCATACCCAACCTGAAACCTAAATAACTATAGACATCTGTACTAACTCGGTTTTTAAACCAGCAGAAGAACTGAGCAACAGCTCTGGGTGGTTAAATGACAAACCAGAGTTCACCAACGTGTTTGTGTTCGAACTGGTGGCACCCCACAAGCCCATGCAGGTGTACTAAGCTTCTTATGATCTCTTTTCCTGAAGTGTTTGAAGTCTCTTCAGAGACTGCAGTGGTAATGGACACTTAGTTCTGAGGAAATACCGTGTCCTGGAAGAAACTGTGACAATAAACACCCTCAGTCTTGTAACCTGAAGTCATGGCATAGGTGGTCTAACTTGGTGGCCAGCCAGCAAGGGCTGGAAGGCTGGCTGGTGAATTCGGAGGGAAAGAAGGCCAGTTCATTTGGAAATAACACAGCTACTTCTCTGCAAAAGTCACGGTGCATACGTATGTATGTGCCTCAGAGCAGGGAGTTCTCCTGCAGAGTGCACAGGAGAAGGGGAATAGAAAAACCTAAACCAGTTTTACAATGAAGCTCAGTCATTGTCTGGGTGGGCACATAGGGTGTAATTGTCTGGATTAGGAAGGGTCAAGACAGTGATCAAGGAGGGACCCCTCCCAAGATAAATTAACATCATTTGATAAACTCAGTGCTTCATGGCGTGCTTTTTGTTAAGATGTTAAAAAATTATATCATACAAGAATAACCTCATTATTCTGTTGAGATTAAACAAGGAATAGAGGCACCAAGGAATGTCTTCTGATCTGAAATATTCATAAGTTTTTTTGTTTTCTTTTTCTACTGACACAAACAGTCAAAAAGCAGCCTGGAGGAAATGTCCTTCGCTTTTGGAAAATGAGTTGGTAATTTATTCACATAAGGCCATGTAGTCATTTTGAATTAGCACATTGTGGAATCTACTAATAAAATGAAGTCAGTTTACATTTTAAGCAACCTTTAATATTTGTAAAAGTAAATATCCCTTAATTTCTCATCAATTTAGATGTAATGGAAATTGTCAGAAATTTTAATTTCTCCCCGTTTAGCTCACTCACAATGGCTGTCAAACAGTCAAGTGATATGACGTAAAGTACTGCTAATCGTTTCAGCACAAGACAGTACTTCAAAGGTAAGGCAAAGGATGTGCAGACACTAATGAAATTTTATTATCAGAACATAGAATTAGAATTGTGACAAGAGACAATGGTGGCAGTGACATGCAGCTAGAATGTTAAGCTTCTGAAATCTCCAAGCTGAGTCTCGCAGACAAAAATAGCTGGATCTACAGACTTCTTAATAGTCTTAAATGGAAATTGAATGGGCTCAATTAATCAAATGAACAAACTATAGGAAATTACAAAAAAGGCTCATTCTGTATTTTCAGGCTATTAACCTGCATGGCCATTATGTCCTGCTATAATGGTGTGGTTTGCAATCCATGTGTTGCTTCTCTGAGAATACGTGTTTTTGTAATTCACAGGAAATATGTAAAGCTCATAAGACAGCATGGCACGACGATTTTTGTAAGCACACGCTTGGGTAGACCCCACTGAAAGCAGGTCTTGTTTCACATGTTCGAGGCCATTCCGTCTGTGAAATAGCACTGTGTATTTCCGAAGAGGTGAGCGTGGGTTAGCTTCAGAGCAGGTAACTGGTCCCCAGCGTATCCAAGGTTAAATGATGATTTTAACTGACCTATGGGCATCCGTTACTATTTTGGCGTTTACTAAAAGAGTATCTACCTTACCTAAACCTATGAGAATCTGTCAGGTGTTAAAGAAGAAACAGCTTTGATGTTAGTGGGTTCACTTGAATTGAGTCCTCAGGTGTTGTAAAGTAACTGTCACTGTTCCAGCACACGCTCATAAGTCCCTGGACTGTGGTAGGCTTCCTGTTGCCTTGTGAGCCTCGGCAGCTGCAAGGGGAAATGGAAAATGCCACCTGGAAGTGATATTTCTTTTTTAATTTCAGTCCAACTTGGGTAAGAGTGGTCAAAATCTGGAAAAGTCTCCCTTCTGTGGAGGGGACCTGTCCTTTGTTGGTGGGAACTTGGTCTCAGTTTCTCGGTTTAGTCCCATCTATATCGTAGACAGAAAAGTGTTTGAGAGGGGTTGGGGACAAAGATACCCATCATTGTATTCCACAAATGTGTTTTATGCCCCTTTAGGGAATGTCTGTTCCCTAGGAGTCCTGTACAAATATAAGGGCTTTATGAAAACTCACACCCCGCGTGGATGTGAGTGTAGGGAGCTCTTCTGCAACTTCCACAAGACATAATCCAGCAGAAAGCCTGCAGTGTCAGGCACTGGCTTTCCCTCCTCTATCTGCAGAGTAGCTATGGGCGAATGAAACAAAAGTGTTTGGAGTGTAGAACTGAGACCGGAAAATTGTTACCAAACTCCTCCAGTGCCCTGGAGTGGTGCACGTTCCTTAGGGTATAATTTCTAGCTTCCTTTTAAATGGGGATGGAAGGTGCATTGTTTCTTTAGGAGATACTTCTGCACTCTGACAGATCCTTCAGCCAGAAAGGAGGCTTTCCTTCTGCCTAGTGAAAAGGTCACAAAAATCATGTAATTTCATGAAGCTGGCAATAACACTGGTTTCTAAATAAACAGGTAAGACCATAGTATATGTCACTAAGATGTTGCTTTGGCCTGGCAGGACAGTCCAGATTTTGAGTCCTTGTCAAGACAGTCTGTGCCTGGCGCTTTCGGCTGTTTTTTCAGTCCAGGGAATGTGGCTGTATCCCACCATCCCTTTCCCTATTCTCTGTTTATGTTGGCTGCATTTTCTCTTTCCCGTTTTCTCCCAAGATCTTCCATTTTTTCCTCTCTCTGTCTCTCCTTTTCTTTCTCTGCAGTTTTTATTCTTGCAGAGGCCATCTCCAGAGAGTCCTAAAATAGATAATTCATGTTCCCTCGTGCTAGTTCCTGTGCCACGCTGCCACTCCCCTGCCAGCGCTGAGTGTAAACATGTAAGGATTCAAGCTATGCTAGTACAGATCCTTGCCAAGGGCAAACCGTAACCCAGAGTGCCTGATCATTAGCTGAAAGCAAACTGCACATCGTACACGCACATATGTTGTCTGTTTACAGTTTTGATTCCACTGCTAAGTTATGCAAGTCTACCAGTCAGGGAACAAAACCAATACCACATATGTTTGGTGACTAACCAAAAACATGGTTTGTCCTCACAATAAAAAGGGTGAGGAAAAAAAAAAAAGAGTTAAAAGCTTGTATTCCACTTAATAACGTCATTTGGAACAGAGGCGACACATGGTTTGAAAATATTTTGAGTGTGTTGTGTTAATAGTAAATCCAGAGCAAATTCTGAATGGGCAATATTCAGCTGTGTTGCTGCAGGGAGAGGAAACATTGCCACATGGCTTATGCGATCCAGCCAGCACCGTGCACGCGGTGAGTATCTGCGGCAACCGGCTCCGCAGAATTGAACTACTAAGAAACACTCTCCACCAGGTTTCCAATTATCACAATTAGTTCGTATGCAGCTGAATCCATCAGAAAAGTGGTCATAAAATAAATCCTTGTGACTCGGTTGTTCAGGAAAGAGGAGGCTCTGTTCTCAGAGCTCTAACCCAGGAACTGGAGGTCCATGTCCCTTGTGACACGACCTCTCTCCTCCAGCTCCACATCAATGACCTGAGGATCCAGCTCTCCCCTCACTAATGAGGATGTTGGGGCATTAGTGACCTGAAGAATGTGATGTGCTTACGGGATCACAAAGCTGTTTGAAACAGATGGATCTGTAGTGCTGCCTACCACATCCAGTACTTGCTCCTCCGATACCTTAAAGCCCCTGTCAGTGCTGTCAGTGAAGCTTTATGGAAGTGTAGGAGTCTCACCACATGGGCAAAGGAACACGTAACTGCCTCGTAGAAACCATCTTATCTCCCTGTGGTGTTCTTCAACGATGACACTTCCCTAGATCTGTAAAGCCTCTTGCATGTAACATTCACACGTATTTTGGAAGGACTCTTAATTACATAAAATAGGAAAATTCAGATTAGAAGTGTGTTCTTAGTGGGAGCAAGAAATTGTTGTCTTGGCAACAGGAAGCATCTGGGTCTTTTTTCTCTTTTTTCCCTCTTTTTTTTTTTTTCCTTTTTTTTTTTTTTTTTGGCCTTGCATTTGGCCTGCAAAAGGCATTTCAGGCTTTAGCTCTTCCTCTGAGTTACAGTGGCCAGGGTTGTCCTCCAAGTAGAATTTCCTGCAGTACTTTGCAGGGGAGGTCTTGGTGCTGATTTTTCTCTCACTGTCTCCGATTGGTATAAAAGTGGCTTAGCAGAGTCAAGTTCATTCCTGGATGAGCAGGTCTGTCTTAGACAATGAGCTGCTGTTCAAATTTTACTTAAAATGCACTTGTGCACTTCATGGAAACAGTTCCTGGAAGGGAAAAGCTTTATGTTCAGAGGGAAATTATATGGAACTTATTTTTCTTCAAATTAAGGTGGCCTTTGGAAGATCAATGGAAAATCTGCGGAGCTAACTGGCTTATCTCGGTGTATCGGTACTGGTATCGTGTGTTGGACTGGGATAAATTAACAATTATTAATCTGTACCTCTCCTAATAGAGTTGAAAATGCAAGCACAGTATTTCGGTAAGGGGGAAAAACCTTGAAATTGTCATAAACCTCTTCTCTTCACCTTTAATACAACCTCTTGGTTTTTAATTACTCCTGTAAAGTGGAGCAATCACAGGATCCTCCTGTGACATTTTCAAGTTTTCTGTCTGCTCCACTTACGAGAAACAAATGGGTCTGCTCAGCTCCATCTAGATTGAGTTTTTCATGAAGTCATTACTTCTGTCACAGGGACTATTTTCAAATTGAAAAATCTGAAACAATAAATGATGGTGAAGCAGTTAATAACTGTTAAGAAATCACATTTGGAAAATTGCATTTAAGCAATAACCTTTCTCCCTGTAATTAAATGACAGAAAGGTCCTGGTTTTAATTAAGTCAGCAATTTATAGTTATGAAGCTATACTTCACTATGCAGATTAGAAGATGATAGGTCACAGAACACCCTGAGTGCATTTTTAGCGGAGCTGATCTGGTAATTACTCCACTGTTCAGTGGTGACCACAGTGAACCGTATCTCTAGATTAAACAATTTTCTTTTCCCTGCTCCATGATGTATAACCAGGATGAGTAAATGTACCACTAGGACTGCATCGAACATCTTTAAATTAAAATGGATTTTAAATGAGGGGGCATGAGCGAAGAAAGTAATGTTTGAAGAACAGCGGTAGAAATGAATGGGCCACTAGGCAAGTCTTGCAAGCAGAGAATATATCATTGTTTTACAGGGCTTTCTATCTTGCGCCTGAATGTTTGGTGCAGATTTATGAGGAAGTAAAATGCTAATGTTAGTGTATTTATAAACATATGATGGGGGTTTCATCTATAATTTATTCCCAGGCCCTGCATTATGCAGCCTATGAAAGAAAATGAAATGCTGTGTTGGACAGCGAAAGGGTTCATTAATACAGCTTTCACATTTTATTTAACTAACCCCTAGCTCATATTACACATTGATTATTACATTGTGAGATGGTTTTGAACACTTATTGTGTGCTGTTCCTCAGGCCTTTTGCTAGCTACTTCAGTAAGATTTCAGCAGCGTTCAACTGCCTTATTTCAACTAGCACTAAGTATATTCACTTGGCCTTCAGGCATATGAACAATGTATGTATATTTATGGATATACATTTTTTCTGAAAGAGTTGGAGGAACAGAGGTACAGTTCAGTATTAATGCTGATTAGTAAAATGTGTCGTTTTAGCTAGATGCTCTTTAAAATAACCTGTACTCAAGTTGCACCACAGAATCAGTTCTAATCAAACATAACTAGAGTGTAAGACTTGCTGGACCAGAGTTTGTAAATAAGGAACATTTAGTTTACAGTTACTACTTCCTCTTACTTGTAAACAAACTAACTCATTGACCAGAACAACCTCTTTAATGGGTGAAATTAGCTATCAGTGTAAATTGCCAGCGCTACATGGAAATATGTTGAGATTTGCCAATACACCAGCCTGGAATTTTCTTAGAGAGCTTGATTTTCCCCTATATTACAACCGTGTGTGTGTTGAGGGCGAAGGGTGGCATGTATGGAAAGGGATGAAAAGCCAGTTACAAGATGATATTTATAGGAGTGGACATCAGTAACTATTGACATTAAGCGAAGACAGCAGATGATGTTTTTCAAGTTTACTGATACAAATACTTGCTCACAATTTCTTTTTACTCTGTTTGCTGGGTGATTGTTTTATTTTTATTCGCAGGTTTTTGCAAACGTTATTCTGATTCTCTCTGACTTTAACAGCAAGCGGCTTCAGCCAGCAGTACGCAATGGCAGGATTCTTTCAAGGTTGAATCTGTCTAAACAGGGCAAGGAAAAGAAAGGTAAGAGTAGCATTTCTCAAACACAGCTACTGGTGCCTTTTTTTGCAGGTTTTGGGGTGGTGGGGTGCCCCCCCTCCCCCCCTTTTTTTTCCTTTCTCCCTAGAGCCATAACTTTAGATTTTCTGAGATCATCAAGGAATAATATACAACAGTGAGTGTCAGGTTTCTAAAATATATTGTGGTTTAACTGAATGAGAAATTGTTTGAATAATGGTAAGCCTGGAAAAGTCTCATAGAATCAGAGGTCTTAAGAAGTTTCTTCTTTTAAAAGAGGAGAAATCACCACCATAAATAATCTGGAATGCTGTGAGAATACAAAAAGAATAGAACAACCTTTTACTTCATGTGCTTTCTTTAGCTTTTTGCCTTTTTTTTTTTTTCTTCCCTGTTGAAGGGATTGACAAGTTAATCAATGACAGAGCTTTGTAGCTTCTCCACCACCACACACACATGCGCACACTCCCCACCACCATATTTACTCTGTATGCTCAGAAACAAGCTTAACACCTCCTTTGTATATCTAACTGTATATAATTTTATTTGGAGGCATCCAGATGTTTGCCATGAAGTTTAGAGATGGTGGCTGTTCAGTTTGTTTAAATGTGGGAGCAAGACACGGGGACAGCTCTTTGGCTGCAGAGTAAGCTATAGGAATTTAGCCCAAAGTGTTGGTCATCTGTGTAAAGGATACATGTTGTACACTTCACAGAGTCCTAGGGAAGCTGGGTAAGCGGACACTTAAAGGTCAAGCAGAGTGAGCAACAGTTAGTTAGCAGACATGCCTTAATTTCAATAACCTTGGCATATTTTCACACCACTGGTTTGTGAACTCTGCAGAAGTCCCCAACGTATTAGGATAAGGACAACATCTTTCCTCATTACAGTTGGCTTGTTTTCCTTTTCTTTTCCGTCTTTTTTGTTCAATATGTTTATGGTACTTAGGTAGTGCAAAGAAATGTCTCCTTTTTATTTTCTTACCTCTACTGATGTTTACAATCCTCAGTGGGTAGCACAGCATCTCATGGTGAAGATGCTTTAGAAAGCTACCGTGTTGAAGGACTCCAGTGCTGCAAATCAGATTTTAAGTATTTGTCAAGATCTTCCCTAGCAATGTGTGACATTTGGAGTTAAAAAGGTGGAGATGCAGAGTAGCAAAGCTCTAGTTCCTGAAGATGTAGTACAAATAACACGGGGGCACCAATGCCTTCTGCATACCACTGGGGACAGAGGCAGTATAACCAAAAAAGCCACGTGCATCCAAATTCCAGGATCTACAGTCTATTAGAGGCCTGTGGGACTTGAAGCACAGAGATGAACACCTACTCTTTTCTAGCAATTACTGTCTGTCACACCAACCTCTTGTTATCAACAGATCTGCTTAGCAGCTGACTGGAAGTTGTTAAAGATAAATGGAAATATGCAAAATCTTAACTGGCTTCCACAGAACTGTGAAGTTATCCTCAACTCCCACATTAAGACAATTAGCTAAATTATGGGGTGGGGTATTGCTTCTGAGGACCATAGATTTACCATTTTGCCTCCTCCTGAAACAGCTGGAGGTACAAATTTCCTTTCATTCCTTGCGGAGTCTAAGGAAGTTCATGGCAATATTCCCTGTAAGACAAGACCATCAAAATGGCAGTCATGAAGCATGGGGACGTAAAATAAATTGATGACGGAAGAATCATGTGTCGGACTTATCCGTCAGCGATCATGTGTACCTGCCATATAAGGACATGGAGAGGAAATCTCCCTCCAAGACAGCCCATTCTTACTATGTTACATCTAGAAAAGAGACATACAATTAAGGTGGGCAGGAAAGAATTTGAATTATGGATAGGTACGTGCTTTCTGATGTGTTTGACAGCAGAATTCAGACAGGGAAAGCTTACAAATTCTTATACTTCTCGGGGGAAAAAGTGGATTTGAATCAATGTGACAAAAAATTGTCAAGCGATACTAGCATGCTTTGGAAAGAGCAGTAAAATCCTTCCCCCCTCTCTTTTATAATGGAGTTCTTGAAGAACACCTTTTCAAATTCATTTTAGTTACGGAAGCTTTGCAGAGAAGCCTCCTGGAAAATGCTGGAGTAAAGCACTTTCACCACCTTCCATCTCACCACTTTACCTGTGGGCAAGGACGGTGAGACTTACCCTGGCTTTCAAGCAACCTGCAGCTGCCCAGTTTCTGATTATAAGTTCTGCATCTAATGTTGAAACAATTACACTGATCAGTTTTAATTAGTCCGTTGGATCCTTGTGGTCGTTGAGAGGAAGCATGATTAGCACGATGGGTAATAGCACTTGGGCATTTCCTCTTTTGCCGATGACTCTCTCTAATGACATGGATGTTACGCATTTACTATTTCAGTTACCTCGGGAAAGCCCTTGTGGGAGGTACTGCACAAACAGAACAAAAAGCTGGCCCTGCCCCAAGGAGTTGTCAATCCAGATACAAAATCGCAGATGATAGATTAATCTGTAGAAGTAATGTTTTGGTGTCCAATCCAAAGAGGACTGAAAGCCAGTGGCTGGTGGAAAATATCTCAAGTGAACGACCTCTTTGGGAATGGGAGGGTGAACTAGGGCTGCTGCTCAGGTGAAGAGCTGCAGAAGTGTGCAGCTCAGCAGTTGCAGGAATAACAAACATGAGAGTTGCAGTGACTGTGGCTGCGTGTAGAGTAGAGCCATGAGTTGGAACAGGGAAGGAAAGCTGTTATTAGCTAATAACCTTTCCCTGTGTGCATCATGGGCTAATACGTACTTGTCTCCATCTCTAAAGGCTGTTGGGAGCTCTGAAAGCCTTCTGGCACTTTATTTCAGGGATTACAAAGTCATCAAGATGGACATTGTGTTAAAAATCAGAGGAGTCAGTAGTAAACACATTTTCAGATTTGAACATAAAAAATGAAAAAGCTAGAGTCTGCACAAACCAGGTTATACACTGTGTCTCGATGATGCCTAAATCATGAAGCTCAGCCCTCAGCTTCGAAAAGCAGGTATTCACTCAGCTTTCTTCAGGGAGTCCGTCAGGGCATCAGCATGTCTCTAGCAATCTGAGCCTCGGTTCCTACAACCTCTTTGGGTCAGTGTTCTGATCCTTCTGCTAGAGCACTTGACTCTGCTTAAAGAAGCCACAACTCAATGCACTTTACTGATGTACTGTTGAAAATTGCCAAAACAACACATTCATGCATCAAACCCCGTCCATTCTTCTACTGTTTTAACGGTATTGGTCTGAACAAACAGCAGTTAACAATATCACACCGTCTTGTAATAAGGTAATACGTAAAAATTTTAGGAACAGTCCATTAGTGAGAAATTATTCCTCCTTGTTCATCCAGAAAGGTCTCTGCCAACCTTGTACCAAGGGCAGTCAGGAGTCTCATGTTGTGTAAGTGGTCTCTGTTACATTCTCCTCCCTGTATGAACGGCAGACTTCACAGCGGGATACTCTATCTTTGATTGCAGCGTTCATGTCTGGCAAGAATAGTGTATCTCAAACACTGTTTTTACACTTTTCAACACCCAAATGGGAACTGTGGATTATGTTTTCTGCGTCTCACCTCAGGTCGTGTGGTACTAGGATACAGTTGTCTTTGTGCAGAGTCCCATCCTTAGTTGCATTTCTGTCTGGCTTACAGTGGAGGTTGCGTGGCCTGTTTTTTTAACGGCCACTCATTTAAAATCTCATGTAGAATCTACAATGGCAGCACGTGTGGGTCTTCTGAGTTTCTTAACTGAGCGTTTTAAATTTTGCTCTAGAAGCATATGGCAGGGTAAACTTACTTCTTTCCATACTGTGAATCTATAAAGAACCTATTTAAAGCATTTCTTCTGTGAAATGCCTGTTGTGGGTAAAGACTGTTAAGTCCATTATATAAGGGATTATATTGAACTTTGCCCCTTACCTTGCTGTGTCTCCCCATCGACTCACTGGGACCCAGTGAAGGGCACAATCTGTCCCCGCGTCACCTATTGAAAAGTAAGCATAGTAGCACATTGGAGGTGTAGCAAGGCTGATTGCAATTAGCACTGGTGTGGAAAGAGGGTTTAAATGTTAAGGGAAAGGGTGCTAAGGAAGTGACTTCAGGGGCGGTGGGAGGGGGTATTGTTGTATGGCGTCTTCAGAAACTGTTTGCCTGAAGTCTACGGAGTGAAAAATGTTCTCTGTAATGTTGCTGGCAGTGATCTGCAGTCATTTCTGGTACAAATGGACACAGCTCTGTTCTATTTATGGAAGGTTCCTGCAATGTGTGCAGGTCTCCCACTGACTTCAGTGAAGCTGTGCCCACTTACGAGGCTTGTGAATCTGGCCCGTGAACTCTGCCAGCCGCCCATCAGGTCTGAGATACAAAGCCAGCCTGGGAGCTGTGAATATTTATGTAGTTCTGCCTGAAGATTGCTATCTTGGGGCAAGACCAGCAAGGAAGAGAAATTTTGCATGCTCAGACCAAAACTAGTAACATTTAAGTACTTTTTTTTCCTGGAAGACTTGTCCATTAACTTTAATGAAGCTTTTTCTAGGCTTACAAGTCTGAAGAGGGCTATTAAACAAAAGGGAGAGAGTTTGCTTGCCAGGCATTTTCTCTGCTCTCTCGGTTCTGTTTCTTTATGGCCAGAGAAACACTTTCAGCCATACGTCTTTAAAGCAATGCTAACACTTAGTGACCAGTTAAGTAAATCCCACTTGTTAAATTCTTGTGGCTGCATTATGCTGGAAGCCTTACTCTAAGGGCCCTGTTCTGTCACTGCTTGTTTTTTTCCACATTAAATGACTTGGATGGGATACACAGATTGGTGATGCAGGAGAAATCCCATTCTGCCACTGAAAGGTGGCACAGTGCAAAGCTGTAACTGTTACTTTCCTCTTCTGTAAAAGGTAAATCAAGAAACTTGTTTGTTTTCCTGGGCCTCAGGCTAACAGGGCAAAGCCTGGATGCAAGCCAGGGTGCAAGATGGCCTTCTTTACTTGTGGCACTCTCGGCTGAAGTAGGAGTCCAAGGATTTGTGCAGGATTTGCTTTCTCAGTCCTCTTCAGTTTGCACTTGGACGAGTGGAATTAGAAAAGCAAATGGCAGTGAGGTAGTTTGGATGCCATGTCTCACCTCCATGGCACCACAGTACCCCCTTCCCATCACCGTGGCTGGCATAAATGTCCCTAAAATCTTACAGGTTCAACATTTGGAATTCCTGAGCTTCCTCGGGACAGAAAATGCGACTGCCGATGTCTTTCTCCCAGACCAAAGAGACAAATGACGCCTATGTCCATTTGCCTGCCTTCTCTGCGGGGTGCGTGTCCCTCCCGTAGCCCTCGCGCTTACCAGCCCCTGACTCCCTTCACAAACGTCGAGGTACCACATTTATCTTTCGCTCTTCGGTGGGATTAAGGCCCGTGCATTCCGGATGTGCTCCCACCTAATCTGTACCCATATCGTCTTCATTATAATCTTGCCCAAAACTGCCCAAGGTTTCTTTGTGTACCTGATCTCTTTCAATTACAAAATACTCTTCAGAAGTCGTAGCTCAGGAGTTGGGGCCTTATTTGTCTTACAAATGGCTTATATGGATTTCTCTTGCTTGAAAATTAATTGACCATACAATAAACTATTCTCCCTTGAGCAGGGACTCTTCTGTTTCCTCTGACGTTACAGTAAGCTGTCTTTGGGCCAAATATTTAAAGGTATTTAGGTGCTTAAAGATGCAGGTAATGTGAATTTTCCGAAATACCTAGCTGCCTAATACACAGCGATTTCAGTGGGAGTTGCCATCTAAGAGCTTCTAAAAATCCCACTGTGCACCCATCTGCTTCTTTAAGCACCTGAATTCCTTTAAAAACAGGTCATTCCCTCCATCAGCAGAGACAAATTTTATTGTTCTTAATGCAGACCGGGCTTCTTAACACCGGTTCTCAGATATTGCCTGCCACCTTTAACTTATTTTCAATGTTTTGATTATGATGTCAAATCTAGTTGATGATCATGTTTACGCAGTCCCAAGCAGAGCGTGGGCACACAGCATCTATCCTTTATGACACGAACTTGGCACAGCGTCTAATATTAATAAATCAGGGCTAAGAGGTTTGTAGGCAAGCAAACTGTCAGGAAGTTGCTGCAACTTTTGCAGTCTATTAAGTGATCTGTGTTTTGTTCTAACTTTTTAAACCCTCTTTGAAAACCAGTATTCTGTTTCTCATTAGTCCGTCTTTGATCCAGTGAAAATATCAGTCCCTTGAGTTAATATTTCATCTGACTATAGGGCCATGTAATTTGCTACGACACTAAGTCAATAGGTCTCTGCTGGCTTACCCCAGCAGGACTTGTATGTGTAGGCAAAAAAATTCTCTGCAAAACATGAATAATGTGGATCTAATCAAGAATTTATTTCTTGGGTTAACCGAAGGAAAAACGTGGAGTGTGAACATCAGTCCATCTAGGCACAAAAGGAGCTTGAGGGAAAGAAAACATTTCACTTTGTATCAATTCACATTCTCAATTTAGTACATAAACAGGAGTGTCAGGACGTGTGCATCTTGCAGAGCTGCAGAGATAGCAGTAGATTGATTTATCATTATTTACCGGCTTAGCCATCCTATTCATGTGCTTTCTATTATAATGTACTTGGAAAGCTCAGACAGCCCTTCTGCATTAACCTCCACCTTCTGTCGTCATCTTTCCCTCTGGCCGCCCTGTGTTACATTCTGAAATTTTAATTTCATTGCACAAGGTGCTATAGAATGAAAATAAACATTTGTCTGTGGAGAGTTTGCTGAGTCTGGAATATCCAGTTTGTCTTAAAAACAAGCAGTCAAAATTGTGCTTTTACTTTTTAAGGCTTTTCTAGGGATATTTCATTCTGTGATCTCCAAAGGAGCAAAGCATTAACGAATATGCATTAATCCTCGCTGGGAATTGATCCAGAGCTTGTTTTAAGCATATGCTTAAGTGGTTTGTTGAACTGGGGCCATAGCTGCCCAGGCCCATCTCTGGCTGAGCTTTAATTGAGCAATGTGAACATTTGAATTAATTTACTTGTACTTGTGGGGTTTGTTTTATATATATATTTAAATAGCTATTGAGATTTATAAGAATTTGCGCACATCTCGTATCTGACGTGATCTCATATCTCACTGTGAGAGAAAGGGTCAGATCTTTGACATAGCTTTGCAAAAAAAAAAAGAAAAATTCATAGTTAGATACCTGCCTGATATTTACTTGTCCTTTAGACACACTGTTCTGTTATATTCCCACCAAGATGAAAAAAGACTTAGATCTGTGTTGTGTGATTTTTTTTGATCCTTGCTTGGTTGTGGCTTGTGTTTTGGTTTTTTTTAATTATTTTATAGTTTCCATTTCTCTCTTGGGTATGTGCTGAAGAAGAGCCCTGTTGTAGAGGAACCTCCTGCTCCGGTTGATGTGTTAGCATATCACTGACCCACTGCAGCTCATTCATGAGTTTTCAGCTCTGACAGGTTGACTGCCCAGAGTGGTCACTGATTAGACTGCCACTCCTAATATTCTCATCCCTGCAGTTATCAAGCGGGAAAATAGTGACAAGTAAATCTAAGCAGCGTGGGAAATGCAGAGTCTGAGAAACCATAGACTTGTAGCATCTTATGGCATTTACTGAGACGGCGGAGGCATTCAGTGTGATCGCACAACAGTCCGGATCAGAAAATAATCCAGATCTTGGCAAATAGAAGGCAAATCACACATCACATTTGCAACATTGCTGCGTGATGCCTTAGGGGGAGATGAAGAATTTCAGAGTCGTGGGTTATTCCTTTGAGCTTGCTTTTTTTTTTTTTTGTGTTTGGTTGTGCTACTGAAGAAATCTGACCCTGAAATTTGGGCCACCTCCTGAACTCCAGAATCTCTGTTCATCAGACACAACTCTTAATAAAATCTTTGGGATATTAGAATTTGATGATCCCTGTGGTTGGTTTTTTGTAGGTTTTTTTGGTTTTTTTTTTCAGGATGGTGGTCAAAGCTTATTTATCACTGTAAATGGAGATTCCAGTCATGATGGAAGAAATTCTGGTTTTCCTGGTTTTAAAGTAAAGAAACTAAGCATCTTACTGCTTTAGAGCATTTTCTGACTGACCTGTTGTAAAATGAGATTTTTTTCATTTGGGCAAATTTCTTTTTTTACCTTTTTGGTTTTGTTTCCCTTTTTTTTGGCCCAGATTTGGGTCCCACTCCTGCCATTGTCTTGCCTTTTTGATGAGTATCCAAGGAACATTTTTAATCCCCAGGCTCCATAAATTCCCTGGTTCAGTACCAGAGGCTGAGACGCATGCAGTTGGTCAGGGCATTCACCTGGGATGTGCTGAGGCCAAAATCAAATCAGGTAAAGCTCCAAGTTCAAGCTGGGTTTTCTGTGTCTCAGGTGAATACAGTAATGTCTTTATTCTCTATAGCTTTTTTTACCAAAAAGTATGTTAGAGTTCTGAAAAAATATTTCTCTGACCTTCTTCCTACCAAAAAACAAAAAAACCCCAAAGGGCAGGGTTCCATGATTCAGTATTTTCCAGTGAAAATTTTTGTCAGAATATTCCTCATTGGTTGTAGCTGTTTTCTTAAAAGCTCTTTTACTTAGGCTCTTGTCTAAAAATATAAATTCTCCTTTGAATATGGGAAGTGCCATGTACTTTTAACAAAGAAGGAACATGCTTCTGACATTACACACATCTGATCTGGGTGATTCAATAAATGTGTTAATGAGCAGAAATTAGGAAAATAAACTGCATTTGTGATCCAGACTGCTAAACGTAGATCACCTGGCTATGCTGAGAACTTCCCTTCATCTCTTTCCTGTCTTTTTATCCTACTTTTGAAGCTCTGTGGCATAGTGCTGAAGTGTAGCCCTAGCAAGAGCGAGTCCCTTCTCTCCTCTGGGTACACTTTATCTACAGCCCAGGGCAGGGCTGTGCACAGCTGCCCTGGTGACTGTGGGAGAGATGCCGTGTAGCTGTGCACACTCCTACTTCCCCATCGTGTCGCAGGGAGTTTGAAGGCCGCATTGGACCATGCTAATGGCAGACAGAGAGTAATTCTGCATGTCTTACCACACACAGAGAAATGAGCAGTCCTCCAGAGTCCTTTGAAAGTAGCAATACTTTAAACTCCAGATGGAGCTGGTCAGATCTGTGAACATCCAGGTTCTCTCGGAAGCTGGGGACTTTGATAAGAGCTGGGTGCCAGGGTCTGGGCATCCAGGTTTGATTCCATGTGCATGTGAGCAGCGGGATGTCTGGCTCTCGCTTGTGTGCACATGAACTCCATCTATCGCATCACTTAATCTCCAGACTTGGTGGAGAGACAAAACAAAGAAAAAAGCTAATAATTGGTCTTAAGAAGATCTGATATGAGTTAAGCCTTAGCAACTTTCCTGGGTTGTAACCAGAAATATTCTACTATTTAAGGGGGGGCTGATAAAGCATTAGTTATATGCAAAATCCCCCATGGTCCTCATTAAATCAGTCTGAAAAATTCTCATAGCTGTACCCCCAGGTTATGTGATGTGCTCCATAGCCTGTCCTGCCCCTTTTATTGCTTACAGGTCATCATCATCCCTCCAGCTCTCCTCCAGCTCTCATCCCTCCACTTCCCCTAGATGAGGGAAGGAAGGGGAAGCCAGTGACCAGGATGGAAATCCTCAATTTGAACATTAAAAAAGAGACAAAGACAGGGTCAAGGTAATGTACTACTTGTATAAGCTGTTCTCTTTTTAAAATGATCCAGCGGTGTAGAGAGATGGGAAAAAAATACGTATGGCTTGTGTTGATTCTGTGACCATCTATAAGTCGTTATGCCATCCTTCGAGGGGAGACTGTACAGTAAAAGTTTAGGGGTTTTAGTGCAAGAGAATTAAATTGGAAGTGGGGATAATAATGGTGTAGAATGTGATGATGGTTTGTCTTGCACTTCCAGCTGTTCCACTGAGAAGGGAGGGAGTGCTGTCTGCACATGCCTCTTGCCCAGAGTGCTAGGGAATTTGGACCCAGGTGGCTGGATTCTCCCACAAAAGCTCCGCTGTGCATGAGGAACGTTTCAGGATACTGTTGCCAAGCGTGAGTGCATCCTTAATTCTGTTTTTAAAGACAAATCATTTCTAGTAGAGTGCATAGAGCTCATGACACAAACACATCTGGATTTCAGTTGTTGATCTGAAATATTCACAGTCCAATATGGTAAAAGCAGATGTTGGATTGACAGTCATCATAAACGTGAATGATCATAGCAGAAATCGCATATGTAGCCCAGCTGAGAGCAGCAGAGCCTACCTGGCCACCCTTGACTGTGTTCTGGGCTTAAAAATATTTGCTTGCATACCTAATGTCATCACCCTTTTTTTAGGTATAGAAGATTATTATAAACCTTAAAAAGGTTTAGGTGCAAACTGTGATTTCTTAGTCAGAAATACTTGGTTTGAAATGGAACATAAAAAACCTCTTTAAGATATTTAATACCATGTTTTGTGTATAGTGAGCACTGATGAAGAGCTCAGCAGCATTGAACTGGATGAGCTGATGGTTAAAAGACATGAAGCCTCTGTGCCTTCAGCTGCAGTACACAGAGGCTGCAGGACTTCTGACACCTTTGAGGAATAGTAGAGAAGTGTAGCTCTGTAGGTGAGTCAAGGGGTCCATATAAAGGTCACCTGATTTTTCAGAGGCTTTTAACTTCCACAACATTCTCACTTTGAATGTTTTATTGGTGTGAAAACTGCATGTTTGGCCTTCTTTGTCTATTTGTTTATGAGCGTGTCCACAAAGTGGAGGATGTTGAAGATCAATTTGGATTCTTAAAGTACCAACGTGATTGTCTTCCAGAGCAAAATACTTCCAGGCTCAGCAGTTGGGGCCAGAAGTTCTGCAGAAGGAAAACCCGGGCCGTGTCTTCTTTTCCCTCTTGACAGCCTCATTGATTCACTGAACATTCAGATCTAGAGGACCATGTTCTTTTCTCGCTGCTACTCCTTGGTACAATGGTGCTGCGAAGGGGTTACCACTCCACAGCAGACTGAGGGCTCCACACAGGGGGAACAGAGGGTCAGTTTAGACACTGCAAGTTTGGAGGGAGGTGACAAGTCTTTGGCTGCAGTCCCTTTCCTTTGCAGCTCTTTGAGCTACAGAGTTGTTCACGGCTTCCTCATGCAATTGCTCAATTGGAGGGTGCACAAGTGGGCATAAAGCTGTTGTGAAAGAAAGGACCATCCCTTTCTGTGTTGCATTTGACAGCAAGGTGCAGCCTCCAAGGCGCCAGTGAGGAGCATTGCAGAACTCTGTTTGTGATGTTCTAACAGAGCCATTTACCAATACGTAAAATAGCTATTTATGTCAAACTGCAGCATTCATCATTGCATCAGAAACAATCTGTTGTTACAGGAGCTTTCACAACGTTTGCATTCGTGAGGATTTTAACACAGGATCCCACATTTGGGAAGGAACTGAATCAAGGGACCTCAGTGTGTGACCAAGGATAAGTGAAAGGTGATGGGTAAGATATTAAGCAATCAAGGAGGCAATTATGCTTGGGCTGAAGGTAGAACACTCATCCCAGGCAGTGGAAGAAAAAGGATCCCAGTGATTCAAGAGGGAGTGAATGACAGGGTTAGACCAATATAAAATCTGTTGTCCACAGTGTGCCAAACAAGGTGAAAAGAAAACAAAAAGGAAAGAGGAGTCTGGGCAGAAGGTGAGGAGGTTCTGAGGAAGAGCTGGAGTGAGGGGTAGGAGCAATCCAAGTGCATTAGGAAAGATGGACAGGGGACCATGGATGGCAGGGAACGTGTATGTTTTATGTTACAAAACGCATGTTCAAAATTGAGCTATCTCAGAGTTTATAGTGATTCAGATTTTAGGTTAATTTCCTTTCCTAAAAGAGGATTTAATTTCTGAATAGGCAAACACTTAAGATCGTAAAGAAGAAAAAGCCTTCCTTTCCTTGGAAGGCTAGATGAAACATAAATCTTGAGCAGAACTATAAACTGTTGGGACAAGGCAATTTTGCTGGATTATGTAGCTCATATCAGATAGCAATAAATCAATCCTTCAAAGACAAAAGACTATAGAAAGAAGAATAAACCAAAGGCTCTCCAAATAACAAAGGCCAAATACACAAAAGTAACTAAGGAACTGAAGAGGCAAATAGATGCCTGGCAGGATTTTAAATGGGATCATTCAGCACAGACACTCATCACCTGCTAGTGATTATTGGTGTCTTCAGGCTCCTTCAGACCCAGACACTTCCTTGGCTGAGGTTAAAAATACTATCACCATCAGGGAAACTAACTTAGAGCCTTTAAATCTGCATGTTTGGTGTAGTATCCCTAAGGTAAAAGGAATTTACCTACTGGCTGGGTTTGACCCATTATGAGCATCAACAATACACTTTTTTAAAATACAATTCTGTCTTTACTCACTTGGGTCATCCCATTTGAGATGTGAAGTTCTGCACATATTTACCTTGCTTGCTGATCCAGGCCTGACTGGATAGAATAATACATTTTGACCTAAACTGTGGCTTACTGGGTATGATGAAAATATTCTAGCAGTGGGTACCAGCTAATGCTTGCTAATACTCGCTTGTTCTCAGACTTTGGAAATTAATTTTCTATACTGCAAATTCCTGAGTTTGAGGCAAAAAAAAAAAAACCCAAAACATTCCAGTACTGTAAAATAGCAAAATCCATATCACAATCTATGGCTATACCCTATAGTCCCAGTGCCTTATTATTCAGATCATCCAGACTTTTTACGGCATGCTGTGGCATGTTCCTAACTTGTAGACCTGGGCCTTCTCCTAGTGAAACTCAGAGTATGAGAGATGATCAAGACTTGGGACCCATCCTGATGTGCAGGCAGAACAGCCACAGGATCTGGGAAATGTTTTCAGATCCCCAGGCTAGAAGTACTGGGGAAAGGCCTTTTAGCTGAGCTTTGCTATGCTGATAGTTACATATTCATCCAGTATCAAATATGGCAGGTTTGTTTGCTGATACTAAATAAAGGGATGACTTGAGTCTTAAACTGTTGAGGGTGTGTACAGGATATAGAAAGGGATTCCTGTCCTTCCTAAATCAGAAGAAATAAATGTAATACAGATAATATAAAAGAAAAAAAGAAAAAGAGAAATTACTATTTTAAATTACCCTTTTTTAAAAAAACAAGCAAACAAATATTGAGGGCACAAGATCTTATCATGACTGAGAATTGCTAGAACATGCCAGACATGGTGAAGAAAAGACAAGCAGGCAATGTAACTGCTGGAATAAGCAGAGATATGAAAAAATCTAGGAAAACTTGCAAGTCTTTATTTGCCACTAATCTGACAACAGATGATGATGAGATATCTGTGAACATATGTTATGAAAAAAATTGCTACTATCACAAGCTATGCAGTGCTAGGGTCACTGAACAGTTGTAGCTCCAATTCTGGTTCTGGTTGGGCTGCATATCCACTCTTGAGTTTGAAAGTGCTGTTTAGTTCAGTCTCCCCATGGAATATTGTTCCAGAGAATACTTGAAGTGCATTTATTCAGAAAGCAGCCCTGCCATTTGAATACAATATCATTATGATTGCAATCCAAGCCTATACAATTTTAGGTTTGCTTCATCAAAGATTAATGTTCTGTTTGCTTGGACTTTGCACACTTACAGAGTTCAGCTGGAAAAAAAAAAAAATCAGAGTGCACTTCTTACAACTGAAATGGTACTTCTGTGAGTGGTTCTTTCAAATCCCTCTCCCCTTTGGCACCAGAGAAGTGCTTTTTTCATTTCATATCTTGCAATGTGCAATACTTAAAACAGGGCAGCATGGAACACCATAAAAATAAGTCTTCCTGGCTTAGTTCAAAATACATTTATCTGCTCAAAAAAGAAAAAGATTCTCTTCCAAAAGCTTGTCTATACATTAATCCTGCCCAAGGGCACATTTGATGTATGCTTTTACCATTTACGTGGTTTTTATACACAACTGCTTGCTTTGGCGTTGACTAAAAATTTAATTTTTTACTAGTCAGGGAAGGACTGGACATTGAAGCATGAGACTGTCCACCTGCTATTCCTGATGGCCTTTTCTTAAAGAAAACACCTTCCCAATGCATTCCTCTCCACACACCTCTCAAAGCACGATTATTCAATGGAGGAAATGTATTTCTGCTCTCGTTGTTTACTCTTTGCTCTTACTGCTGGTACGATCTCATTTTTTCTCCTTTTCTTTAATTACACTCCCTCAGTACAAAAAAAAAAAAAAAAAACACCACACCATAAAAAAACCAAAAAAAAAACCCCAAAACCAAGTAGCCATTTGCGAATGGCAAATCAGTCCATGGGGGCTGCTTGGATTTTAAGGGCAGCTGCTGTTCAATGTATCTGGTGTGTCACTTTCTGTTTTGTGCTACTGTTTTATTGCTGCTGTGGGAATGGAGCAAAAATAGCGGCTACTGCAGTTGTGTTGAATAACCGTCAACGTGATTCTAGCCGATGTGTCAGTCCCTCACTGGGCAAAAAAATGTCCATATTTGAGATCCGCTGCCCTACCCTGACCTGTAAATGAAAATAGTAACATGCTAAATAGCTAGAGAAAAGCATGATTAGCTAAAAGACTCGGCTGATACACGTAGGTGTGTTTGTGCTGCTACGCATGTGTCGGTGTGAGAATATACATGCATCTCCAGAAAGGTTGGTGTAAGTAAATAATTCATAAGGTGCACACAGTGTATTTAAATGTTAAATATTTTGGCGTTCCAATTCAGTGCATCTATCAAAGCCTACATTTGGCTACAACCATTCAACTGCTGCGTATTTAAAGCGGAACCATGAGCAGTCTGCAAATGCTGAGTAAAAATTACACAAGCCCCAATTATTGACAGATCACCTAAGCTTGCCAGCTTATCCTTTTGTGAAGCTCAGATTTATCTTCCTCCCACTCAGGACTGCTGCTTGTTTCATCTTGACATCGGAAGTGCTGACTCATGGAACGGCAAAGAAGGAAAATTTCAGTTGCTGCTGCGGTGGCCAAAGTGGCGTGGATGTACGTACCCCAGAATGGTGCTCCAGCCCGTGCCCCGCGTTCGGCCTCCGCCAACCCCAACCTGCCGCTGGGCGAGAGCGTGAGGGTATCAAACACGTCTAACGGCTGCTGGGGTAACACGGGGCGGTGTTGAACCCATCTAGATTGTTTTACCTCTCCTTTCTGTTCCCCAGCAAAAGTTTCTCCGGCATCAAAGCAGCTTGTCACGCACTGAACCTAAAGGGGCTTTTGTTGTAGGCAGGCGAAGCTGAACCGGCTGGCTCTCCCCAACAGATGGCACTGCCTTTCTCTCCTACTTCGCCAAAAGTTTCAAAACATTTCGTTAAAAATAGATGCCCCACATTCTTAATTGGCAATCCTTTTTCTATTTATTGTTAGGCACAAATCAAATGCTGTTTAGCTCTTAGGCAAGCTCAATGCACAATACATAAAAGCGTAATGTAAAACACAGGGATGTTTTTCTTGCTCTGTTCTGTATCTGCCTGTTATACCAGAAAATACTGAACAGTTTGTGTTTTGTCACTCGTATCTTCAGAAGCTTAGTGATAATAAAATGGGCTTTTTTTCATTATGAAGGCAGACCCTTTTTGTTTAGTCTTAAAACTTGCTGCGTAGTCAGGCGCCCAAGCCCGCGTGAAGCCCCCGTTTTCACATGAAATGAAGCCGACGTTATTCCAGCGTCTCTGGAGCTCAGCTACGTTTACTGGGGTGCTTAAGGCATTTGGCCCTTATCCTGCAGAAGGCTTTGAAATCTCTTGTGCCGGCAGGCCGTTCCCGCGTGGGGGCATGGAGGTACCCGTGCCAGCGGGCCTCCTGAGCTGTGGTCCCCGCAGTGGGGCCCTGATGCCAGTTCTGCGGTCAGGAGGGTATGCAGTCTCCCTGGGGTCAGCCCTCTCCGCAGGGGCTGGGAGCACGCTGCGGCGAAACGTGGCTCCATTGCGGTTCTCCTCTGACCCTCCCCTGGATCCCTGGGGGAATTCACCAGGGTAATTCCCAGGGCTAATTCGCTACAACTTCTTACCGGATTCTCCTGATGCCAGCTCAGCTCTTGCAGGGAGCGGAAGGACGCGTCACCGCGGGTGAGCCTCCCTCTGCTCTCTCCTCAGCGAGCTAATCATTTCTGTGGCCTCTTCTGGGACCCGTTTCATTTCTGCAATTCCTTGGGCTATGCTGAGCAGAAAGGCCAAATTGCTCCTTTACAAAATGAAATTGTAATGGCCTCACAATTTCCTAGTTTAGTCTGCACCTAGCCTTTCTTTTCGTGGTTGAGTTGTTTATGGTGGAGCAGAAGGACCATGTTTTGTTTTGCTTTATTTCTTTGCCTGTTCTCACACATGGACAGATTTTTCAGCCAGCTGCCCACAGTTTTACTCTGTTCCACCTCCCCCCACAACAGTCACAGGTTCAGCGTGGGTCCTGATCCAGGCAAGCATTTTGTTTCCCTACCGGAGCTCTTCCAGCAGTGTCAGCAGCACTACCCACAAACACGGTTTTCTGTGTCTCGAAGGCGGTGTCAGTGCAGGCCTTTTAGTACAGAGGCATGGGAGTAATTCCTAATACGCATTTGCGTGCGCCTCTCTCTCCAGTGACCTTCGTTTGCCATCTCTCAGCCTATTTAGTTAGCTTATTGGGTCCTTCTGAAGTGGTTCATACCGTTCTCATAATATTGGATAGGTCTCGATAATTGTATCAAACTCCAGTGTTATCAGCTGGGTTTTGAAGCCCCTTCTCCTGTTTGCTAACATACTAAACAATGCTGTACCTAACACAGTTCTTTGAGCCACCTCATTGTCAAAGCAATTGAAAGCCTTTTCTTCTTCCTCCTCTTTGGTGATTTTTACTTCCCAAGTTGGTTTTGTTCCCTTTGTCACGTTTTGTGACGAAGGCTATCAGCTGGTTTTAGAAAGAGCAGTAGATTAATCAGATATGCTTGTACTTGGGGCGGTTTTCTTTTAATAAATTCTGCACCATTTTCTCTCTTTTATATAATGGTTGTTTTCATACTTTAGTTTTGGCTTAGGAGTTTTGTTTTCCTGGTGGGAGAGTAAGGCTCAATAGGCTACAATTTTCAAGGCTAGCTCAATGTTTTTTAAAGCTAGTGCTTTTTAAAGCTAGCAGCTTCCAGCTCTCCAGACGCTGATGGCAATGAGCAAGGATGTAGGGCTTTTTAATTAGTTCCACCAACACTTACTTGAAAATATTTGCATGCACACGAGCCAGTTCTGGAGATCCGTCGCTCCCAAACACAAATGTCACAGTACTTTCTGCCTTGAAAACAGCCTTTAATATTGATTGATTTTTCTTACATGGGAGAATAGATGTGCTGAACTGACATCTTAAAATCCTCTTTTGATTACAGGTGTAGTTAAATATTTGGGATCTTTGAACACATCATCCTTAAAGGCTTATTTGTTCCTCTCTCAGTCCTCTTCTTCTTGGGTATGTGACTCTGTGCATCTATGAAAAAATTACTTTTTTATATATTTTGACTGCTTGCTCGTTGATTTTTTCACAGACCTAATTTCTGTCCTGCATTTTTTAGGGCAGTGTCATGTGTATTTTTCTGTCCGTTTCAGCTGATGTAGGGTCTTCTGTTTTGAAAGCCTACTGGTAAACTACATACCATGTAAACATAAACATTCTTTTTTCCTGACTTCTGCTTCCTCTTTGTGTCAAAATATCCATATTCTAGTGACTGTATTGTGATTTTGTGGCTTTATGGTTATTAAGAACATACAGTGTTGTTTCTTGCATCATGCTGGCCATGTGATTTCAGCCCCTAGGCCCCAGATGAGCTGCATTGTATCTTTTGTAAAGGCACTCATTCTTGCTGAAAATACATCAGCTTATTACATCCACTGCTCTCAAGAAGTTAATTTTAACCTACTACTGATTTTACTCATTAAAAGAACAGAAATTTTTTTATCCAACCTGCATTTGTCTACCTCCTGTTTCTAATCATTAATTACTTTTATGGGTTTGCTCCTTAGCTGAAAGTCCACTGGTGTCAGGACTACCCCTTCCCAGCACTTCCCTGGCCCTGTGATGAGTTATCTCTGCCTTTTTTGGGGTGGCTGTCTGCAGCTTGACATGCACAGGTAAGGCTTCCACAATTTCAAATCATTTAGTGATTTATTCTTGATTCCATTGCAATATTCCAGAATCATCATTATTTGAAAATGACATACCAGAACTGGACATAGAAATGCTGGTCCCATTAGTGATACATACCTGTAATATCATCGTCTCCTGCATAATCATGCAAGTATTGCATTAACCTTAGCCCATAGATTGCATAGGGAATTCATGGTAAATTGATTTTCTGAAGTCCTTTTCAGTGTCACTGCATTTCAGGATATGGTATTCTGTGTTGTTAGTGTGACCTACATTCTCTCTTTTGACGTATCTGACTTTGTGTCTGCCTGTATTAAAACCTTTTTAAAAATATTACCTTGTTTTACAAACTGATTCAAATAGCACATTATAACTGACCAGTCCTTGTCTCTCCAATGGTTATTTGATAAATGTTTTTCATTGCATACCTTTAAAGTAATAAATTTAAAATATTTGAAGTATTTTCTCCCCTGGACAGATAAACATATTTCCAATAATTCCTGTCCTGAACGTAGTCAAAAGGGATTTAAAATAAACCCATAATAGGAACACTAGAAATTAGGTGCACCTATTTCAGATATGATAATCAATAACAGAGCTTTTGTCAGTTTTTTTATATTTTTTTAACTGTTACACATTTTGTATAATGTTGGTTTTTAACTGAATGTAATGCAAACACTTTTAAAAATATTAAAATACAAATGCAATTATTTTTGACAACCACGATTTTTTACAAGTAAAAAAATTATGTCAGGTGTGTTTGAAAAGAAATATGCTTCCCAAATGCTGACTAGACATTATGCTATCATTTTTCAACATTTTTTTGGATCACAACCTGTGGTAACTTCTCCAAAAGGCCATCTTAACCCCAGTTCCTAATCCAAGTGGTTCTTCCACACTGTGATTTTCTCTGTGTCTGTAGCTCCATCATTTTTTCTAGGTCAAAAACTGCTTTCCCCATCTTTTCACACCCTCTACTCTGAAGAGTATTTAAGCCTTTTTCCCAGATCACCTAAATTTAGATGGTTTCTAGAATCTTTTTCTCCTCATTCCCTGCATCACTGCATGTCCCATGCCACAGGCCAGCGTGAAGGCTGGTTTACACAGTCTTTGCTTTCTTCGATGGCCATATCCTGTGAACAGATCCCATAAAAGTCTCTTACAAATTCCCACCAGAGAAGAGGCTTCATCTTCCGTCACCTCACCGCCTGCCCAGGTATATCTGGGCAGTTTAAGTGTAAATGTTACCGTCCAAATTTAATGTCTTGGACTGCAGAACAGGCAATATGAGCTAGTCTTTGTCCCCTCAACAGACTGGCTTGCCAGTCTTGTCCTGCTACTCTGGTTTGGTAGTCTTGCACTAATGATACATGTTAGGGTCTTCCCGCTGGCCTGAGGACTCGAATCAGCATCAATTCTGTTGCAAAAACAACAATCCTTAATTTTAAAGGTGAGAGCAAGAAAGAAGAAAATAATGCATGGGGGTCAAAAGGCTCTGTCTGGACACTCTCTACAGGTAAAGAGCATATTAGCTCTCAGCTTAGAGCCATAACATGAATTTGAGGTAGTCCTGATAGTGAGAGGGCCCTGGTGTCCAGCCAAATTTGCAGCTGTGGCAGAGGAGGGTTTGCCCTTAGGAAATGGCAGCGCTTGGGGTCTGCATCTGCAGTGGGGTGGATGTTCACTGGGGTAGATGCAAGTTCTCTATTGCTTGAGAAGTGTGAAACACTTATTCAGTAACAAGTGAGTAACAGCACACTCCATTTTTCCATCTCTATTCAGAAGTGTAAGGAAAGACATTATTTTCGCACACATATTTCATGGAATTTGCGATAGCTACCTGTCAATTGACAGGCAAACTTTCAGATCAGTAAAGCCAGCAGAACAAGAGATGCCTGCTTAACCTGTTCAATGTTTTCTTAATGATAACAGAGGAGACTTGGCATATTAGTGTTTCCTCGAAGAATATCTAAATATCCACTGACTTAAAAGATCAAAGAAAACATCAATTCTTTCAGTTACGCTGGGCATGACGTGTGGGAGTATGTTCTTGCATAATTATCGGCAGCTCGTCTGGATCTCTGTCCCCTGCACAGGGTCTGTGCACCAGACCTAGAGCTGCTTAACTCTAGGCCATTAGGGGTATTAATTCTCAAGGGTAGTTTGAAGAAGGCAGTTCTAGATCCCAGTGAAGTAGCCTCAATTACTGCCTGTTAAATCAGTTTACTAGCTGCTGTATAAAAGCTTTTTTAATTTTTTTTTAATAAGGAAGTTTTGTTTCACAAGAGAAAAAAAAGAGTAAGTGAGAGAAAACCATAATGAGGACAAGGCAGTTTGTAATGGTCACGTAGGCTGCATGAGACTCAGCCTGCGAAGGGACTGAACCAGTTGCAGACTGTCACATCCTTGTTAGGATTTTGCCTCCCGTTAGCTAATTGGGACTGCAAACATGCTTTGTCCTAGTGAAGAGGTGTCTCGATGCTGCTGTGAATTAGAGAGGAATGGCAAGAGTTTGCCAGCACAAAGCAAGCAATGCTGAGGAGCCCAACTCCTGACAGAGGTGCTTTGAGAGTGTCCAGAGGTGCAGCTGCCTCTAGAAGTGTCTTATTAAAACACTGAGCTCTTCAGCCTAAATATACCTATGGGGTTTTTGCCTGTGGAAAAGAAAGTGTTGTGCTGACCATGCATAAGAAAACCAATCTTGTTGCTAACAGATACATGATAATGTATGAGATGATATTTGTTCAGCTGAGTCACTAGCAGGCAGAGAGAAGTGACAGGTCTAGCAAGTAATAAGCTGTCATGTAGTGTTTCTTAAATGCATGGATTTTCTGAAACCCTGTTCAAGGGGTCAATAGCAGAGCAGATGCAATTGTCTGCTGTATCACAGAGACCTCAAGAGTCAACTCTGCGTTTCCCTTTATTTTTCATTCTCCTGAAGTGGTAAACTTCAAGAATTTCCTCCCAGAGCAAAGAAGCTCTCATAAGACATTGGGGGGAAAAACCTGACTGTTTAGTTTTGGAAATTATCTTGTGATTATTTTTTATTCCACCTGTTTATTTTTTGTTTCTTATTGTTCCTTGAGAAACCAGCCTGTTTATTATTGCTACCATTTGTTAGCCAGTACTATTTTAACTGTCATGTTTATTTTTTTCCCGGTGGTGGCCAAACTTGCCAAGTTCAATTTAGTCACAAGAAAGACCAGTCAAATCAGACTGTTAAAATCTATGCCACGCACGTTTCTAATGGGCCCTCATCTTGAATCTTGTATTTGGTTGATTGTTGTGTTTCAAAGGGATAGAACTAGGAAAGGTACAGGGAAAGATAACAGGGAGGGAGTAAATAATCTAGGCCCTTCAGAGGATCCACTAAGGGGAAGAAGACAGAGATGTGCACAGTAATGAGTGTCAAGGAGAAAGTGATTAGGGAGTGACTAATGCATTGTTTCTGACAATACAGGACCTAAGGGGGTTCCAATGTTATAATGACACAGGGAATTTCAAGCAAACTTTTGTCATGCAGGGCATAATTATTTTGTGGAACTCATTCCACAGGATGTTATGAGTTCAAAAAAATAAGATATATTGCTGACGATAGGTCCATGGGGGACTATTAACATGATGGTGCTGTGGCAAGCTCTCGTTCAGAAAGTCCTCTAAGCAGCTGATCGCTGGAAGCTGAGAGAGTATGCACAGGGATTTCTGATTTGTCCTGTTTCTTCTTCTTGTCCTCTAAGAATCTCCTGCTAATAGCCCAAAGACAGGATACGGGGCAAGGATGGATTTTGGTCTGACCTACAGGGACATGTCCATGTACATAGCTAGCTCTCCTAAAGAGCAACACAGACAGCAGAGAAGGCACACATAGGGTCATAGGGTATGCTCACTAAATGAATGACATGGCCTGGTGATCTTTTTTAATAGCCAGATAACACAAAGCCAAATCCACTGCAACTGCATGCAGTTCAGCTGGCCTAAGTCAGCCAGTTTACACCAGCACTAAGGTACAAAGATTGTTAGTGCCCTGCAGGGAAAGTGTTTTCCCCAGTATGCCTGTAATCATGATCTCCTGACTGTCCAGACTGTGGGACCTTGTGGGATCTGTGTCAGCATCCTCCCTTCACACAGAGCCAGGTTTTCTACCAGAGGAAACCACGGTGTACAGAGGAAGGTGCACAGCATCCAACTGTGCAGCTGAATTGCAGCAGGAGTACCCAGGGGAGGATGCAGGACTTACTGTGGAGCACAAACGTTTGGCAGGACAGACCCAGCCTGTTTTGAGATGCTGAAGTAAGACATGGCTACATAAACCAGTGTGCTGGTTTCAGTCAGGACAGTTAGTTTTCTTCACAGTAGATGGTATGAGGTTATCTAGAGTAGGGTCTTCTGTGTGGTGCTTTATTGCTAGCCGAGGTTAAAACATGACAACAAGATACTGCACGACCTGCTGGAGTAGGGGCTTGCAGATCACCAGTGACAGTCTGTGTGTGCTCGTATCCTTTGGTAAATGTGAAATATCTCCCCTTTAGTCATGAACAAAGATTCAGGGAGGGTTCTGTATGGAGAAGTAATCAGCATGGAAAATAAATTCTACATGGGGTACTGCCATGAATAAGTGATAGAAATGCCTAAAGGCTGGATTAAAGCTTTACTAGCTTGGTAATGGTAAGAGTATTAAGAAAGAGATGATGCTTTCCATATAGGACACGGCATGATAGCAAGGCCAAAGCAAAAATATAGAGCAATTTCTATGTGATGTGGTGGATCAGAAGACAGGAAGGAAGTTAGTAGAGGGCAGCAAAGAGATTCAGAAGGGATTGTGATCACATCAGGCACAGCTGGCTGCCTGCTGTATAGACTGGATGAGGCAGTAGGAATAAGAATTTGTTGAAACACAGGGAGTGATATAGGCAAGCTATATATCCATGTTTGGGACTGAGAGATGGAGGGAAAAGCTTGGTGTATGAATGAAGATGGCAAATGGCAAAGTCAAGTTTTACAAGGCTTCAACAATACCTTCGATCCCTACCCCAGAGGTAAATGGGTGTCTGGGCAGGACTACCCAGACACAGGAGCACATGGACCTACGTGGGTGTCCTGAGGTGAGGAAAATTGTGTTTTCCTTTGGGAAGGCAGTTTTGTGAGTTCAACAGTGAGTGAACAATAAGCTCAGAAGTGCCCTGGAAACACTCAGTCTCTGAAAGACTTGCTCAAGTGTCAGTCAGAAGAGGACAATGTTTCCTGTCTGTTCCTCAGCAAAGGGGAGAGCGCAGCTATCTGCCCTGGCTCCATCTAGGGACACACACTTTCTTCTCAGGGAAGAAGGAAAAACATTTTCTGCTGAGATACATAACAGTAAGACAAAAAACCATCTCTCTCCCACAGTTGAAATTCAGCAGGCACAGATAACAGGTCCCAAGCAGGCAAGTATTAGGTGCAGGAAAGACTTCTAAAATTCTTTTGCTTTGGCAACAATTGATGGGTAAAATTTGGTCTGTCTTTTTCCTTTGTGTTTTTCTTCATCTTTTTGTCATTTGGTTTGTCTTTATTAAATATTTCTTGCCAAATTTATTGGCCTTTTACAAAATACATAAGAAAATATTAAATCAGTAAAATTCTTTTAAAATTCCATGTAAACAGCTCAGTTTATTTTATCTATACATTTTATCTAGATATAAACAGTTATGTCACATTAATATTTCATAACTCACATTCACCTAAGTATAATATGAAATTATTTGGTTACAGGAAATTATATGAGACTGGGTTTGAGCCCTATAAAAAAAAAAAAAAGAAAGTAGGGTAGTCTTCAACTGTGCTCCTACCAGAAATATCAGATAGAATATGATGGCAACAATTTCACTTGGAAATATTCTAAATGCATATGAAAATCAAGACAACAACCTCTGCAATAAATTCCAACTTGCACAGAAACAAATACTGACATCCACTAAAATTATAGAAAGAGCATGACTTTAATATTGGATTGCTATTGTAAGAGCCTTTTTGTACATCAACATAATAATAATATCTGAGTTTCCCACCTAGAAAGCAGTTTCTCTCAAACCTTCTGTTCATGCATTTAAAAGCAGTGTCAGTATATAATAGCCATCAATACTGTATATGCATCTCTCATTTTAAGTTAGCACTTTGTATTATTGGATTTCATTTTGGAAGGAGTTTCCAACAACCTATCACATATGTAAAGAATGTACAGTACACTTGTAATGATACCCGTCGCTTATTTATTTAACTGTTGAAAGCTTCTTTCAGCTCCCTGTATCTATTTCTATATGTACGAGTTATGAGACCTTGAATAATGAACGTGTTATTTAAATTGTGCCGTGACACTACATAATGCTGAGAAGTCATTTTCTACAGTTCACTATTCTCACAGTCAATGGTGCTTGACTTGATTACCAGTGCCTCATAGCTAGAGTAGATATGGGCAATGTTTTAAATTTGTTAAAAATGGGTTATATAAAATTGTCTTGAATGAAATAGAGTAGGTTGGGGAGCTTATTTCTTCTGATAGTTTCCTAGATGAGTCTTAATTGTCATGCACAGAAAATATCCATGATAGATTACATTTTTGTATAAAAAAATAAAATAAAAGAGTAAAGGAACAGCTGAATGTTCTACCTGAACTCTGCAAAACAGTGGTGGAGAAGGTGAATACAGCCTTACGTCCTACCTTACGTTCCTAAACCACAGTTCAGGACAGCTGTGGTTAAGGAAATGTGCTCACACTTATTGCTTCATGGGTAAGGAAAAATCTGAGCAAAGAGAGAAGTTCTTGGTATCCATTAGCTCCTCATGGGTCATCTTATGAGGCAGATACAGTGATTAGCACTGTTACTGTAATGTGTCTGCTTTCTACTGGGAGAAAGGAGGAAGCAGAGGCCATTGTGCCCAGTACTGGTCTGTACTACCCGCTGCTCTGCCTGCGCTGCTTCGCTGCACTGGGATCTAGCACGTGCCCTGCATAGGCTCAATTTTCCTAGAAAAACTGATTTTACCCTCCAATATTGATTTGCTCAGTGATGCTAGTTTGACTCACCCAGCAAAGTCACCATTTGTATTATCGTGATGCGTCCATGTAAGAAGTGTTTTGCTAGTGTAGCATACCCTGTGTGATAAAGCACTACGAGGGTAACCTACAGCATCTGGGAGGCTGGAAAGGACAGCTTTTAACAGATGGGAAAAAATGGCTTTCTATGAGCAGAACTCCTGAAGCCTGGTTTTCTAGAGATTGTGTGTTCCTTGTCACCTGTACGTAGGTATGGCCGGTGGGTATGGCACATGCTCTTAGCCAGCACATGGGTCCCAAACAGCATGGGCACTGCAGTGTCTGAGCTGTCTGCCTGCCCCCAGTGGAGGTCACTAGACCGGCTTACACTCCTCTGCTGAAACCTGCAGGAATTTCATGGTTTGGAAGTTGCTACCTTTAGAATATAAGACACGTGAAAGGCAGTTCTGAAACACAGCTTTGTTTCAGATCAAGACAGGATCAAGCTGAAGTGTCATCGAAGTTGATTCACCTTTGGAGTACGCTTCAATTTCGATGAATCTTCTGGGAGCAATAAAAATCTCTGTTGGAAACATTTTGACCCAGCGTCCATGTACGTTACCAGTCTTCACTTTTCACATCTATTTCTCAGGGCTGAATGATATGCTGCGAGTCAGGGCTGGCTGTGCCCGTGTCACAACTCTTTTGCTTGCTCTTACACGTCTCGCTCTTCCCTTTCAGGCACACGGAAGAGACCTTGCTTGTGGTACAACTGGTTTTAGATACCCTCCCCCCTTGCCACACATACACACACAGAGAGGGTTTATTTCATTCTTCTCTCTTGCATGAACCAGAGATAATCCACACGTTCTTGTCCCCACACTGTTTTGATCAATTTAAATATCTAATGAGATATTAACAAAATGAAAAAAAAAAGGCATCTTTATTCCAAGATACTAGAATTCTTGTGACATGGATTTGAAGCAGTTTACGATCAAATAGTATTTTTTTAATTTGTCTTGATTCATGTGAAAGTAATTTGAATCCACATTAGTATTCTGTGAACTGATCATTAACACTTTTCAACTGATTTAGTAAACATATATTGCTTCCAAAATAAATAGAAACAGGAAAGGAGTACAGTTAGTGTAGCTGAGGCATGAAAACATACACATTAACATGCAAGGCAAAACTCCAGTGTTGAAATGGGGCAGCACATCGAAGTTATTTTTCTAGCATTATTTTTGCACCTACAGAGGATGCTTAAAAACAATAACCTGAGCGTCCTAGGATACCTCTTTTAATAATACTGCTTCATAATTTACTACAAAATGGTGTACCAATTGTAATAAATGAATTGGCACAGCTCCTCTGAAAATAGTGGGTAGTCAGGAAAAGATGACCCGAAGTCTGCATCCTCTGAGAGGTTTGGCTCTGTGATAGGCAGCAAGACATTTGCACAGCCCTGTTTGGCATATGTATATATATCAGGCTTCTCTAGGAGCAGAGTCTCTCTGTGTCCCAGGTGAAACTGAGGCCAGCTTTATGGCTTCTGGATCACAGTAACACCATGTCCAAACCAACAAGTCTTCCTCAAAGCTTGAGCCTGTCAGTACCGGGCTACTGCAGCTCTGTCGTGTTCAGATCAGTGTTGGCCCATGTCCTGTCTGTGTGGCAAGCAGTTGGAGGGGCTGTGGTCTACCTTTCCTGGGAAATGCATAAAACCCCAGCAGAGTGAGCGTGGAGCAGTATTGAAGCAAGCCAATGGGTATGCCCTGTAGAATTTAGGCTGTTTACCTCGTGATAGAGATCTTTTCCTGAAGGCAGAGACAGAGGCATCTTTTTTCAAAAAGGAACTTGGCAGCAATCCTTCCAAAACCTGGCCAGGGCGGTGTCGGTGTCTTCTCCCACCCAACAGTTCAGTAGCCAGTATTTGAGAGCTCCATATATACACTGCATATACATTGCTGTCTGGAGGTATTTAACTCTGCATCTCCTGCCTCCCGCGGGAGCGCTCTGGCCTCAGTCAAGGGCTATAGGGGTACGTGGAAGGAAACTTTTCCTTTCAAGCTTCTCCACTTGCATGAAAAAGAATTAATTGGCTAAAGAGACAGAGCAAGTGCACACTGCGTTGTTTACTTCCATGGCTGTGGCACTTCCCTGGGAGAGAGGGATCCTCTCATCTATTCTTGTTCTTTGACCTGTTGCTGTGTTTCAGTTTAAAGAGAAGTAAGGACCCTGGAAATGGCCTTTTTCCTCAGTTGGTGTGCTACCTACTAGCTACTGGGTAAAAGGATGAGGAAGCTCTCCTTTTCTTCCTCAAAGGAAAGGTCAGTGCCCTTTTTGAGGGATTTGCCTAGTTAGCTCTCAGATTCTGCTCCACCTGTGAGCTACTTACAAGAATATCAAATGTTACGATCCTCGTGGGGCTGAGGCATGAAAAAAATGCTGTTGTTCAGCCCTGCTAACAGTATGAGATGTTTGAGCATTCCCAAAATCTCAAGCACACAGAAAACTAAGACTGTAAGTGCCTCTTGGCTGACCAGGAGCTCAGAGGCTCAGCACTGAAACCGTCTCTGTTCCTCACAAGGCTCACTCTAAGCTTTCTAGAGACCCAAGCGTAGGTGATTTGCTGAATTCCACCTAGTACTTTGGATAAAGCCGGTAATGGAGAATCCTCTGCTTCTGTGTTAAATTCAACCTCAGTCAATTTTGTAAGAGAGGGGTGTTTATTGCTGGGAAGGAATATGTTAAGCTTTAGCTTGTACAACCTGGGCAGTGCCTCTCGCTAAAAGCTCCATAATAATTCCTCTGTGAAAGCTGTAGGGTTTTTTGGTGCAATGTAGCTCTGACAACTCACTTTCAGTGCAGTGGCCATGCAAGAAAGGAGAAGGACATCATACATGTATTTCTAAGACTTCTGGAGTGGTCCCCATGCTGCTAAAATTGACGCTGTTTCAGATGTTTCAGGATGGATGCTGACAGCAGCCAAGAAGCATTTGGCAGAGCTCAGGAAAAGAAGTGCAAAGGTGACAGTCTCCTTTCCCAGCTAGCTAGGGCCAGTTCAGCTTGCACCACCTGCCAGCAGTCGCGACTGCGCCAGGACAGCCAGCCCCTCCTTGTCTTTGGATTCATCTGGACTTGAAAGGTACTGAGAAGGTTTGAATTCAACCTTATGCTTCATGCTGGGCGAATGATTCAGCCTAGAATCTGCTTCTGCTTAGACTATTTCTCTGTAATATCTTATAAAAGGTTTTGTAGAAATACGGTAAATACCTGCAACGCCCCACTTTGGTCTGTGTTCTCGGATAAATCTCTCAGGGTCGTTCTTGCCACAGTAAGGTGTATTCCAAATTTTTTCTTTCTGCTCTGGTGCATCAGCGCTAATGGAGTATTCCCTCCCTGGAGAAACCAAGCACCTTATTTTGAAATTTTAAATTCTGGTTCCATGTTAAAGCAAAGATTTTTGCAAATACTGCAAACACTATTGCTGACTGGCAGCTATGTCTCAGCTGCACATATGGGAAGATGGAAATTTTTTGTGAAGAGGCATAAAGTGCTTCTTGAAGCAGAGATGTGAATTCACATCAAATGAAATGTGCGCAGGGGGTCCCTTTTTTTTTTTTTTTTTTGCATTACATTATAGAAAATGGTTCATTGTGGATTATAAATAGTAATGATTTGGACCACACTCTTGTGTATTCAATTCTAATTAGAAAGGCACTGAGCTACCAAAAATGATGCACCCAAGCCAGCTTCCTTAGGACTGCAGTTATCTTCTACATAAATACACCTTTAACCAACAGCATATAAAAAGAGCAATGATGACATCCAGAGGACAGATAGTTTAATCATAGGTACTGTAGGTATTCTCAGCAAATTTCCTGGGGATATATCCCTCACCTACTTTTTCTGTTTAAAGTCTGTTCCTATTAAATCAGTTATTGACAGCCTGCTGAGTTTCTCTAATTCCTAGTTTTTATGAAACTGACCTTGTAAAGTTGATTGTTTCACCCTCAGTGCAAAAATTATACATACAAGGTAAACTTTTATTAATTTCATCATTTTTCTGTGCACTATCGTTCTATGTTATCACTGAATCCAACAAAAAATACAGCACTCCTTTAAGCTATTGTAAACTTCAGGTTAATAGCTGTCTGGCTTACTTCACCTGTGAGTGCTCCTACTGTGGAACCTCTCCCTACATGTAGGTTTTTATCTAATCTGTCTTAGTAACCTTCCATACTCTGGTTTGGCAGTTATTTTGGGGGTTGATTTTGTTTGCAACTGCAAGAATATTGGCCAGGTGCACCATATGTAGAAACCGCTACATAGAAAAGCCTCTGAATTCCACCGAAATTTCTATGGATGGGTGTCTATTTTATTGACAAATTTGAGAGAGATACATTACCAATGTTAGTCTGCTAAGCACAGCTCCACAATCAGAATTTAATTGAAGCATGTTACCTATAATAGGTTCAGATATTTGTGTTCTTCAGCATTTTATGAATTCAGAAACAGATGGGCTATGACCAGGAAGCAGTGGAGAACAGACTGGCGTAAAGCAGGTTGGCTCTCTGACAAGTGCAGGTACAGCTGTGGTATGTATTTTATTCAGCATGCCCACCTACTGTATCAGCAGCCTGCCCTACCAGCAATTCAACTACAACTGACTTAATGAAGAGTAGAAGTAAGCATGAATCCAGACTTTCCATGGATCATAATATTTGAGAACCCAGAAGAATCAACATGATGGAAATCATGCCAAGTAATTTTTTTTTTCTCCATCTTTACATGCAAGAGATAACAAAAGCATTGGCATTTTGGGGAGTGGTGGGGGGAGGGAGAAACCACAAAATGTAATCAAATTATGGTGTATTAAAATATTCCCCTTTTGGACTTTGTTAATTGCTTTTTTAAAACTGAAGAAAGAAAACCTTAGCAAGTAGTAGCTTATAGCTTAAATCACTCTAATTGTGCTGAAGAACACGATGGAATGCTGGCTAAGACTGCTTCTGTTAGAAAAGACCAGAGATTATATGGGTGACAGAGGGGCCAGTTATTACAGGCTTCATGCAAGTTAACAAAGGGTATTTTTGCTCCCACTTGTGCCAGTCGTTGCATCTTTGCAAGTCCCATGGGGAAAAAAAGATTCTGTGGCTAAAGAGAGGGTGGATAGGAATCCTTGATCTAAACGTTCCTTAATTTGCAACGTGGCATTGGCTATTTTATGGATTTAAAAGTGACGCCTCTCTTTGTCTTTCATCATTCCTTATACATCTTGTTGCATAATCCTGCATTTAGGTATGTTATAACCTTTTATCTCTATTTCTAGATGTCTAATGTCATATATTGTAACCTGCAGCAGCCTACAGTAACGCACAAAATGAATTTGGAAAAACAACCACCCCTAATTATTTTATATGGTGATTGGATGACTTGAAATATTGTGGTAATTATCAAGTTAAATTCCTATGATCCCTGCAATTTCTATGAAACCTGGAGACGTCATTGCTTGAGTCCTGGCATATCTCTTAAAGTAAAATTATACCACCTCAACCTAAGGTCGCAATTAAAGAAGTAACAAAGCTAAGTGAAACATGGCTATATGATCTGAATGAAAAGCAGAATAGTCCCCAGAATTATAGAGGGTGCAATATTAAACTAACTGGCCACAGATTCCACCGTTTACGAATGTGTAGGTGGACAAGACTCTTGTTGGTGCAGCTGGATGCATGCAAAGGAGAAGCCTTGAGGTAAAACCAGGAAAAAGCCCATGGGATCACTTGCTGTGGAAGACAAATGGCTTCTTCCAGAATGCAGACTTGGGGAAATCCTAAATGAGAGGGTTTTTTATAAATGTCACTCTACTGTGACTTTGGGAGACTGGGAAGGACCACTTTAGTCTCTGAAGTGAGACTGTGGGACATGTTTGCAAAAATTCCTTTTATTTATATCTCGTTTTCTAAGAAGAACATTAAAACACCACTAAATAGTATTTTAAGAGTTCTGCCGAGCAGCAGAATATGCAGCCTAACCTGTATGTGTCTATGTACCTGTGTGTGCATCTATACCGTAAGCATATATGTGACTGGTACTTCCATTTGAAAATTAAGTCCTAGAAGACTAGTATGATTTTAATGAACATTCCACAGCCTTATTTTAAGACTCCTTCCCCTGTTGTGGTGCAGGTGCAGTAGCTGTGGAAGCCAGCAGGGTTCAAATCACAAAGACACGACTGGGAGTGCCACTTCAGGACCATAAAGCAAAGAGCTGCCGTTCAGGAATTGAGTTTCACAGCGTAATTGTGCTAGCTGAGCTGGACGTGCCATGTATCTTGCTTACATCTTGGACTCTTGAGGATTTTCTTTTCTCCCTTTCTCTTGTCCAAGCTTCACATTTAACCTTTGAGGCAGTTTTGAATGTATCCTTTCATAAATCGCAGTCCAGTAGCACTAACCTCAGGCAGCTCTTTAGTGTTTTTGACTCCCTTCTCACACTGTTCCTCCTCAGGCTTCTGCTGGTCAGTCTCATTTCTCTCCTGATGATTTTGTCACTTCTCTTCAATGTAAAACTCAGGGGATCTATGAGACTGTACACTGTGACTGTGTTTGTGATGTTGGGGCCTCTGCCTGATGCTACACTTCGCTTCATTTACCTTTCTCATTTCATTGCTTTCCCCATGTTCCAGTAGTGCTGGCTGGCCCCCCCGTTACTACTATAGGGCTGACATACTGTCCATCAGATCCTGTCCCCTCCAGCCTCCACCAAAATATGTTACCTTTCATGTTGGTGACTCCCTCAAATACACTAAATCTTCTGTGTCCTTTAGAATTTTTTCCGTTTGGGTTTAAATGTCCCCTAGCTGTTCCGATGCTGGAAAAAACACCTCTGGACCTACCGATCCTTCACAAGCTTTTTAAAACTGTTCTCTGGTATTTCTTCTGTCAGCATTTTTACAGCATTTCAAGACTAGTTGGTGTCACAAAAGGGAAGACTCTTTCACAGCGAGGGTAAAATACTACAGTCAGTTCCATGCAGGCTTAGTTCTGAAAAATCACTTAAGTGAAGTGTGATGGTGGATGAAGGGATTAAGTGATGGCTCTTTGAGATTTGTCCAGACACAAAAATGTACCTAAGCTACAGCTCAACTTTTTTTCAGATGACAGGTGAAAAGGGTATGGGGGGGGGGGGGAAGTGTAGTCCTGTCAGCTCTTCAGGTACCTAAATAGTCCCATCCAAAGCCTGCTCAAAGGGGCCCCACTCTAGAGCACTAGTATCTTTGCTGCTGAGGTGGCAAAGAATGAGTGCCCTGGACACTGGCACCCGGTTGTGTTGGCAAAATATCCTTTTGCTAATAGAAATACTGGAATGTGATCTCCTGCATGTAATGAGCTCCCATGAATGCTGGATAAACCCCAGAACACTTTCAGCCTTGTCTCTTCCGAAGCCGAATGCATCTGCCAGCCAGTCCCACAGCCGGTCACACTGAATATCTGCGGTGCTAAAACTAGAAGTCAGAACTGTTCCTGAAAAGAGTTCAGTAAAATGATTCAGGAAAGCTGCTTCATTAAAGGGGTCTAAGCCTAAGGATAGCATGGTGTGAGTCCCGTCTTATTTTCATAACTGCAACAACAGGCACAATTCTGCTTTCAGATCTCCACAGGTGTTTGCAGGGAAAGCAGGTGGTGAGCTGAGAAATTTGGCTGAGGAAAGCACTCAGGTACTCCACTGAAGAGATCAAAATAAGGTCTTAAAAAAAGAGATGATGTGCTGTTCAACTTCAGAGTAAAGCAGACGAGGAGCATTTGTTAGGATCAGCATTCACTGCTTCTGGTACGAGTGCGGCACTCTGTCATCACCGGGGAGGGCTGAAAGGTGTCTGCTCTCTGTCCCCGGTGCAGTAAGTCCCAGCTGCTGAGAAACTTCAGTGAGAGCTGGGAAAACTCAGGGAGGAAGTGCTGCATCTGCAGTCAGCCTCTTCCACCACCACCCCCAAATAAAAAACTCCATAGTTACTTTGAAAGAGGGTTGGGGGCAGGTAAAGAACTGAAGCTTTGAAGTAAGTGTCAGTGAACATTTTACCATTTTTCATCAGCTGCGTACGAGTTGTGGTTCCAGGATCTTCCTGCGCAGGATGATTCCTCCTTCAGTGGGTAAATGGGGTGGGGTGCAGGGCTTTGCCGAAGTGAAGCTGAGGGCAGGGAGTAGACACGATGTATGTGATGAGAATCAGTGTTTCTGGGTACCTGCTGTCCTATACGGAGCTCAGCAGCTGGGCTGTAGGCTGACACTGTGCAGGTTATCTCAGTTCCTCATGTGAGTAGAAAGCAGGGATATTTAAGGTGGCCAGTTAAGGACTATCTCAAGTTCAGAGCAAAATAAGGATGCCAACTGATCTTTAGAAAGAAGGATTTTGATGCATTTAAGCAGAAGGCAGGAGAGCAGAGAAGATGGAAGAGAAGCTGTAATGGGAGATGATGGGTTTTGTAAGTATAGACTAGAGAATGATTTCAGATTTAATGGGGAAGGGTTCTCAGGAGACACTGTGGTTATAGTGAGGAAGATAACATTTTAGATGCTGTTATGGAGTAGACTGAAGAAGAAGTAGGATGTAAGAAAGTAGATACGAAAATGGGAACAGCAATATTGTTTGCTTGTCCTCCTTTTGGTTTTGTGCTTTTCATTGAATGAGCTGTGAACAGGTCAAAAGCAAGACCAGAGCAAATTCTGTAGGACTTAAAGTGCTCTGTACTGACTCTTCCAGATAGTGTATATCCCTGCTGGAAAGAATGCTGGAGAAATATCTTCCTTTTTGATAGTGACTCAGACCTGAAAGTGAGAATTATAGCTCTGACTCAATCACAGGCTGTTGTGGAGGGAGATTAATGCCAGGAGACATGGCCAATTCTCTTTCTTTGTGTCAATCTACTTTCAAAATACAACACATGCCAGTTATTTCTCATGGAGGGGAAAGAGAGAGAGCTGATAGGAAACAGAGATAAAATCTGGAGCATAATTAAACAGGCATTTTTCATATCTTTATCATTGTCTTCTTTCTCTTCTCTCTTATGTTTCTGTGTCATGTCCTTTCTAAAGCTATTGCAAGTGGGATGGATACTGAAGGAATAGCAGTGAGTTTTGATGCCAAATAAGCACTCCACATTTTATTTGATACATGGCAAGACACAATCAGGCATTTTTTGTTGTGCATCTGATTATATAAGGCAGTTTATTCGTAGTCCATCATCCAAAGGCATTATGCTACTGGATTTGTCACATCTTCACATCAATTTTCAGTTCAGTTTCTGCATTTTCCTCACATTTCCAACATGACATAATTAAAATAATTGTGATTAACCAAACTGAGATTGCAGGCACTATTGCTTTGACTCAATGTTTTATTACACAAATTTTCTTTAAGACCTGGCGTTGTAGATAGGCTCAGTATGGGAATATGTACCTCTGTTGTTGAACTGATACTTCAAGTCTCTTCAGTGCAGAGTGAACTAGCATTTCTGTTATCTCTTGGCTTTCTGGTGAATGGAGTGGGATGGTTCCAGTAGCTTTCTTACTGAACTCTGCCTTAACTGATGGTGCTTGACTCCATTTCTTTGCTCTGTCTGAGGATATTCAGAGTAGGGTTTGAAAAAGTTTTAAGACACTTTATGATACTGACATAACCCTCAAAGGTTCTCCTGCTACCCTGAGGTTGGGATAGTCCTACGTGTAAGTAATATTTTTGTCTAAGTGGCACTAGGTTGTTCTTGTTTTTAACACTCCATGAGGCAGTTAGAAAATCTCAGGCAACAGCACTCATCCGCAGCCTGTGCTCCTGAATAGATTTCCATGTAAAACTATTTTTCTCCTGCTTGAGGTGCTGACAAATCTGCCCTGAGCACCTTGCCCTGATACGGAGAAGAGCGTGACCTCTCTTAGGCTTAAGAAGCGGTAACTTCATGGACTCCTCTAAAAGAGCAGATCTGGACTGGGTGAGTATATAAAACTGAGTTTGGGAATATAAAGAGCTTAACAAACAACTTCCATATCTATTACTACATGAGGCAAGGGCAGCTTTACAGATCCCATTTGGTGCAGAAACTATTTGTCTTATCATACATGTCGATATTTACCTGACTGCTCCTCCTGGCTCTTCACCCCTTTCACTAAGTGACAGATAAATTCAGCCCTGACCCATTCCCCACACCTTCTGAAAAATTATACTCTCCTGACAGTGCAGCTGCAATAGAAACATCACTGCTGGCAATGACTTGAGCGAGTGACTGGAGCATGGAATATGTCTAATGGAGCCATGAGTCTGCTCTCGGAGAGAGCTCTCTTCTGGAGAGCAGCATATTGATTTGTTTAAATGCTTATGCTCCAGGTTCTTGTGCTTTCTTTTGTCTTTGTGCTTGTGTTTGCCTTTCGCCTTCACACTGATATACAATGAGTCCCATGAGCCTGTTTCCAAACCATCACAGTCATGGTACCTGTTGTCATTACAGATACAGGGAAGGGCAGGAAATTATTTTCAATTCTCTTTTAGGCAGCTTTAGCAGTTACAGGGCTTCCCATGTGAAGCACTGGGGACCAGGGCATGTAAAGCTGGCCTTGGCCCTTCCTGAGGCACCTCAAGGGATTTTGCCAGTTGTCCATTTATCTTGTGCTCCATAAGGAGATTTCAGATCATCTTGTAAGGATGGCAGACATAGTCTAGATGTTGTAGATGTGGGTGTTATCTGACTCTTCTGCTAAGCTTACTTTTATTTTGAAGGGTACTTTTCTGTGTTACTGTGGTTCCCAGCGTGTTACTGTGCAAGGGACCACAGCTCCATAGATGCAAGCTCAGCTGGAAGGAGCTTCAGAACTGGGATATACCTGGGACAGAGAAGCAGCAGCAGGAATCATGGGAGCAGAATGAATGTAGTGGATTAGTACGAGCCTTGGGCATCATCTATCTTATTCTGTCCACACTGACACGCGTGTGAGCCACAGGGAGACGGTGGAGTCTGAATGTGCCCTCGTCTATCAAGCTGCATTGCATTTTTGCACGTTGCACAAATCCAGCTCTGTGCACTGTGCTGCTGTGGCTCTGTTATAGTTGTGAAGGGAATGTTCGTGGGCCAAAGCTTGCCAGTGAGCCTTTTCTCATGTCATCGTTGAAGTCTGTATCTTGCTGCTGGGAGACTGAAGATAATCCATCATCAGGATTTGAAGCTGGAATACTTTTTCCATATGCATTTCCTTCACTGCTTTTAGGCTTTCTGTGCATCTGACAACATCCTGAAATCTGTCTCCAGACAAAGATCAAAAGCTAGCTTGGTTATTAAAATAGCAGTGCTGCAACAGTGTATGCAAAAACCCATGTACAGCGATGTCTGATCTTTGTGGAAAACATCATAAAAGCAGAATCTGGTTGACTACTGACATGTGCAGCCTTAGAAACTGCAAGTAAATGCTGCATCAGGAGTTGTCTGCATGTGTCCCTACATTTCTTAAAAGTCAGACTTCCCCTGTGGAAACAATCATTGTTCAGAGTTAGCCTTTCCAAGGCACAAAGGAAAGCCTACAAGTAACAAGCTGTGATTAATTTTTTGTTTTGTGCACACACAAGAAAATGCTGTGCTATTTTGTGGTGATGAATCATCTTGTGTGTGCACACTCATCTCTCATATGCCTGGAAAAGGCATTCTGTATTTTGGGACCCATTCTGTCTTTATCAGAGCAACTATGTTAGGTCTTAGAAACCTTTTCAGAAACTGCTTAAGCTTCATCTAAAAAAGCAGTTGGGTTTTTGGCCCTCAGTATTCCTATTACTGGGCAACCATTCCAGGGCTTTCATTCATCCTATGACAGCCAAAACCATTTTATTTCCAATGGTAGTTTATTCATTGCCAATTTATGTCATGTGAAGAAATGAATGAATTATCAAATATGCCAGACTGCAGAGTAAACAAAAGTGGTGTCACTAAACACCATATCCAGCATTTGGGGAGCAGACCTAAAGTAGATTCAGAAAGAAAAATCAATGCAAAAGGCCATATAGCTAATTACCAAGTACAATAAATGACTACCATGAAAAATAGGCCATGTCGAGAATAATCTTTGTCAAATGTAGCTAAAGACTGTCCTCCTTAATCCGTTTAAGAATTGAGAGGGTATTAAAACCTGGAACATGTAAATCAGTTGTGAAAGTTTACAATTCACTGAACCTTGTATATCTCCAGGTTGGTACGCGTGGAGGGAATTCCAACGTGTCGCTTTAGGAAGACTTAAGATAGCCAAGGCTGGCTGGTGTGGAAGAAAACCTCTATCAGCAAGTCTCAGATTGTTGGCAAACTAGTGTTAAAAAGGGTGCTGTGTTTCACAATAAAGCATTCCGACGATGTGGACGCTGTGACATGATCTCTCCAAAAGTGCAGAAGGTGAGATAAGCATCTGTCTCCATTCTTTACAGAGCCCTTGGGTTTGACAGTAGCAAAACATATGCTGCCTGGCAGGTGAGCCCACATTTGTTCTACATAGCACTTTCCTTTAATGCCTATGGTTCTGGCAAGGGCTGCACGGCACATAAGATGACTTTTAAGTTAGTAAAACAGAATTTTTGTGCCCAGACTTTTGATTTTGCTACAGAGCATGTAGTGGGTTTAGATTCCAGAGATGGAGGTCTGTGCACTGCTGCAAGTCTGAAGGGCTGGGTATTGAAATATTTTTAAATAGTCATAGTCCTGGTGTGGAGGTCTTCCATGGTGGTTTTATTTCACATTAAACAGACTGTTACTCCTTCCTACAGATGAGGTGACTCAGGATTCAAGAGTGTTAGCAAAATTTGAAGTTGTATTGTTTTCCCACTGAGCTCAGTGATCACCATTGAAAACCCTTTCGATAACAGCGTACTTGTACAGTTATTTCTCAACAATGCACAGATTCTGTGATCACATTCATGAACAGAGGAGCATATAAACACATACCAATACCCACCCAAAAAAAGATACAAACAAGGAAACTTTTAAATAAATAAAAGAAGGTGAGTAAAACAACATCTATTTGATGTGAAGGGTAGATTCACAGACTGCATAACTTCCCTGCTGCTGTGCTTTCTCAGTTGTAAGACAAAACCCCTAAGTGCTCTTCCAGTATCATCAAGATGTTCATTATAACTTACTTTCATCAGTATTTGTTCATATGTTTCTCTCTTACTAGTGATACCAGCTTCCTACACTTCACTATTGATCTCAGCGTCCACCCTTCCTTCAGGATGAAGCTTTTTTTTGCATGACGTTATTACAGACTCCTTCCAGTTCGTAATAAATTTCAGCTACACCAGCTTTCTGAGCTCTATGTCATCCGGAATTTTAGCACAGGTAAGTATATCCACTGCATATTAGGTCATTTGGAAACAAGGTTAATGGTTAACATGTCTAGTTTGGGAAGCATTTTTAAAAGTCTGATTATTTGTTGTTTGGCCCAACGTAGCTGTTTGTGTGTTCGACTGCCTGCAAACGGACATATCCCTACCTCTCAGAAGGCGCCGTGGCCTTTCATAGAATTCAGCATGGATATAAAGTTCCATTTGCATGGATGAAGCAGGAGGATTAAGAACATAAATAGCAGAAGTGCGTACAGAAAAAGAAATTAAATCAGTATATCACAGATATTAAGATAATAATAAATCTGTTAGCTTGTCAGGGTGCAAGACTGGCTTGTTCTATTAAAAAAACCCTGTCTGTAGTGTTGTTAACCTGAATTCTAGTAAACACAAAATGCAGTATCACAAAAAGTATAGCATGTGTTAGCTACCTCAGCATAGAAGTTGCCCTCATTAATTGGGTGCCCTTAAAACATGGGTGTTAGGAAATGATGCAGAGATTTGTTCATGAAAGTGTTGCTTCATTCCAATATATGCACAGCCCAACTAGGTTGCAATTCATAGCTAAGAAGGTAAAACCAAATTTGACTTAAATGGAGTCCTGAGCTGTGAGTAAATATAATAAGGTTACACATTAAATTACCTTAGAGATCAACACTAATAAACCCAAACTAATAATTGCCAGCTGCAAGACAACAATTTGTTATTTCAGATGAGCCAACTTTGAAGGGATGTGCAAGGAATAGAGAAAAATGTGTTCATGTGCAGTTATAGGAGATATCACTTATCACACAGTAATAAGATAGTGGACAGCCAAGACTGCAACTATGAACTATAGATAAAGCAAAAACCTGCAAAGGGAAGGAAATGTGATCATCTGTAACACTGACGAACAAAACCAAGAAAAAAGAATGGAAGAGGAAAACAGAAACCTAATTCAGTAAAATGTAGAGCACAGATTACAGAGTAAACTGGAAACACTCCTCAATTAATAAAAGCGCAGTAGAGTCCAGTAGTAAATTGGAATGCAGTTGGTTGAAAAGCACATAGTAACACTCTCTTTCCCTCCGCTGCTGCTTTCTGTGCCTGGAGTGACCACTTCTCAGAGATTTTGTTTCTCACTGCCATGATGGTTCATTTTTTCAGCAGAGATAATGAGATCGAGGCAGGGATAGCCGCCTTTCATTCTTATTCCATTTCATTTCTCTTCTCCAATTTGCACCACGACAATGGCAGAGAGAACATCAAGGAGATGAGTTGGGAATGGTCAAGATGGAAGACATGTTCTGCAGAGGGGTCCGAGATGGAATTTCAGCTGGGCCTGAGGCACATTTCTCTCCCTCTCCTCCCCACTGAGCTGGGTTTCTCTATCTTCACATGACTACGTGATCCTGTCTGGGACCCACAGGGAAACTGAGATGGGCCGACAGAGGAAGAACTAGGCAGCCATGAGACTTCTTGGATGTTTGACTGTGTTGGTCCACCACCCTGGCACAGTGCTGTGAGGAAGGTTTTGTTAGGAATAACCCCGAATCTGTGTGTGCTTATTTTCATAACGAACTGCTAGGAATCATCCTAGCCAGGCGCTTCCAGTCAGTGCTCTAAACGGAGGTTCTTCTTCGCTGGTTCACACACATCACCTGGAAAGCACGGAACAGGAGGAAAGCCTAAGGAAGGTGTGTGCCCTGCAGTGCACTTCTGCAGCCAGAAGCCAAAATTAGCAGGGGGACCATCTAATTGTATTTGTTCTGCTTACAAATAGATAACCCCCCTGCTAATTTCAGCTTCTGCTTACAAAAGTGCTCTGCAGTATTCGCTCCCCCTCCCTCCTGTTCTCTCCGTGATTTTTTTCCTTCTCTCAGTTGTGATTTCCTTACATTTCCAGCTCTATTTTCTCACTCTTTTCATCAATATTTAACATGTGAGTGGAACAGTGGGCAGTTACCTTCCCTTTCTTCCCCCTTTTTTCCCCCCTCTGAAAGTGCTGGTGCTCAGCTCTGGCTGCAGAAGCGCTTGGCTCCTGGGAGCGCTCGCTCGGTTTGAGTACTGCCTGCATTAAGGAGCCCAAAGCCTAACCTGAGGCTGCCAGAGGGGGTTTAAAAAAGGCAATAATGACTAATTGACCTCTTTAATGAGCTTAGGAGTTATAAAGTAGATAATTGCAGTGCATATGACATATTTTATCTAGGTTTTCAGAAAATCTCTGATAAGGATCTACATGACAGGCTGTTTCTGAAGATGAACCTAACAGGGGCTGAGAAGGACGTGGCATAGAAATACATGAAAGAAAATGAATTTTCTGTGCTGAGGGATCTTTGTCCCCCAGAAGAGAAGAGTTAAGTGTGATTAATACCTGGATTCAGAGTTTGATTTTAAATAAATTACCTAGCTAGAAAGACCCACTGTAACTCGCTGTAGGTGCTGATGATACTAAATTATGATGCATACTGAGCGCAAAATGAGTGGCAAGAAATATTCATCATGCCTTAGATCAGCTCAGTAATTGAGCTGACACATGGCAAACTAAATTTATTACTGAGAAATGTGAAATAATGCACATTGTTCTTGATATAGAGATGACAAACATAAAGTCCCTCTATAACATTTTGCCAAAACAACCGTTACTAGAAGACAGCTGTCCTAGACGATGCACACAGGGAGAGAAATACTTGAAAAGCTGAACACAGGTGGGACTGGCTTTGGCATTTGGTTTTCTCTGTATTGCTCCTGCTCATTCACTACTTGTTTTTCCTGTTCAAGAAAAGCTCTTAAGTAGCTCCGGTTTTCTGAAATCTCCTCTCCACACCTTGCGGGTTTATTAGTATGAGAAACAAAGAAGCGAGCTGGATGCATGAAGTCCCTCAGTCTTGGAGCTGGAAAAGCAGAAGTGCAATAACTGAACTTTTAAAATGTGCTGGAATGACGACCCTGAAAACACCATCTATTTTGCCCTTATTTTGGTGGCAGTAAGGTAAAGAGAAATGTAAATAGCAGTTTTGTAGGACGTTGTGCTGGGACTCAAGTGAAATGGGTGATGTGGATTTGGGCATATATCTGGCTTTTCATAACGTGCACGCTCTGTGGTGTTCTTAAAACACCTTATGGGTAAGATTTGAGGCACACACCTGGATCTTGGGAGATCTGACGAATTCATTTACTTAATCTAAATCTAATAGCCTAGGGCAGCGTCTGTGTGATTTGTTTTGGTCTTTCAGCATTAACACCAGCACTTCCCATTATCCTCCTGTGTGCCTGCTGTGATTCCCAACACTTATTTTTCATCTCCTTAGCATCGCTTATCTCTGAATTCACTGGATTAAGTTAAAACGGAGTGTATGTTTCTATTTTTACTTCTCAGTTTCTAACAATTTTGCAGGTATGATAGGCAATTTCCCACTAACTACAGGCAATAGAAGCTGGTGCTGAGGAGAATGTTGTGGGAGGACTGGTGATGCAAGGAAGAGCAGGGGTAAGGGCTTCCAGGCACAAACAGCCACCAGAGAAAAATATAAACATTTGTAGGAGAAATGGCCAAACAGATCAAGGCTGCCAAGAGTTACAGAGTAGAATCATAAAAATGAGATATATCTGAATTTCTTTTCTCTTTGTTTTCAGGAAGGGCTGTGACATTTGGATAGGAGTCTGTGGTACTTAAATTCATTGCAGTGGAGGGAGAGACACAGCCACAGTGGCAAGTCACAGGATAGCAGTCACTCTGAATGGTCCTGATGACCACAGCATACTTCAGAGCTTTACTGACACCTTGATTACGGTTATAACACACTTAACTATGTGACTCATTAAAATTAGCATCTGATCTGAATTAGTCCGTTTGGTTGCTGCTGGTGGATGTAGTACATACATTTCTATGGTGTATATGCTTCTCCTTTTGGTTTTTCAGCCATCAGGATGGATTTGGTTTCAGCTTCCAGTGTTATGCTGATGACAGATAGATGTGATTTGTTTCTTGAGTACTCAAAACCATTTAATCTCTTTGAATTTACTTTAAATGTCAACATTTTGAAATGTCTCTATGAAAATCTGTCACTGTTCTCTTAATTTTTTACTTCCTTTGCTATATGAGCTCTGTTTGATAAAGGCAAGGAATTGCCTCTTTTTCAGGATCATGTTACACGTTCTGTTTACAAAGTCATCTTTTTATGATTTGAAAACATCTCACAAACCAAATATACACAGAAAGATAAATACTTATGTAGTACATTTTACTTTCCCCTGGATTTCCGCCTGGTAGAATTCAGTTGCAAACACAACAATATCTGGTTCAACTCTTAAAATACATCTTGTTAATGGAGTCTTTCTAGTTTGACATTATAGTCCATATCCATTCCAGCTTTTGCAATTATCAGTGCAATTGAAATTACGATTTAATTTTAAATTGGACTTCTCATCGACTTACGCAGGCAGTTTTGAAGTAAGAGCTCATGGTTTTGAGAGTCTGGACACTCTTGATATCTCAATTTTTGAACAAACTCCCTGAGATTCTTGAATAATTTGGTGGCTTACAAAGTTTTAAGTCAGGAACTTTTGGTCATAACATTTTAACTGGAATTTATCATTGATCTGGCAAAGATTGGTAGCCTTTTTTACAAAGAGGAAGAGTCTTCTCTATTGTTCTGTCAAAATTCTTATAATAATGCATTTTATTTTTTTAAAGTGAAAGGAACGTGTGGTAAGAAATTAAAATAGAGAACAGGTCATTTATCACTGGAAACAATATCCTAAAATGATGAGGTGCAGCATTTTTCAAGTTAGATAATGTATGAACTCAACATTGGGAATGAATTAAATTTACCTCTCACATCCAGCTCTATGAAGATATTGTCATCAGTCCCTTGAAGAAACTGCTGGTTCTGTAATAAGAACAGGAAATTTTTGCAGGATGATATCTTTAAATGGAATTTTCAAAATTGTTAGTAGCTAACACTCACCTAGATCTGTTACAGTAATCCACCTTCAAAATTTTGCTCAAGGTACCACCTACTGCTTAATTTCCATTTTCTAAGAATTCTAATAAACCAGAAGTCAGTCTTTTTATCCCCGACCATTACACTGGGTTGGTCTGTTTGGCTGACTGTAAGTTATGATCTGGGAAGTGCCTTGTTATCTAGTAGATGATCTCTGCTTCTGGAAAAGGAAGTATGTTCGTATGTATTGCTCTATGCTTCTTCATGCCATTTGATACTATTGATCACAGAAGCTTCTCTCTTGCCTCCAGGAAGCTTGAGGGGTAAACAGAAACACCCTTAAATTACTTAGATCCTTCATCTCTGATTAAAACCAAAAAGTTTGATTGGGGCAAATGGTTTTCCATGTCAGCAACCATCCCTTGAGAGTCTTTACAAGGGTTATTCCTCTTCTCCCCTTCTAAAACCTTACTTGATTCTGCTGAAAATTGGTATATATATCCTGATGATTTCCAAAGAAACCATTTATAAGCACCAAGTTTTGCTCACTGATACAGAATTTTAAATCCTGACCTTTTCCTTATTGTCTATTTTTTTGGTTAATGAGAAAATAAGTTTTCAGTATCCACTCCTGCTGCCATCATATGGAAAAAATACTTTAGCCAAAATCATCTTAAAAGCCCACCTCTGTAATCACTTCTCCTCTGTTATATTCCTCCATTGCATCTCATCCATACCACACCAAGTTCCTACCTTTTCTTACGGTCTCCAGGCTGTCTGGCCCTTCTTTCTTGGCATGCCTAATGTTGCTGTTAATCTCACGCTACCTAGGTCCATCCACCAGTGATGTGAGTGATGACATCCTGTTTGTCTCCTCTTTCCACATCTCATGCCATGAAATGCTCCTTCTGAAATGGAAAACTGCAGGCCCACTACCCTTTCCTTATATAAATCACTGTTTTTTCTTTCCTTTTTATGTTTTCCTGCAATGTCTACAGGAAATCTAATGAGGGACTAGATCTATCTTTTATAAAGCCAACATTACCATTACCATACGTGCAGGTTGGGCTGGACTGTAAACTTTTTACTCATTATCTGCATGAATTTCAGAAATGTCTGATTGATTAAAAGTCAATGGGGCTCAGTTTTCTAAGTCACCCAAGGGCTTTTGAAAATCCCTCTGCATACCTTGTTAATGAAACTGGAAGTCAAATCTGGCTTCAGCAAGTAAACTCTTACTACTTTCTTACGTCCTCTCTCATAACTGATTGGCTTCCTATTGCGTCACATCGTGCGTTAATATCTAAGGTCTTTAGGATGGAAAAAGAATACCTTTTCTGTTAGGAATATTTTGGGGCAAATTTAAGCTAAAATAGTAGTAAATGTTTCTGTTTCAACAGAAGACCCTTTTCTTTACATTTACATGTTGAAGATAGTATTATAGGCATACCTAATAACTTTGCCAGGTAATTATTGTGTACTGCCCTAACCTTGCCCTGCTTTACGTGTGCACGTGAAGCCACGAAACTAAGGCAGTACAATGAAAGGAGAGGTAGGACCATTCATGGCCATAATGACCTCAATTCATGAACAGAATTCCTACTGAGAGATGCCAGCTTGCAAGGGGAGGATGTGATTGTAGCAAGGAGTGTCTGTCTCCACCCCATATAGTCATAGAAGGAGCAGTAGCATTCCTGCAGGTCAAACTCCTTGTAGGAAATACTGACTGGCTTTGATACTGATCAAAAGTGGTTTTGTTAGTAGGGAAACTTTCAGAGATGTAGAAATGCCACCAAGTCATGGGACAGTTAAGTCCTTAGTCTAATGGGAGACAATAGATCTGGTAAAGGAAACTCCAAGAGGTGAACTGTGCGGAGACACTCGAATTCATCACTAAAATTGTGAAGTTAGTGCCCTCCATGATGCCTTCACAAGAATAAAGGAGATTCACATCATTAGATCTTATGTTTCCTTTGAGGCAATTTGATTTCTGATTTGTCAAGTGATCAAAGTATTTTCCTCGATGGGGGTTGATATCTAAATGTGAGACTTCATAAAAGTGAATATAGTGATGTGGATAAAGAGTTTGAAAACCACTACGGTCATAGGTGCAGGATGATATTTGGAATCAATTGCAAGCAGATCATCAAATGTTTTGCTGGCCAAATTTGCTTTAAATCAGGTAGGTGATAAATAAGTCAGCCCAGCTACTTAGGAATGCTTCCATTCTGGGACTGCCAAGAAACATGATTTTGTTGTTTGCACGTGCAGATCCACTGGAGGAATAAAAGCATGCTATGCAAGGAAATGCTGGGGTAGAGATGAAAGATCAGGCCGTGAGCACTGGAAATTGGCCCCCTAAATCTGTATTTGAGAATATACATAAAAAATAATCTTGTGGCCAGAGCTCTGCAACTGCCAGTCCTCATGAAAGCTGGTCCTCTCATTTGTCACTAGTTAGTGTCTCTTCCATCAGGACAGCTCTGTAATGTACTGTGAGTATGAACCTGCCTCCCACATGGAGGAAGATTCATACCATCATCCATGACAGAAAAGAGGCCAGGAAGGACCCATTATTGCTCTGTTCATTATTGTAACAGATTCCATGTCATCAGCATGATGTTCCAGCTCATGTGTGACTCCCGTGTGTTCACAAGGCCCGTGAGCCCACCACTGTGCTCTAACCTGTGGTGAGGACCCACCCTCTCCCCATGCCCCTTGCAAACTGCTTGGTTGCAAGCATCAAGGTATACAGTTAAATGGCACTGTCCTGCTTTCAGCTGGGGTAGAGTTAATTTTCCTCCTAGTAGTTGGTAAAGGGCTGTGTTTTGGATTTTGGATGAGAATAATGTGGCAACACGGGGATTTTTTTGTTGTTGCTCTGTAGCCCTTATACTAAGGCAAGGACTTTCCAGCTTTTCATGCTCTGCCAACGAGGAGGTGCACAAGGAGCCCCAGCATAGCCGGGACAGCTGACCCAAACTGTCCAAAGGGATATTCCATACCACATGACATCATGCTCAGTATATAAACAAGGGGGAGTTGGCCAGGGGGCAGCAACTGCTGCCCAAGGACTGGTTGGGCATTGGTCAGTGGGTGGTGAGCAATGGTCTCATGCATTGCTTGTTTTGTATATTATTATTATTATTGTCATTGGTGGTTGTTGTTACTATTGTTGTTGTCGTTGTTATTTTCTCTTTCCCTTGCTGTTCTTTTAAGCTGTCTTTACCTCAACCCACAAGTTTTACCTTTCTTTTTTTCCGCTTCTCCTCCCCATCCCACCAGGGTGGGGAGGAGTGAGTGAACGGCTGCGTGGTGCTTAGTTGCCGGCTGGGATTAAACCACGACAGTCACTTAAATATAAAAATAGGTAGGAGGCACATTAAAGAAACTTCATCTCCACTTCACATCAACACCACTAAACGCATTGTTACAACAGTGACTAAAACTGTCTAATAATATCATCAGTGGCAACTGGTCAGTTAAAATGTTTTTTAATTGTGACTTGAATGTGTTTATCAACCTCTTTTTGTGACATTAAAAAGACAGCAAGAGAAACACATGGAGACATTGTCCTCGAGGGATAGGATTAATCATCAGTGAGTGAGCAGGCCTAAGCAGATGGTCAGCTAAGCTTTCCTGAAGTCATTTCTTCTATCCACCATTCAGTGTCACTGCCAGAAACAAGAAGAAGTGTTATCTTGACATTGAACATCTTTATAATAAAATCACTAATTGATGTCTAATACCAAAGGCTTTACAGCTGTAAAACCGCAACAGAGGTAGCTGAGTGGTTGACTGGATTTCATTTTAATAAATGCTACTTTAAAAATCCTTCCTTAGCGTAGTCAACGTTATATTACCATTGTGAGACCTCTCTGTACATGACGGTCCGTCTCTGTTAGCTCAGTTCCAAATGGAACAATTGGGAGTGTTTTTAACAGCAAAGCAGATAGTCACATCATTGCCATTGTGCTGATATTTTTCGTGTACATGTAATGCTAATATTTTACAGGAGATGTTCGTTAGGATTTAGTTCTCAGATTTTTCCTGTTTTTTGGCAACCAGAGAGAGTCTGTCATAATAAATTATCACTTGTGGTCTTGGAAATATATTTTTTATGAAAGCTGAAAATGTGTCAGCATTGGACATCCATGGAATTCTCATGGTTTATTAAGGATTTCTTTTTCCTTTAGCCAGCAGCATTTAGAGATAATATTTCTTTCCCTATTATGCATCCTCTTTTTTTAAAAGCTACAACCAAATCTGGGCCGGAGTTACTAATTATAGCAGATATGTGAATATAGCCATTATTTTTATTATTATTTGAACATGTGGGTCTTGTTTCCATTGCGCGTATTCTCGTTTAGCAAATCTTTCCAGAAAGCGAATGGTGAGAGCCAGATTCAGGCTTCACCACAGTCTGGAGTAATTCAGACACCTCTGGACTGTGTTTTGGTGTGGCTGAGGTCGGGGTCTGTCTCGACAGTCCATCTCTTGAGAGCACCTTTGCAGCATTAGTGGTGCTTGACCACAATCCAATCAGTATGATGCCGCTGTGCCGGTAACTGGGTCTGAGCTGAGGTTCGTTTAAAGCTATAGAAAGAATCCTGTGGACAGTAATAGCTTTCAAACAGGGCTTTTGGTTCTTTTGCAGTGAAATTTGAAATTTGCAGAGAGGGTTAATGCCTGGAAAATTATATAAATATGTTATGTCATAATATTATATGTCCCAAAATATTGGTAAAGGGTGTTTTTCCCAGAGATTAGAGCATTAGTGAAAAAATAATGATTAACCTTTAAAATCAGATTGGCATTTCCTTTTTCTCCAAATGTAGAATTAATACGCATTTTTTAATCATTAGTGTAATTTTCAGGATGATACTTTTGTTCTTTTGGCTGTTGAACTGTTACGGCTGCTAGTAACCCTTCAAATTGTTTGCTTCATTCAAGCATTCTTTTTTGAATAATTCATTAGGCATTATTATCCAAGCGTGGAACACCTCATTTAGCACTGGTGATCTTTTCCTTATGTGTAGCTGACAGGCAATCAAAGTTTTTATCAGTGCAGAAAATTTGCAATTCAGAAATGTAGTTGCAGCAATTAGTAGCTATCAGGTAGCATAGGAAGGACAGCTTCATAAAAAGAGAGAGTTGAATGAGCTCAACTGATTTTAGCACAAAAGTAATGGATAAAACTAACCAGCTGTTTCTAAATTTACCAAATGGAACATTCCTTTTTCTCAGAGTAGAAGCTTTAATTAACTTCGTGTTATGTGTGGCATCACAAAAGGAGAAGTGACTAGGTGACAGAATGTCCCTCTTTCAGTGCTCTTCACTTGATTTTGTAACTGTATTAAGACACCCTGTCGATACACAGCTCGCTCGCTGCCTCACTGCGGGACAAGCAGGCTTTCTCCCTGCTCGCCTTAGGTCCACAGTAGAGCAGTAAGTTTTTTAAAACGTACAGCAGGTTAGTTCTCTCTCACCGATGCAGCGAATGTTGATGGTTTCATGCTGCTGCAAGAAGCTTGCTGAAGTTTGGGCAGTTGAGGTGTTTCAGTGAGCGTGCCTGGTGAGCTCCCAGTGCGGCTGGCTGCAGTGACTCCCAGTCTGAGAATCCAGATAAATATTTCTAGGAAGCAAAGTGGGAGAAGAGGCTGTGAAAGCAGGAGGAAAGAGTTAATTTTTAATTTAATATTTTAGCAATTATTCTAGCTCGTTTCCATGTTGCATATCGGGTGATGTTTGTGATGGATTTGAACTTTCTACTTGTCAGAGTATGACTCCGCTCTTCCTGGATCGAGGAGAAGAAGAAAGCATTGGTGGCACTTACCACCTAGAGTGTTCATTGAAGTCCTGGAGGAAACCTGGGCATTGGCTTTGCTCCTGGGATGATTTATCTGGTCTTGAGTTCCTTTCAGGATTTACCTTCAGAGGCACAACTGTGCTTGGGCTGTTCCAGGGATCCCAAGTCCCCATACTCTGGTGAGTGCTCTAATTGGTTTACGACTGGATAAATATCACAGCTCCATCATCTCCTCTTAACATGTTTTAAAGTAAGAGTGCTCCCTGATCTCTTCATGGAAGAAAAAGAAAAGCCTGTAGATTCTTATTTGAAGAAGTTTCCTGGTACTGGATCCCAGACAAGCATTGCCTGCATGCTGTCCCAAACAAGGCAGCTGCCCGGCGAGAGGGGCAGGCAGGAGAGGACACCCCATTCCCGGTGGGCTACCTCCAAGTGACAGGCTGTGCAGCACAGTGGCTGCAGGGCAGCGCAGGAGGCCTGGGGGGTCAGAGGTCCCTCACTCTCACCAAGCACTGCGGACAAAGGCTACAGGCACGGAAGGGCGCTTACTGGAGCTGGGCCTCCAGAAATGACAAAGCTTGTGACTCCAGGGCTTCTGTCCTGTCGTGTAGCCCTTCACAGGCGAAGTTTGAACAAAGCTCTTTAGCTTTTTAATGCAAGCCCCTCAGTGTCCAAGCGACAGGAGAACACTCAAAGTGCAGAGCAGCCCAACTGCTTCAGGATCAAGGTGTGTGGAGCAAGGCACTACATCAATTACTTGTGTGTCATGGTGATGGAGACTGTGAAAACTGGGATGAAATGCATGGAATTTGTTGCAGTGCAATTTAGAAGCATTTAAAAACTGCTCCCTGTGTGCTTATTGCTGGTCTGCTCTATGCAAGCAACCCTTTTAAGCACCAGTATTGAGCCACACACGGGGATTGTGAACATTGTTTTATCCATTGTGTTATCTGCTGCCTTTTAGTGAAATGGAACAATGCCACGTTTCACATACTGTTCCTTCCCCTGACAGCAGCCACAGGGCTCGGGAAACTGCTTGGAGCAGCGTGGGCCATCTCCAGCAAACACTCCCATCTGGGGAGGCACTTGGGAAGCTGCAGAGGAGGCAGGTGTGCAGCTGCCAACCCCCACTCCCCACGGGGAAAACTCTGCATTCCCGGCAAAAGGAACCTCCTGGCGCGTTCTCCTGTCTCGGGGGTCTGCCTGGCCTTTTGCTGACAGCATAATTTCCTTAGGAGTCTCGGAGTCTGACATCTCTGTTCATGACCCTTTTTTCTAAGCAACATTAATATCTGCTGCAGGTCTGGCAGGTGCAACGTCCATTAATTGCGTCTGCATCGCCAGGCCTTATTCCAACACCCTCTAACATCTGAATTTCTACTTGGGCAATGAACAGACCTGCGTTTCTCCTGGAAAGAGTGCACTGCTCACTCATGAGCTCTTGGCCAACAGTACTCCATCAAGAAGCAGCATATAGTTAGGAAATTTGCCTAAGCCATCATTGTGAAAACTCATTGGTACGCCTGATGGAACCAAATAACGTTTATTAGTCTGAATTATGGCTTGTGTTACAGGCACAACTGGAGCAGCTCTGTAAGGTGAACAAGGAGGCATCTACCTCAAAAAATAGTTGATATCCACTTGGCTGACGCCGTCATCTGAGGTGGCGGAGAGCAGCACAGTGGGAATCTGCAGTAACCAGACACTGAGCCAGGCGGAGGGTAAGTCTGAGCTGCTATGTGGGTGAGCTTCCCATCCCTTGCGAGCTAGTGAAGCATGACTAACCAGGCGCCGATTAGTCATCCCTGGCACTGGTTACTTGGTCCGTTCATTTTTCAGAAGTAAATGAGATTTTGAGAACATTCTTTGTTCGTAACAAATAAATAAATAGATAATCTCCCTGTGATCTCTATCACAACTAGCTGCCTAATTAAGCAGACATTTGAAATATAAATAGTATATAAAGATAACAGTTAATCAATACTAGATTTGTTTCTGCTAGCAAATTCTGAGAAGCTTCTGAAATTCCATGTTTTTCTTAATGTCACAAATGTATGTGTATGAATTACACCACTGGGAGAAGCTCAAGAACCTTTAGGAAGGTAAACAGAGAAATCTTAGATTGACAATCTGAGATTTTTTTCCCCTAGACTTAAAATTCTCATGACTTGTATTTAAATGAGCCAGTATAGGTCACTTAGATTGTGAACGTACAGATGCTTTTAAGACTGAAAGGAATCAACCTTCTGCACACCCTGGCTTTGCTGGAGTGTGGAATGATAGCCAAAATATAGCTTCTAACTCTTCTTCATTTTTTGTGGATTTTTTTTTTTTTTGAGGAGGAGGAAAGGGATTGTTTTTTAAATGGAACCAATATGATGTTACAGCAAAATTAAGATTCAATAGTGAAAGACAAGAGTGAATGAGAACCTTTATACATATAGCCGCACCATACTGACTGGGTTTTTTTCTTTTAATCCTGTTTTGGTTGCTACACAAGTTCCCAGGTTAGATATAAATGTTTTATGGCATGTCAAAACTTGGCTTGACACTTTTCAGATCTGCAGAGAACTGGTTCCAGCTCTAAAACATCTCCAGCTGAAAGCCACTGGAATCACATTGGAGCTAGAAGAAACTACTTGTACTGCACCCTATCCTGGTCGCTGGATTCTCAGACCAAACGAAATGTAAAGCTGTGTCCTAGAAAAGCCAGGGTGTTTTAACTAGAGAGGAAGAAGAATCCTGGGATGGGGAAGTAGATAGACCTATTTTAATACTGAGTTTTTAGAGGATTTTTATCAAAAAAAGTTAGGTGGACATTATTGTTGTACCCATGCAGGGAGATGGTCCATTAATTCTTGCGATAAATTGCTCAGTGTTACATAAATCAAAGCAGTTTTGGTGATCGGCACCAAGAGAGATGTCCCCTGCCATGCTAATATGTACTACTTAAATGAAGCCATAAGCTTTTGACCTTGAAAGGCAGTGGGAAAATCTGCAGGAACAGGTGCCTTTTGGAGATTTCTAGTGCCTTTGGACATTTGCTGGAAATATTTTTAGGAGGAAAACTTTTCAAGCGAATGAAGTTAGAACTTCTCTGAAATGTCAATGTTGTTTCAGGTTCACACAATATGTAGAGTCAAGTGATTCCTTATGTTTAAGCTCAGGTCCCTGTACAGCTTTTTGGATGGAGAGTCGCACAGCCTCACATGCTTACTAGTGCTGTTCCAAATTCTATGGAAAAGGGCAAAAGGGCTTTGAGGTCTCTCGCTAGGTGTGTAGTCCTAAATCTATACCGCTGATGTATGAAGCTCCCGCTGCAAGGTGACAGTAGTAAGTGCTAATAGATGGCATTGTGTTGCTTTTGTTCTCTGAAACTCTCCCTTTTGTTTCCTGTTTCATGAGTGGAGGAAGTGGCTGAGCACAAATACTAGTCAACACATCTCTCTTGAGATTATTGTTATTATCTTGGCAGAGGTTGGTCTGTATTCACTCCCACCTGGGTGTGGAAATGCCAGCCTGATGATTTGTCCTCTGAAACCGAACCAAACCCTTTGATAAATACTAAAGATATGGGGAAGGACTTCCCTGGCCCGTCAAAAGTTTTGGAGAAGCTTCACTCAGGTGAATCTCTTGGCCAAGAAGGGCAAAGTTCCCTAATGGATTTCACTCCTAAACTTTTCTGATAATTAAGAAGAGACACTGGTCACTGAGATCATCATTGGACAAGCAGAGGAGGGGAGAAAATCATGAGATGGTTGTTTCCCCAAAACTCCTGTGTAACCATTCCCACGCCCAAGACATACCTTGTCATATGGTCTCACAGTTTTCTCTAAGGGCGGTTTCTTTCTTCTCTAATTATTTTTTCACAAATCAAATGAAGTCATCACACAGTCAGAGAGCATTAATCACCTTATGTAACTTCACAGTAGTGAAAAGTAAAGGCAACACACAAGAATATAAGTAATAGAAAACACCATAAGAGATGATGTGTCTGTGGAAAGAACTGCAAGGCAGAGAAATTGCTCTGGGTGTGTCATCGCTTTCTCAGGTGTATGACAGAAGTATATGGGAAGTCATCACACCTCAATGTTGTCTAAAGCACCTGAGATGCAATCCATCTAAAATCCATCTAATTGTGTGTCACTAGGAATTAATTACTTCGTAGGTATAGATTTGGGAGGTAACTGAGGCACTAAAGACTAGAAAAAAAAAAAAAAAAAAAAAAGATGGACAGCTAAACGCATGCTTCATGCCAACATGGCTTTTCTGCCAACAAGACTTTTACTGTGACTTCACTGGAACATAAGAATAACCGTAAGGGCTCAGAGGAAGGCATATTTCAGCGTCCTGTCTCCAGCAATGGCCACAGCCAGTGCCTAGGGTAGAGTAAGAACAAGGCATGCGCCTATGGTATTTCCATATGATACTACTCTCCTAGTCTCAAACTGGGTTTTATTCAAGAGCTTGCCCAAATGCAATGCCATTTGTTGGTTTAAGTGCTCTCAGGACATCTCTTCCAAGTGCTAATCTAGTCTTTCCTTTCCAAATCCACATCGTGTGCTGGCAAGGAGATCCGTAGGTTGAGGGGCAGATTAAAAGATTCTGCCGTTTGCCTCACTTCTAGAGGCCCACTGTGGTCAGCTGACTGGAGATTTTGATAATTTCAGAGTGAGGAACTCTTGTGAACAGTTTTGGTAAAATGCCTAGCTATTAATTGGTAGGAAATATTGCAAAAATCACACAGGGTTTCTATTCCTCATTTCATTTCAGCACTGGCATATCACCAAATACGCGTCTTTAGGTTTCACCCTTGTCTTGAATAAGAAATGTCAATGGATTCCAGGCGTGTTAATAGTCCACTAAATACTAATGGTATTATTATAAAACACTCAGATTATCAGCTGGTCTAGTTATGTGTTTTAAATTATGCCCACCCCCTTTTGGAATTGCCTGTTATTTGAATACATAGATACCACCATATACAAACACAAAAGTCAGTTTGACTTTTATAACCTGAATTGCTTTTTTTTTCCCCAGTGTAACATAACAGCAATTTATGTGTTGTCTCTGTAGTGAGGGACTCATCACAAAGTTCAGATTTGGAGCTGAGCCTCAACCAGTCTATGTTTGTTATTGGTCCATGGTTTTTGTGTAGGTTCTTTCTCAAAGATAGCTAGGATTTCAAGAGGTCACCCCTAGCATCATTAAGGATACATAACTCAATAACCCTGTGACTCCCAAGCACTTTAGAGCAATGAACCGCTGTCAGCCAGTGATATGTCTTGCAAACTCCCCATCCTTACATAGAACCTGGGACACAAGGTGACAGGGCAAAGACTTGAGGGGTTTCAATCAAGGTCTGCGTCATAGAAAACCGACAGGTTCATATACGTTGCTGTTTAGCATTTTCCTAGGGTGTGTGAGGACTACTTATCAGGACTTCAAGATGGACCACAGTTTGGAAACTACAGCAATGTAAAAAAAATCCAAAGAAGTATCGTTAGGAATCAGCTTCCCTGCTTGCCAGCACTGGCAGGATCCTGGTCAAGCCTTCGGCAAGCGGTACACAGCCATAGTTCTTCATCAGCGCGTTGTGATGAAGTTAGTTCTTTTCAACCGGAGACATGAGCATGTGGCACCTGAAACCCAATTATCCGAAAATATGCTTTGTGCATTGCTAATAAGCGAGGGAAATAGTGCCGCCAGGCATTGGCTTCAGCTGCCTAGCCGAGAGGCTGTTAGGAGATGCAGACAAATGTGTTGGTGCCTCACACTGATGACAGGAAATGAGATTATCGAGTTGGTGGTCTGTGAAAAAAGGAATAAAGTTTGATTTGGTCCAGAAGCTAAGAAAATACATACATAAAACATCTGAGGTGCTGCTACAAATATATTTAGTCCTGTATCTATTTTTATATATATGAAAATAACTGTAGAGCTCTCTGATGTGGTTACGCTTACCTGTCTTGCTTCCTGTTCGAGGCACATTGCACAATGATTAAGGAGTATGATCGTGACTCTCACTGAGACGAGAGTAAGAGTCTTGTCAAGTAGCAGCTTCATTATTGATTTGAGATTGTATCAGAATATTTCCACAAACTCAAATTAATACTGGATTCTACAACTTTCTGCCGTAGCTGCATGTTTGTAACATTCAGCTCTCCAGTGCCAGCAATAGCTCATCGCTTGCCCTGTTATTCGGTGCCTTGATAAGAGCAGAACAAATGCCCCGATGGGTGTCAAGCTTTACTGTTTCTCTGCTCTTTTTGGAGTTACTGTGAAATGTTCCTAATGCTAAAGAGAGACTACAACACGCTAAACCACCGGCGTGTAGGAACAGTACAAGGTGTTGTCACCTATGGGAAAGACAGAAAGCTTATTTTCAAAACCTTGTGAATGGGTTAATGCTGTTGCTAGGAAAAGATTTGCCCTTTTACAGGTCTGAAGGGAGGTAATGTTGACAGTAAGGAGTAGAGGGCCTAGCAAGATTGTAAGGTTGTGTGTGACTTTTATTTCAGGGAAAAAAAGGGCATTGACAACAACAGCTGCCTGTAGCGCAGCTTCCCCTCCTTTTTTTACACTTGACTTCTAATATGGATTCCAGGCATGATTCAGCAAACAGAGGGAAGAAGATTTTTACAGACATGGACTGGCACAGTATTAGTAAAAATGATGACACAGTCCCCCTCCTCCCTCCCCCGGAATAACACAATGGGCTTTCTTTATCCGATGCATGTAAAATGTGGATATAAACATGCATAAACATTAATTTGTAAGAGTTTTATGGGGCTCTTGCTTTAACTGCAGAGAGTCATTTGCTGGGAGGGCACACACGGTGTCCCGACTCACCTCTAGCTCAAAATGAAAAGATAAAACCCCTAAATTCCACTGTCTGGATATTAATTTTGTTGTTATTTGAGTACATGGCCAATAGACAGCAAATGATATTGTCATCCAGGAATGCCAGAAATGGCACTGACAGCTGAAGTACTTCATCGCTTCTTAAGTGCTCCCTTTCCAAATCTGGGACAAAATTTTTAAGCCTGAGGAACAGATTTTTAAAGGCAACAGTAAACTTCAGGAGCTCTTCCAGCCTATCCTGATGCCCCAAGATAAGGGCAACTCTTTCTAAACCTTATCTGCCAGACTGAAATTTATATACACGAGCTGTTCACCTTAAGTAGGTGACTGTGAGTCAAGGGTTGGCTACATATTAAGTTGAAAGCACACTGGGCACATATTAACACAGGGACAGAAGAGAAAAAAACTTCAGAGAGAGAGAGAGAGCGCACGATAGAAACCTGATCAGTGTGGGAGTGACAGATTTTTTTCAGATGATTCTCAGAGTTGGTGGTTATTGTATTTTAGCGTATGATTAGAACAATTTACATTTGGATATTGTTGAAATCTAATGGACAGTGGATAATCTTCAGCTATTTAAGTGTGAATTAAAATGATGAATGTCTTCCTTTGTTGAAATGGTAGCAGTGTCTCATGTTACTGGTAGAAATAATTTATACAGCTGATGAGAGAAATACTGTATTGACAACAATGTTAGAAAAAAAGCCTGTAAATTATGGATGGCAGCACAGAGCTTCATAAAGCACTATTTTGCTTTTTTCAACTTTAAATTCCCAGAAGCTTGTACCCATAGTGTCCACACCTCCTCTTCCTCCTTTTCAGTAACTGAAGAGTGCTTCTCTTTAGTTTAAAAAAAAAAAAAAATCAATTTGAACGGGCAAGGTCAGTCCGAATGTTTTTCAGTACTATGTGCATCCTCTGATGGTTCAGGAGGTCTCAACTCTACACATTTTCTTGGTTCTGGGACTGGCAAAGAAACAGTAGAGGAGGGACTGACAGACTACACAGTGCTGGTGATGTGCACAGAGATGTGAACGTAGCTACCATTTCTACACTAAAGTTTTAATAATGCTTTCATTTTCTCTTAAGATTATCAGAAATGGAGACTCATCCCTTGTGATCCCTGTGTTAATTGTGCTGTTTATGATAATAACTTTCTTGATTATTTTGGATGATTTGAGTTCTGAGACTTTTCTCATATACATGTGAGTGCATCTGCATGTTTTAAGATATGAAAATTGCTCTGGTGTATTCCTGTTAAATTGCATGGCAATAACTATAACAATATCCCACATAAATTATGACTGTGGAGACTTACCTACTTGTCCTTGCCTCAGCTAATTATATTTCACCCCCATTCACTTTTTTCGTGCTGTCACTTCAAATGTATATTTTTTGGTTCTCTAACTCTGCGGTAGCTCTGGTACATTCCCTGACAGCAGACTGGGTTGCAGTTACAGTGGGGAGACTTGCTGGACTAAATGACCTGAAATGAAGGAGATTTTAATCTCTTGACATACAATCCTCAAGTAATTTTATGGAAAGCACTAATTTTTTAATTAATAAATATATCTGGCACACAGTTCAGATGCCCCAAACTAGGCACGGGTGGGGACAGACTCGATGCAGAGGCAGTCCTGCACAGGTCAGACATGGTACCTCCTGTTTGTCAGGGCTGGGCCACTGGTGTGAAGCCCAGTGTGAGGCCCAGCTCCTCTGGACCATGCATGGGAAGAAAGGCTGCCCAGAAGGGCAAGCCCTAGGGCCTTGCCCCCTGGAGTGGTCCTGGAATTAACTAGCTGGAATGATGAGGGGTGGGACCGTGCTCAGACTTCTGCCGGTCCTCCAGAGCTCGGCTGTCCAGACTTGCATTTTTAAAGTGCATTAGCTTATGCTTCAGTCCTCATCCTCAGCCCAAAAAGATCCAAAATGTTACCCCCAGGAGGGCAACCAAACCCAGGGACCACCCAAACTACAGCCTGCCTTTCACTTAAGCTTCCATTTATTTTTAAAAACGATTGACCCTTGAAAAGAACATTGTGCTAGAAAACACTGGTCTCTAGGTTTTGGTTTGGGTGGGTGACATCTTCATGGAGCAGCCTTGCTTGGCAGAGCAGCGTTGTGTTGAAAGGGCAGGGCTGGCTGCATGTCTTCTGAGGCTCCAGAGGACCCGAGCGCACGTTGTCCCCCGTCCCCGTGCCTTCTGGTCTGGTTGTCCCAGAGGAGCAGTGCTATCATTCAGAGACCTTTTTATTCAGAACTGTGGTTTCAGTGAGGGGTTTTTAACACTTGAGAAACTGCCGTAGTACCAATGCGACATAACTTACATAGCACGCTGTTAGCGAGGTAGGAGATGTACCTTCACAGTGAATGCCTCGGTTCAGCACTTAGATTTCTGCCCTTTACATTTTTCCTTTTCTGAAGCATTTATGGCTCTCTAATGCATCCCATTTAACTTTGCACATCCTTCTCGCAAAAAAAACCCAATAAAAAAATTAAAAATCCTCAATGGGAGGAGGGGTTTTTATTTGTCAAAACATTTTTCAGCTTGATAAACAATGAGGTATTTCAGTCAGATTGCTGTGGTTTAACCACAGATTTAAAACCATAACTTCCAAAATTTTTACCAGTTATCCTGGTGACATTGTTACTGTATTAACCTTTCTGTTCTCTCTCTGGCTTTTTATACTGTCAGATGTTATCAGAGTAGCTGAGCATCTCACGCATAAAACCGATAGCAAAAGTAAAATCTCTACAGGGGTTCATACTCTCTGGAAATGCTCCCTTTTCACTGGTAAAAAATTTGCTTGAGTCAGGGCTTTTTGTTTGCTTTTGAAGAGTGGAGGGGGAAAATGTTTAATAAATGTGGTATTTGAATTGTGTGAGCTGCACCCAGGAGAAGAAGCCTCCTTTGAGGTCCTGGCAGCACCTCTGGCAGACAGCTGCCCCCGGGTCCCCTGTGCCTGGTGAGGTGGGCATCCCATGTACCCACCCACACCCATTGCCTGAAGGTGAGAGGAGTTGGGGACAAGGACGCGGTCAACCGCAGGCTCTGCCCCAGCACGGATGGGTTCACCTCTTGCTGTCCCTGAGGAGGTCAGCATAACCCCTTGTTTGTAGCATTGACCTCATTTGGCTTCCACACCTTCCCCTGAAATGTTAGATTTCAGTTAAATTTGACACTTTTATTTTTTCCTAAAGCCCTCTCTCTCATCTGTCTGTTGAAGTACTTCGTATCTTGATTCACCTCCTCCACACGTTTGCCACGTTTCTCCCCTCTGGAGTCTCTTTCTCAGGATAAATCGATGCTATTTACTTTCTCCTCATATGGAAGCACTTCCATACTTTGGGTCACTCTCCTATCTCTTGCCTAAAACCTATCACTATTCCCTTTTTTACATGGAGAGTCCAGGAGGGCAATGAATTACATCAGGTATGGATCCACCAAGGGTTTAAGCGATGGTGTAATGATGTCTTCTGTTTCTGCTAACTTTTTTTCAACTTTCTGTGCATGGGGACACTGATGAATCCCCCCTGAATAATGTCACCAATATCACTGCAGTTTTCTTTTGTATTGTCATTTGTGTTGCATTTTGGAAAGGAAGAAGTATTTTTAGTAACATGTGAAGCATAAAAACAGGTGCTGCATCTTTCAGTTTCACTATTTAACCCAAATGGCTTTCTGTGTCATTAGCTTCATGCAGCCCTGCTGAAAAGAACTATAAACTACAATCTAGGCTAGTTTTTTTCCACATAAAATTTCCAGCAGCAGCATATGTGCTTGTCGTGTAGTTGGGGCTGATCCAAGCTGTGCAGAAGTGCCTGGATAGGGTCGTGCCCGCAGTTACCCTGCAGTGCTGCGCTCATGAGAAGAGCTGTCGAAGAGCTCCTGGTTATCCCCCGCCATGTGCCAGCCGCCCTGTCAGGGACAACACAATGGAGCCACGGTCTCCTGGAGATCCTCTGCTCCTCGCAGCACGTACCTGATGCTTTGTCCTGGCCTCATCCTGAATCCAAGAGGATTTTGCAATCTGTGGTAGGGCTCTGAGTGGTGCCTAATTGCCGCTGGTGGCCCCCACGCTGTTGGCAGACGTCTGTGGGGAGGGCCCTGGCTGTACGATGACACCCCGATGTCATTGCATGGGCTGACTTCCATTTAGCAAATCAAATATTGGTGGGCTGGCCCGCACACTCATTGGGTCCAGACTAAGCGAATTTGGTGCCAGAGTAATTTAGTTCCCATCTCCCCCCCCACCATGATGAATTTTCATCTGAGAGTCCCATGCAGAGCTCACGCTCAGGTTGTTTGTGGTGATGGTTCCTACGAAGATGTGAGCTGACAACCAGCACCCGTTTCACGTGCAGTTGCTCTTAACTGCAGGCCTCCTTCCTGCTGCCCATCCTGTGCCAGCCCACGTGAGACAAGCTGCACTGTAGATGCAATTTCCAGTGGTGACACTGATACGGGTTAACCCAAATTTTGGGATTCCAAGCTAAAAGAGACTGATTCTTCAGAAACTGCAGGCTATCCACCCCTGCAAAGCGAGTGTTAGCATTGGTTTGTTGCCTTAGAACAAGCTCATGGCTGCCCTTAGTCATGCTGGGGGCAGCGGCCCCTCTGGCTAGGGAAGCAGCTACTGGTATTTGCTGGTTTGTTGCTAGTCCTGGAGCAAGCATATTTCAGCCAGATCAGAAAATCTGATACATCGTTTTGTACTGCTGATTGGCAGATTTTGCTTCTGCAGTAAAACCAGGAGAATATTTCCATGGTTCCTCGGGACGCCCCGCTAGCAGTCACCTCAGACTGATGGGCAGTACAGATCGTATTCTCACACATCACTCTCGACTGTGTCCTTGCTGCTGTAAGCCAAAGAAACTGCTGTCACTACAGTACACAAAATTAATGGGTTACCACAACCCACGGCCCATTTCCCAACCTATTCCATGCTGCAGGACCAGTACCTAATCTATGCTGTGTTCCAGGAAGAGCGTGAGCAAGACCGAGATGTTATGAGTTGTGCTTTGTCTTTGCCACAGCCATGGTGAAAGGTCTTGGTGAAAGAAGGGCCCACACAACACGTGGCAATCAGCAATTCTTTTATGGAGCGCTGGGAGACCTTGTGCAGGCCTGCTGTGCCCCCCTCTCCCACCAGCAGGATGTCTGGGTGTTTCGCCCCTCTCAGCCATGGTCGGACACAAGGGGCTGCACCACTTTCAGGGGGCTGGGTTGGTGGGGAGTCACCCAGGACCCCCAACCCTCCTCCAGCACCTTTGCCATCATCTCATCCAGGAGAACCCAGGCATGGGATGAGGAGGGGCTGGAGCCTGAGCACATGAGGGGGGTGGGGGGCAGACCCTGGCTCCAAGGGGCATCGGTTGGGCACATGAGAGCAATCCCGAGGAAAGGGGCCCTTGGGTCCTCAGAATCTCCTCCTTCTCCCAAATGAGGACAACTGTTCCTTTGGAGAAGCAGAAGACTGCAGTTCTGCCAGGAAAAAGTGCTGGCCTGCAGCAGGAAGGTCCCTTCAAGCTGCTTCATGAGGAGTTCTTTTCAAAGTTGGGCAATGAACAATTTAAAAAATGATTCTACAATTGTCTTCCTTGCCTTCCTGCTACCTTCCCCCAGAAAAGCACAGCCCATTCTGAAGCTACAAGGTTTGAGCTTGGGATCATTTACAGTAGCAGTGTTCATTCACCGTTATTTTGTTGAAGCAATGTAAAGAGGCAAGGCTTAATTTGTGAAATGGGCCATCTGTTCCCATACAGCCTGCATAATAGAATGCACAACTATTTCAATTAATATAGTAAACTGTCTTTAAGCAATATGCATGATTTTGTATATATTTTTCACTGCAGAAAATCACATCATCCTTTGCTCTAATTGTTCTTCATTTTACCTTCTCATCTTTTTATTTAAAGAAAAGGAATGACAACTTGTCTCACTGGGAGCAAAGTTTGCTCATAGATGGATCAGGAATAATTAGACCAAATGGTACTGCAAACTCCAGCAGACAGGATATCTCTATTACAGAGAGTTATGTTGTCATTTCTTTGACCATCCTCCCATCAATCCATCCATCAACAAATTAAAGTTGGCGAAAGAACCACTTATCTTGAGTGCTTTTTACCCTGATCGCTGTCAATCTAGGTAAATAAATATTTTCCCTAGGCAGAGTTTACATATTTAACCATGTTTCAGTAGACAGTCCCCTTCCTGCTCATACATCCAGCAACTCACACGTGCTTTGCTGTGTTTCCTGACTCACCTCACTCGCACATTGCACTGTCATTGAATGAGCCCTGCTTCCTCTTCCTCCCTTTGGCTTGTCTTTAAAGATGGGATGACTAGGATAAAGTTGCATTAAAACTCGCAGTCTGAAAAAGCTTATAAATTAATTTTATTCCCTTAGGTTGGAAAAGCCTGGTGTCCCAAGGACGCACGTCAATAATGGACTGAGTGTAAGAAAGAAATAAAAAATAAAAAGCACCACTTTATCAGCAAGCCTGCTTTGAGGAATATGGCAATGCTACTGCATCTGGCTTTCATCATCTAAACCATGGTGCCATTAATTGCTTTATGGTTTCATGATGAACATAAACAATGATATGAGCAGCATTATATTTGATATCTAATAAATATGTATGTGCCAGTGAGTACACTGTTAAAGATATTACTTTCTCCCAATTATTTATTTTTTCATTTAATTGATACATAGAGCAGTTCACACTCTGTCTGCTGCCTATCAGGCCGACGCAAAGGAGTAGCATCCTTAGTTATTAGTATTAATGTATGCCTAGTGCTTTTCGAAAGATACTCACACACACATGCACGTAGGAGGGGTGACATTCCCGTCCTACTGAAGTCAACAGGGGCTGTTGACGGGGGCTATTCCCAAAGCTAACTGTAACTAACTCAAAATATGACTGAGAACAAACGTGCCACTGTGGGGAGAGTTGTTAGGGAAGCATGAGAGGAGCAAAAACCTGATCCCTGTTGATCATTAAGGACAACTTGTCTTTCCCTCTCAAATACCCTACAAAGCTCATCAGTACTGGCCAGGGACCGATACGTTCAGTTTTCGTGTTGGAGGACTAGAACCAGGAGGGCACTGTGTGCTCTGCATCCCTGGTGTACAGCTGCGCTGCGGAAGGCACAGCTCCTGTGTACACCCCCATTCCCCCGCTTGCTCCTCCTGCCCTGTGGATGCTTGCTCAGTGCAGAGAGTCTTCACAGGGACTCGCTGGAGGGACTGTGCAGCCCTTGATTCACAGAGGGGTAGGGGTTGGAAGGGACCTCTAGAGATCATCTAGTCCAACCCCCCTGCTAGAGCAGGATCACCCAGAGCAGATCACACAAGAACAAGTCCAGGTGGCTTTGGAAAGCCTCCAGGGAAGGAGACTCCCCCCCCCCACCTCTCTGTGCAGCCTGTTCCAGTGCTCTGCCACCCTCACAGGAAAGAAGGGTTTTGTCATGTTCAGGTTGAACCTTCTGTTTTCCAGTTTATGGCCACTGCCCCTAGTCCTGTCACTGGACACCACTGAGAAGAGCCTGGCCCCATCTTGATTTGTCAAAGGCAGGAGATGGCACATCTCTACAGCAGTGGCAGTCATCACAGCTGGTGTTACAAAAGAGGACAACTCAGTGAGGGCACCTTCCCCATGGACTGCAACAGAGCAGATGTGGTGAGTAAGTAGCATAACCTTTCCTTACGGCCATCTCTCTTCCTACTGTCTGTTCTTCTCAGGAGCTCAAGACAGAAGTTTTCTGAAACACAGTGGAAAAAAAAACGATGTGACTTTTCCACCCTTTTAATACACACAATCAGCAAGAGTTGTCTTCCTTACCTTTGCCAAAATAGCTGTCTACTCCTGCCTAGACAAATGGAGGGGACCAGATAAGGGATTTATAATCCTAATATTTTAATCAAACCCTACTACTGATGTCTTTCCTCAAATATAACCATAAAAGTGGTGTAAATCTGTTCCTGCGGAGTTCAGCAGTTGAACTGCAAGACACTAGCACAGTGGGAGCATCCATGTCTCCTCTGCCCAATGTCCAACGCCCATGGGAGGCAGCATGGCCCCACACCACGTCCCCATGAGGCTGTGCACGTGAGACACGACCTTACTTCTCCCATATACATGTCCATAAGCACAGGGGCGAGAGAGTCAAACATGCGGGACCAAAGAGGTCATTTACAGTTTCAGTGGTGTGGGGGACAAAGCTCAAGGAGGAGGTGCAGCTTGGCAACCCCCTCTCCAACAGTCATGGGGGACAGTGACAAATATCCCCACTGCAGCCTGGCACCCTGGGCCTGTTCCTTGACACTTCCTGCCCTTGTTCTGGAGGATAGCCTGTGTCTCGCTTTGCCCACGGGAAAACGCTTCCCATCTCGAGGATCTTGGAAAAATACCTGAGGTGCCTCATCACATCCCGTGGGTTTCAGTACCGATGAGATGCCACCTGGTGCTTGGCTCACCCTAACCAACTGCTCATTAAATGTCAGCCACGTCTTCAGCACTGATATTCTGATCAAGCTCTTCAAATGCAAACGTGGATGGCGTCTTGGCCCTCATCAGAAGTCAAAGGTGGGTAAGATGGCTGAACCCCTGTTGCAGGAGTGGCCTCCATCTTTTAGCACTTGATTTCCTCATCTTAACTCTGCATAAACACTACTTCTTTGCATTTATTTATACTCAAGTTTAAGTGCCTGTGCAAATTATAGCACAGACAGCCAGAACAGAAATGAGGCATTTAAATGGTAAATAAACACTGCCTGTGCATGGTGATGCTTTTATAAATAATATCCCCTTTTAAGTCTTATTCTCTGCCATACAGGAATGTCACTTTTCAGAGCATCTGAACCCACAAACATCACACATCAATCCCCTTATATGCTTATTTAAAGAGCATATCAAACTATTTCTGCAAGCAAAAGAACTAAATTATCCATGAATTCCAGATAACCATCCTTAACCCAGAAAATGTCAACAGTTTTCTATAATAATAGTCCCGAACATGACAGCTGTAGTGTTTGGAGTACCTCTCTTAGGAGTGGGCGAGCCAGACATTTCTGGGAGCGTACTCACCACTGAGCATGTTCTGTCTTTGTATCCCAGCTATTAGATATTGTGCTCCACACATTTCTCTGCCCTTGCCTTTACTGCCTCCTCTGTGCTGTTTCTCCTCTAAGGGTGGGGGTTTTTAGTAAAGCCCTACCCTAGCCCTGGAGAAGCTCTTGGCAAGCAAGTGCTCAGAGAGGTGCTGCTAGAGCAAAGCCATGCCAAACTGATAGCCGGGGCGGGGCTCTCGGCACAATAAGATTTCTCTGTCCTCCAGGGCGAGGGGGGACGTGAAAGTGCACAGCTACATTATTTCCTCCTGCAGGTTCCAGAAACTATCCATGATTGGAGGCTCCCACCTTCATCACTCCATTTATTAGCACGATACGTCCTGGTTATAAATTTGGTCCTGTAGCAATTCCTAGTTGACTTTTGGTGTTGTCCACTAAAATGCAAAGTAATAGAAAACCTTCCAACTTGTTTTCTCCTTTAACTCCTGGGCTTCTTTCAGTGAGCTCTGAATCTATAGCCACCTTCCTGGTATTTTTTATTGCAATGGTTACAATGCAGACCTATAAACATTACCAAATTCTACTTGATAGCTTGTAATAGCTGCTGCTCACAACTATCTAACAGGGAGACATCAAGACTTGCACCTGAAATATTTTAGCAAGGCTATAGGTGGTTCACGTGCACGTTCTCAGCTACTGAGCTGGGTGCCGTTTCGAACAACAAACCCCCATAGGTAAGTTCAGGCTGACGTGGAAGCACTGACCTTAGAGAAAAGTGTGTCCCAGGTTGGGCACAGGTTATAACATCATACAGTCTACAGAGACACATTTGCTTTGCAGTGTATGCAGAACCTTCACTGCAGTTAGAAGGGAAGAGTGTGTTTACAGTATGTGTGCAAGTGGGAAGGAAAAATTACTCAACACTTTCTAACTACAGTCCAGAAGCTACCAACTGCTAACCAGTCATGCAGCATAGTCATTTCCAGCCTTTGCTTTCAAGAAGCGAGCAGAAAGTGGAAACAGACTGCAGTGTCTGTTATTTCCTGAGCTCCCAAAATGCACAGCCTCTTGAGGACTGTCCCAGCTTGGCTTTGATTTCCTGCCCACCCCATAGTCTGTCTTCAGGAAAAATATGTGACTTAAATTCACGATGACAAGATGATGCAGGTGTTTTACTAATATGAAATAAGTAGTCGAGAACAGGTTTGTCCAAACAGCTCACAAAGTTGGTAAGAGACTAGGGAGCATTTCTGCTTTCCAGCCAGAGGGTGCCCGTGGTGGAGAAAGCAGTGGCGGCGGGTGGGTCTGTGCTGTGGCAAAGCAGTTGCTGACTTCAGCACAGACCCAACCACAGGGGCTCGTCTCACACTGATGACCACTCTTCTGGGCAACCCAAACATAGATGGGAACGGACATAGAGCCAGAAACACCTCCTGACCCTGCTGAGGGATACTTCCAAGCAGTCCCCAGACATGTTTGCAAGGTGGCCTGGAGAAGCTGGTGTTGCTTTTGATCCTGCAGTGCTCATCCCCTGGCTGCAGAGCAGGTGTCGCTGTCTAAACATGTTGCTGTCATTGTCTAAACAACTTGAGAGGTATTGGCTTTCCCTAAAATTTTAATAGACGTGAAGGAAATGCAAATAGAAAGTTCTTTTCAGCGTGACGTTGGGTTTTTTTGTCTCATAATCAGAATATGGTGGTGAGATTTATTGTAGGTGCAGTTTTCCCTTCATACTCTAAGATGCAGAACTGAGAAAAAAATGAATACTGTGCGAAAAGGACTGAGGGAAAACACATGAGCGTTATACAGTCTCCTCCTAATGTGGTCTCTCAGAGTGGATAATAATATAAACATTCATCCATTAGAAAAAAACTACCCTTTACTGCCCCCCATTAAATACATTGGCAGTCCTATTAAAATACAAGTCAGATTTGTGTTTAATGATCTTGAAAGGAAAGTAATTGCTTGAGTATTACCATTCAAATGTTCTTACAGCAGCATATAATATTTACAGTCTAAGCGCCACTTCTGAGTGCTACGTGGCACTGGAGATTGCCCGGCCTCTTCAGAGAGAGAGCCTGTGTAGCTGAGAGCCAGGGTACAAAAATGATACCTGCTCTGAGCACTCTAAAGCCTCTGAGAAACAGCTAAGCAATGGGCTGCATAATTTTTCAATTCTAATAAGCTCTTGAAAGAAAAAAATAAATCCAAACCCTTCCAACCTTGCAAAAGCATGGCTTGGACTCCACAAATGCTTGCTCAGGTGGGGGATTCTGGTGTTACACACGTGACTCAAGCACTGCTGTAAACTTCATGTGCCAGCATCAGGCACAGAGTCACACTGAGAACTGTGATGTTTTGCTCTACATTTTTAACCCTGTCAGTGTCTCAGTCAGTGGAATCATCATAGATGATTTGCTTTCAACTATTGCCGATGTTTTTGTGGGAATATCCTCACATGGAAGCTCATTTTGACTAAGGAAGAGAGGAAAGTGAAAGTAAAGAGGAAACAAGAATATTTTTGTTTATTTGTACAAGTCTACGATGTGTAAACAGGTGGAGTATTTCATAAAGCATGTGGCAAGAGTGCCACAAAGAATACCACAGCTTTTCCAGTGGTAAAAAGTGAACTCCAAGTTCTTTTTCCTTCTGTCATGTCTTACCCATCAAGGTCTTCATCCCTCAGGCTCCAAGGGTGATGGCAAACTCCTGAGCTTGGTGTCAGTGCTGCTCTGCCACCCCACCAGTCAGTCATGATAGCAGACCCTGGGGTGTAAAACTGCTCGGCAAGGTCTGCCCCTTGCTCCGTGCTTGCACAGGGTGTAGCGTGGGGTGGCCACAGTCATTGCCAAGACTCTTGCACTCATCTATAAACAAGATTAATTAAAAAATAATAACAAACTCAAAATGTCGAGGGCGCTGCATTTTGGACGTGCTGGTTCTAAGAATGACAGTCCTGCCATAGTGAATTAGCTTTTACAGCTTCAGATGCCACTATCAGATGCCATCCTAAGCAGGGAGGTCACCAAGGTTATGACTTGAAGAGTCAGAGTAGACGCAGTAAAGCACCAACACGTACTAATCAAACTGGTGCCATGGGTCTGATATTAATGTTAGAACTTGGGAGGATCCCTAATCACTAATTTGTAAGGGTTAACGTTTCTGCAAGGAAGCAGGTTATGTAGTTTGACTTCTTTGTGTGCACTTAAGTGACAGTTTCCTCTAGCAGGAGGCATTATTCCTTGCAGAGTGTGGTGTTGGTTATAACCCTTTCTCCGCCTCAACCAGTCGTGAGGTGGTGGTTGATACAGCCCAGAAATAGTGATCTTGATTCCCTTTTACACTGAGACTTTCTTCGATCACTCTCACGATGGAAAAGACCTGTAAAGCAGGTATAAAGTTGGTTCGTGTTCCTGCTAAATCCCTAGGCAAATAAGAATGCAAGTAAGAATGCGACTTGAAATCTTTGCGAGTGCTGTGAAATACCGCTACACCTCTCCATAAGAAAACACAGGGGAAAAGGAAGACAGAACCAGGAAAAAGGGAAAACATTTGCAGCTTATGCAAATTATAATGACAAAGAAGAGTGGATAGACCCTTCAAGTAACCAGGGGCACACACCTGTCTTTAAAGGCATCAGCATCACTGCATGTGTGTGTATTAATCAAGACTTCATGCATGCCCATGGCAGTTTAGCTGTGTGCCATGCAGAAGCAGTTTTGCAGCTAATTTACAGACCTAAGAACAGAAAATCAGTACCCAAGTCAGCCCAACTTCACTCTTCAGAGTGGTACGTCTTTGGGTCAGGATGCTCAAGAAGACCAAAGCACTTGTAGTGTTTTCTCTGGATTCTTTTCAGTCTTTCACCAGTGAACTGAAAAATGTGACTGGGCTGAGAGAGCTGAAATTCAGCTGAGCTCCTCATTACAGTATTCTGATTCCATAATCAGTGCAGTTTAAATTTCAAGCTGGAACAGATCAGGTACAATCAACAAACCCAGAAAAAAATGCACGTATGCAATTTTAACATGACTTGCCTCACCTTCAGACCAACTAAACAATACATCTGGATGACACAACACGTTGCTCTTGAGAACCTGAACAAAGCTCTTGCGTTTATTGCATTGGGACTGGGTGTTATTCAGGCTTGATGGCCAACTGGTGGTGCTAATGCTTCATTGGATGGGAGGTGAGGGAGGGTTCCTTACCTCTCACTAAATATGTACGTGCATTACACAAACCCTCTACATATTACAAAGCAGCTTTCACCAGCCTTATGATTAAAGGATCCAGCTTGAGTTTAAAAAGACACTTGCAGGAAACATGCATGTATTCCAAAATTCCATATGGCAGCACTTTAATCATGAGAGTTTCAAGGAAAAGCCACTTACCTTGGACACTTGACATTCAGTCCTTAGTCCTTACATTAAGGTTTTGTGTGATTTATTTTGTATTTGTAATATAATGTTTATCGCCTGGGAAGGGGATTAGATACTAACTTGTCTGCCGAGGGCTGTGAAGAAGTAAAGCACCAAAAAAGACAAGCCTTGGCTTTGGGGGATAGTTAGCCACAGTCAGAGCCAACCAGCCTGGTTGATAAAGCACAGTCTGAGGCTTGGTGGGTGGGGAAGGCTCTGAAGCCAAATGTCACTCCGAGTTTCAGGCAGCACAGTCATTGACTGCAACGGAAATAGACTCCAAGAAATGCAGGAGTGGGGAAAAAAACCAAACCCTGTTACTTTCATTTATTCAAGTAAGTGATATTCCTTTTAAAAAGGCAAGGTACCATCATTTTTATTTGGTGGAGGCTGTTCCCTCTCTTAGAGGTTTGTATTTGGTGGCTTTTTGCAGCTCCGTCTCTAGGTGTTGCACTGAAAGTCACCTGTAACAACCAGGTCAATGACAAGTTTTGTGAGGGATTTTCCTGTTGCCCAGGGAAGAGAAGGGAGGAACTGAGTAATCCTCTTTTGCAGCATGCAGACTGTGAGAGGAAAAGCCCTTTTCACACCAGCTCTGACCTGTGAGGACGCCTTCCTGAAGAGGCCGAACGTGAGCTACTCAGAGTAACGGTGAGGAGTGGAAGAGGAGACCCGTAGTGTGATACAGTAGCAGGTGATTTGTGACAGCCGTTTCCCTAGCATAACGGTTGCCATTGTGTTTGTTTATTCTCTGAAATCATATTCCTCTGATAGCTGTTAAATCGTGGAAGGAGTGAGGTACCCCTGGATCCAGCAGGAGTGGTGGGCAAGGGGACACCTGATCTGCCTGCTCCCTGCACCACACTCCCATCCCACCCACAGTATTTGGTGTGGTAAGTGTCTGGAAACTATTCACACCTGACTTTTTCAGTGAAATCACTAGAAATTACTGTGCCCAGTCTGGCCCTTTTCCACATTTCCTGCTGTGATCACAGTGTTAATACTATGAAACAAACTATTGGGATACTTTGGCCATCAAGGTCAAATTTCTCCTTGAGACAAACACTGCCTCCTGTTTCTGTAGCAGTAAAGTGGTGACCGTTTGTTGGAGTTTGAAGGAGTTTGCCTTTCCCTGCACCAGTGCACTCTGTGAAAACTCATCTCACAAAATACTGGCATAGAAATTCTTGGTTTCCTCTTGAGTACAATACCTGCAAGTACTGTGCCAATAGCCAACAGCAGTAACCCTCGAAGAGAAAGCACCTCGGGAACCGCGGTTCCTCAGTTTCAGCCATAGTCTAGATACAAAAGCTTCCCCTTCATGTACTAGAAAACAGGAAAGATCCCAAACCAGGGGTTCCTGTAAGGTCAAGTTCACAAAGGTCTCCTCCTCCTCCACATAGAAGAGGCAGTGCGGCTGCTTGGGGGATGCTGTTCTGCTAGCAAAAAGGGAGCTGAACTTTATCTGCTGACGTTCACTAGCCAGGATATCAAATTAAGCTGTCAATGGCAATTGTGAGTCTTCCTTCTGTCCTTCCTTCTGAAGAAGCCCTGATGACACACCATGGTCATCGGTCCCTGGTTTTCTTTTTGTTCCCTCTATTCCCGACAACCTGGTTGTCTACTCCAAATCCTTTCCTAGTGGTTTTCTAAATTTCCTTTTTATGGATAGTGCCACTTCTTTCCTCTGCCTGTGCATGCTTCTCTCTGAGGGAGCAGCCCTGACAATGGCTCTCCGCTTGGGATAATCGCCCGGCAAGGCGAGATCCATTGTTTGCTTTCCTTTCTGGCTCATCCTGCTTGTTTCCCGTACTCAGGCATATTAATATTCCAGCTCTGATTGTCATTGTTTATCTTTTGTTGGAGAACATTTGCCTTCTGTCTCGTTTAGAAAAAAAGTGAAGTCGGTGCCAGATTTTTAACAAAATGAAGGCTTCTTCTCTGTTTTTGTTTCAGCCACTTTAAAGCTCGGCTACTTTGGACTGCAGGGTGTGCAAACCCCTAGAGGCACACACACGTTGGGTGTGCAAGGATAATTGCACGTACAAATGTCCAGTTAAACGCACGCCTGGTGGTCTGCGTTCCTCAATACATGATGGCTGTACACCACCACGTCCAACTGGGGCTGTGTCTAAGCGATGGTGCAATGTGAACGTTGCGGCCGCTGCACAGCGGCGCGGGGCAGAGCGGACAGGGTGGGCTCGTGAATGTGGCATGCAGCCCTCGCCTTCTGACATTTGCAGATTTATCCCTTAATCTCACCGGTGCAGGATTTGCTGTCAAGAAACATTGTCTGGGATGAGCTGTTGGGATTCAGATTATCAACCAAACATGAATTATTCTTCTGACTAAACCCTCAACAGCTAGGGTAGATAATACAACTGTAAAGAAAGAAATGAGTATGAATCATGTTCAGTACTTGAAATCTAGAATGAATCACCCTGTAGGAACAAAATCATATACCATAAGCATATGTGTGTCGAGACATAACAGAGACAGACCTTCAGCTGGGGCTGGGCCACGTAATGCCACTGGCATCAAAAGATGCTTTCCCCGGTTTAAGACCCCGACCCGCTTTGTTATTCTGAGCACCTGGAGAGCGATTCCAGATAACGACAAGATCTGTCAGGTTGTGCTGAGGAAAGCTGAAACCAGAATAACAACTAAGATCTGTTAATCTTTTGCAGTAGAAAACTGTTTTTTTTAATTATGCTTATGCAAGAAACCGCTGAGGCAGTGTAGACCCTCGGAGAAGCTGTAGCGGGTGCCTTCCCACTCGCCAGGCAAAGCATCAATGCAAAGAGCATCAGAGTTTTTTGCAAGAACAGCAAGCTCACCTATCTTGCTTCACCTAAGCAAGAAGACTCTGCTCTTCAGTTCGTGTAACTTGGGGCGGCTCAGCTGACTTCAGTACAGCTTTATATGTATATCCTTATGTTCCACGTATGGTAGAAATGTCATCATGCTTAAGTTCATCATGGTGTTGTCCCTGTATTCAGCTGGGCTACAGATTAAGTATTTACATTTCAGTATACACAACTAAATACTTTTAAACTCAGGCCAGGGGTTTAAAATCTCAGAATAGCCCCATAAAGAGCTAATGAGAGGAATAAAAATCAGATAGTTAAAAAATGATGTAAGGTAGAGTCTTAATTTTTTATTATTAAATTCACAGAACATTAAATATTAAGTGTTCATAAACTTTGTTTTGTGCAATGATAAATTAATAATATCTACATAGACGTGTTCTTTTACAACAGGGAAGCTAAGAAACATAGTACCAGAGGGCCTTGTGTTGACGACTGAAGCTATTAGAATAGACTCCTTAATCTTCAATCATAAAACCTAGATAATATTATTTCTTATTACTATTAAATGCGGAGTGCCTTACTAGGAAACATGTATGTCACTACTAAAAATAACTACCACAGAATGTTTTCAGCAAGGAAGACAAAGATGTTAGCAAATTATATCTTGAGATAAATTCAGTGAAATGTTCTCTGCTAATCTCTGCCATATAAAAATTGCTTTTCAACTTTTTCTTCTCTTAGGCCATAACAGGTTGCATTAGGTTTATGTCCAAGCACAGAAACAGTCGTGGTTTAACATGGTATGCTGTACTTTTGGGAGTAGTTGCTGATTGCTAATGCCCCCAAAATGCAGACTAGTGTATATGCTTTATCACAGAAAAAGTCCAAAGACCTCTTCTTGGGGAAGAGATGATGAACTTTGTGTTTCCTCCTCTTGCTGACGAACAGTGAACGATGCTTCCTTGATTAAAACCAGGGCACTTTAGTAACTTTTGTCTAGAATTTAGCAACATTATTCATCCAAATGTTTCCTGTGGTTGATAAATACATGGAGGAAGCAGTATCTTCCAGGTTAGACTCCTCAAAGACTAATTCCTTGTCTGCAGACCAGGCCATGGAGATGTATTTCAGAATGAAATGTAGCCTAAGTGAAGAAATTATGGTTTTGTTAAGTATTTATATACAACCTAGACATCAGACCCATCCACCGGTTACTGATACAGCTACCAGTACAAGGCAGTGGTCTTGCTTTGAAGACAGGAGCCTGCAGGAGCCTCTTGATTGGGACAGTAGCGCGTGTGGTAAAGAGCGTTTTCAAGCACCTCAAACCCACAGTGAACCCTCTTCCAGAGAGGGACAGGACAAAACCTTGATTTGCATGAACACACACTAATTTTTGAGTCCTGATACTTTAAATATTTTTTTCCAAACTAGGAGTCAAAGGAGACTCATCTAAGATTCCAAAAAAATTGACCTTTGGCCACATTTTCGCCTTCCAAACCTATGCAGTGTCTTCTGCGTTTGCCTTTGCAGAGTGCCAACCCCTGACCCCACACGTCGCTTGGCTGGCGCCGGCTCCTTTGCAGTGCCAGTGCAGGGCCATGGGTCTCGTGCAACTCCTGCCCCAGATTTTTTTCTCATGATCCTGAATCCGAGGCTTGAGTAAGGATGGGCTGGAGCAACACGTGCTCTCGTTGTCTGTTTTTAACGGGCGTGCGGTCTGCCTGGGCCAGCTGATGGGAACTAGGACATGCAGAGGAGTGCGTCCTCCTCATTCAGCTGCTGCGATGGCCTCGGAGCCAGCTGGAGCGTTAAGGAGCCGAGCAGCTCCCTGCCAGCCCGGCTCCCGGGGCCAGCTTTAGGCACAGGCAAAATCGGCGGTTGCCTGGAGAGGCAGGCTGGTGGAGGCAGCGACATCGCAGCCGGGAGAGGACAAGCTGTGCCCCAGGGTGCAGCGGCAGCTGCTGCTCCCTGACAGACTTCCCCAGGCCCCTGCTCCCCTGTGGCACAGCCCCATCCTGTCTTCCTTCCCAGTTACGGGGGGTCTGGCTGCTTGCCCGCAGCCCTGCCCTTGCTCTGCCCTGCCTGGTGCTGCCTCTCGCTCAGGGCTGGCCTCGCCACCGCTACTCCCATCTCGTGCTCTCCCTTGGAGCCACAGGAGGGACAGCAGGCACCATCAGTGGCCCACGGTCACGCCTCTTCAGTGTCAGGCTTGCTCCTCATGGAAGAGAGGTTTCTGCCTCCCAGAAAGCATGCCCAGACCTGTGCCTTGAACCCAGGGCACACGCGACTCCCATGCTTTAGATGCAAAGCCTAAACCAGGGGGAGAGCAAAGACAGTAGAGAGGAAGGCTGGGCTCTCCTTCCTATTCCAAGAAGTCCTTTCAGAGGCTCTGCATTTGCTCTTGCGCGGGGAGGATGTTCACTGGTGAAAACTCATCCTTATTTGCATAGCCAGGCCAGGTTCTGAGGGCGCTGCCCTGGGAAGGTGAATATGGGGCGGTTGGCACATCCCATTGCCACGCTCAGCACCTCCAAGCCCAGCACCATCTCACGGATAGCTTCTGCTGAAAGCCTCCCGCAAGAGATTGCCACGTATCAGTCCCTCTCTTACGTGCTTCGTAACCTGTGCTCAGTGTAACACAGATGAAGAGTGGTGAGGGGCCAGTGCCTGCTCCATGTGCCAGCCAGGAGACGCTGCTTTTTATGTTATGTTAAAGAATCAGGAGAAAACGTCCCTGAGCAAGCACATCAGTGTCCCAACCTTCCAGGTACGCATCACTGACACGTCAAAATTGCAACCAGGGCTGCCAAAGCACTGCCGGTACACACCAGTCGATGGGCAGCCTGGCATCAGCTCCCCAGTGACCTGGGGGCACATGTCCTAAATTAAATGAGCCTGACCGTGTGGGTCCCCCAGCAGACAGGCTGGACGTAGGCTACAGATAAGCAGTGTTGTCGGGAAGGGCCTTCATAAAATACTGTGATTTTGGGGACACCTAGAGAAAGCATTAAAAAAGGTCTCAAACTGATAGGCATTAACCACAGGGAAGGAAAATGACATTTGAAGAGCTAATGGGGCTTAAGTGGGATAATCTCAGGCTGACAGTGGCAGATAGCATCAGTGAGACACCTGGTCAGGAATACCTGCACTGCATCACACGGGTGTTATTGGCTCGGCATGAACTGGAAGAGGCATGATGCAGGCTAGCAGGATTAGCAGAGACCTCCACCTGGCCGAATTTAGGGTAAACACCTCAGCATTTAGTCTCAGAGTAGTTTAAATAGTTTTCTGCTTAAGGGATTGGCTTTGAAAATCCCTTTCTTAAGCACTTAACTACAGGTCAGCTTGTTGGCACAGAGCGGCCTCATTCGGGTTGCACATTCCCAACGGAATGGCTCAGCAGAGGGCTGGGAGCTCCTATGTGTGCTACCTGCAGAAACAGCCTCCACGTCACTCCTTTCAGGCTGCTTCAAGATCATCCCCAGTCGCCGCGCTGCCTTCTTTGCAGCGAGCTGGAGTCCCGCTGCGCCAGGCTGCCGTCTGCAGCGCAGACATCACCACGGGGCAAGCGTGCCAAAACGCAGGCGGAGAGGGGCTGTGCTTCTGCAAGGACGAAGCCTGCTCCTCTCTGCTGTCTCCCAGAAGGGCTTCTGCCGAATCATACACTCCCAGTGCTCCATCAAGCAGTTTTGTGGGGGGTTTCCCCCGTTTTATTTTGGTTTTTTTTTTCAACGAGTCCAGCTTTCTGTGATGCACTTACAAGACGTGGCATTGCTTTGTCATTATATTTTTTTCATTATAAAACTACTCTAGCTAGACCTTTCCAAAGGACCCAAACTGTATAGGCAATGAGCTTCTCATCTGTATACTTGTGAGTCATTTGGTCAAGTAAAGCTGTTGTATGTAAACGTCGCTTTCACTGCATAACAATTGGAGTGAAGTTTTTATGCACAGGGCTTTTTATTTTCCAATCAGCAGCCCTGAGTTGGGACTTTTGGGGTAAACTGGTAGCTCTGGGCAGCTTTGAAGCATCACAAGTGGAGGGTTTTGTCTGCAGAAGATTTACTAGCAGCGAGCTTTTCTTCAACCATTTTATTAGCCTCCTTTTACATATGTATAGCGGTGAGGGGAAAAAACCTGTTGTTGGTGAAGTACAGAGCCTATTTCCCCTGTGGTATTCACACAAAAAAAATTGTGTGAAAAATTGTTGCCCAGGGCCTCCCCAAATCCTGAAATTTAGCTTAACGCTGTGAGGTTCCCAAACCCTTTAAGCCTTCTCCGCCCCCACCCCCCCTCTTTTAAAGGTTGAAGCTGGGGTAACAAATTCAGCATCGAGAATGGACGCCCTGCCCTTGGCTTCAGCCATCTCTGCCAGAATAAATCTGGGCCCCTCGGCCGAACCACTGAAAAGTTTTCACCCGCTTAACACGGGTTTTATAATTTTAACTTGCAAGTTCTTGTTGAATTGAGCCCCGTTGCGTGGACAAATTGGACAAGAAAAGTTTAAATGTTACCACTTTGGCTTCTCCTCAAGTGGTGCTGAGCACAGATGTTTGCGGGGGCCATCATGTCCCTGTAAGAATGGGGGCTTTGTGTGCATAACCTTACAAAGGGCAGAATAGCCCTGCTTTGCTGCCAGCCACAGGATCATCCTATCTTTATGTGTTGATTTATTAGGCCAGGGATGAATGAAACCGTAATTAATATTACTGAAGCATTAGAGTCTATTTAATTTAAATGCCACTGAATATTTCACTTTCAGTTGGGAGTGACAATGTGTTCGGGACTGTTGGTGAAAGCCTCAGCCATCTGTTACCCCTACTAAGAAGGGAAGACAAGAGAGACACAGGGAGACAGAGAGCATTGAGCTTTGTGGCTTTTCCAAGCCTCCAGGATCATCATTCAACTCAAGGGCAGCCAAGAAACATTCCTGCGCATTGGGCCCTTAGCGTATAGGGGAAAGGCCTGAAAGAATATAGGGGCAATGCATCTCCCCAAAGGATGGGGAGAGAGGAAGGCAGAGGGAGAAAGGTGGACGTTTACAGTACACGTGTGTGTGCGCGTGGAAATCAAGGGCCGAGGCAGTAGAAGGAGGGTAGAGCAAGAAACTGGTCAACTTACAGATGATCTAAAAACATTTTTAAAAGATGGCAGGAAAGAGTCAAGGCAAGGTTTGAATGTTGGTTTTAATTAGCCCAAGCAGAAAGGTTCCAGTCCAGCTCCACTGTAGCAAACATCCAGGCTCTGATTTGATGGGCATCGTGATGTTGGGGATGGAGACATTCCCCGCTAGCCGCTGCCACGACATGGTCTCCACCCAGCTAAAACTAAAACGGGAGGGGAAAGAAGAAAAGGCAGCAGTGTGGGCAGCAGCCTTAGTCCCTAAGAAATTCTGTGCGGCACCAAATGACCGGCTGGCGAAGCGTCACCTTTGCTCCTGTGGTGACAGTGGGGGGACGTGGCGGGTCCCCGGGCGGAGCAAGGGGCTGAGCGCCTGAGCAGGAGGAGCGTGCCGGTGCTGGGGCTGCGAGCGGGAGATGGTGGGGCGGGCGGCTGCACGAGGCCATGGGTGGGAGGCTCCATCATCCGTGGGATGGTAATTAGCACAGTGGGTTTTCTTATAATTGGGATCATTTGTTCTCCCAGTTTTATTCCTGCAAACTGATTTCATGCCAGAGGGAAGCTGTGTGACTCACACCTTGCCATGCCAATTAGCTGATAAACATCAAATGTAAACAAAGATGGCCTAATTAAGACTAGTCACCCAACTTCTACATACATCTTGTCAAAATCCCACCAGCCTTTCGCATCCAGACTTATTTTCTCATTTCTGGGCTGAAATTAGAGGCTTTGCACAAGAACCACTTATCTTGAGAGAAGCTTAAGAGCAGGTAATGAGGAAAATTGGGAGCTGGTCACGGGAGCAGTGTCACCCCCTCCATCTTAGCAGGGAGAGACAGGACAAGCGCCACCCCCAAGCCCCACACTGGGGCTGAGGGCAGGGATTTATCTGCCACTGGGTAATGCTGGGGGCTGGTTCCTGACCCAGCAGCCACATCTTGAAGTATTCACTCAATTTGTCTTCCCGAGTGCTACTGTCTGTACATAAAATCTGTAATGTGTGTGTCTCCTGCCGCTCTCACCTGCTGTGAAAATTCATCAATCAGAGGCCATCGCTTACCGTGGGCCCGTCCCTCCGGCTCACAGCCTGGGGAGTTATTTGCACTTTGGAGAGGAGGTGTACGACAGCGACACATCGGAGCGGCAGCGTTTCACACCCACTTCGCACCAGAGCGAAGGATCACACAGGTGAGCTGTGGCAGAGAAACAAGCCCACGGAGGAAATTTTACTCCATGAGGCATCCTAATGAAATCCGTAGGAATGTTTCATGGCAGCATGAAGAAAGAGAAGGCTAGGAAGGGATGTCAGCGGGTCATCTGGACCATCCCTCTGCCCCTGGGTCCCTGTGGCTCACATGGCCTCACCCCAGCAGCCTGTCCTGGTGTCTTGTTGGTCATACTGTCAGGGAAGACTTGCTTTAGGTTTGAACAGAATCTCTTTGCTGCACACAAAGCCCATTTGCTTCCGACCTACCCAGGATGAACACAGAGACCAAGTCCTTCTCTTCCCCTTTGTGACCGTCTTTAACATACTTGAAGGTTGTTATAATCTCTTCCTCCCCAGCACCTTCTCCTCTTGTAAGCTCAGCAACCCCAGGTCATTCATCTCTTCCTCATAAATCGTATTTTCCAGGTCTTTCACCATCTTCACTGCTCACCTCTGAAAGTCTCTCCAAGCATCTCTGTCTCTCCTGAAGCACAGTGTCCAAATGGGAGCACGGTGTCCCTATGGCTGTACTTCACCCCATCCCTGGATGCAGCAGCCTTGTCCCTCCTGTGCTGTACTTTTTACTTCTTCCAGCCTGGCACTGTCCTCCTGAATGCCATCCCACCACCCCGTGTACCACTAGTCCTCTCTCCTTTGGGTCATCTGAGACTATAAGTAGGTAATACCAGTTCCACTGTGCAGGGCAGGAATGACAGTTTAGCACTGGCTAGTTGCAAGACTGACCATTCTTGAGCCCACATCACTGCCCGTTCAAGTGACGCTGAATCAGCTACTGCTGTCTTGCTGCTGCTGTGGTTTTGCAGCGGCTCTTACACTAGCTGCATCCGAACCATGTTGCCCAGCCTTGCTCAGGAAAATAGCATGTGAGGCGCTGCCTTCCTAAAGTGAGGGAAAACTGAACGCCGGGGTACATTCACCACTTCTGTCTGCCTGCCAGGGCTTCCTGTGTCACAGAAAATAACCAGAGTGGTTTAACAGTTTGTTCTTGACAAATCTCCATTGGTATCTACCCCTCTGGGTGTTCACAAACAGTTGTATGATTATTTGCTCCAGCACTTTCCTGGGGTTGAAATTGGGTTGCCTTGTCTAAAACTCACCAGTGCCCCTTTTCCCAGCGTAAAGGTCCTCTACAAGCCCCCGATGAAACTGCTAATGGCTCTGAGCCCACTTTGGGCCCTCTGCTAACCATCCCAGGCAGCTGGGGAATAACCTCTCACACCCTGTCAATGAGAGCGATAAAACACTGTTTATACTTCCCCCTTCCCACGTAAGATTACAGGAAATAACTTTGAGAAGTTACCTGTTCTGATTTAGTCTGACTGAACTGGCGCCTCATCCATCCACACGTGAGAAAGACACCTAATTCTTTGAGAGGGGGTAGCAAACAGTTATGCCCGCGCTTGTCGGCGGGTACCCATTTTTCTTACGACCAGTTACACAGTTTACGTCAGCATCTCTGTAAATGACAATGTTCATTGAAAGGAAAGATGAAGGAAAGCAGGAAAGGCAGATATAACACAATTACAAAGGGTGGCCAGTCCCAGCTGGTGCCAGTGGCATGTTTTTTTCCCACCCCCTGCTTGGAGATGCTCCAGAAACGGGCACGGAATGTCCCCACTGGTTTGACCAGGTTGGGGAAGCGGGACTGGATGGATCAGCTCTTTATAAAGAGTGAACAGAAAGCACATCTTTTTACACAACCCATAAATATAATTCTGATGTCATTTATTTAAAGAAACTTACAGTTAAAACCTCAAATTTTTGAAAGCTGTTGTCTGGCTTGCAAATTATCCTGTGAAGCATTGAATGCCGGGCACTTCTTTCCAGTGAAGGCAGGAAGGACGCGTTGGCGAGCGAAGATGCTTCGCACCAAACTGCTGCTGTCCCATTCGGTGCAAACGTAGAGAAATAAAGAGCAGAAATACATTTTGCACTATGAGCGTGGTTGTACCCGCAGCTCACATCAGTGGGGACGTACTTACAGCACAGAAGTGAAGGTGTGAAGCTACCTCAGCAGTTTTAGTGGGTAAGTCGTCTAATACGTAGTAAAAGAACAATTTCATGGCTATTCAATAGCCTGGCAGGGTTCTGGGGAAGACAGTTTGGAATGACGTGTAAAGCGGACCCTTGTTGGTGGTGTCAGCAGGAAGTTTTTATATTTCATGAGCTTACTATTGTCTAAAAACATTTAGAAAAGAGTTTACCAGCTAATCAGCAAAGTAACATAATTATGCCAGATGACAAAGCATTTTGTGTGTGCGAGTTTCTCCGCTAGCAGGGCTCAAAACAACATGTAGCCTCATAACTTTTTAAATTCCAGTCAGATCCCGCATGCTCTCCCCACCGGCCTCCAGCTGACTCATCCTTTTCAGAATATTTCTTTTCATTACTGTGTCTGTAGGCTGCACATCCCGGAGCCGGAGCCAGATCAAGCTGGTACTAGCCGGTGCGGTGAACCAGCGTTTCTCCGCGGTGGTCTCATCGGTTTCTGCTGAATTTCAGCTTTCACTGAAAAAGAAAGGGGAAAAAAAAGCACAAGCTCTCTAGGAACGAGGAGCAAGCTTTGTGACTGTGGCCCCATGGAGGGCTGCTTCACCGACTCCGTAGGGAAAGAGAAACAACGGGAAAGTGTGATTGAACCACAGAGGGGACCTGCGGTATGTCCCGGTGGCAGCAATGGCAGCGTCACCTGCGGGACCTGCGGGTGTCTCCCCATTCCCACCCACAGGACGGGGCACATGGCATGCGGGCGCCGGAGGGGAGATGACCCGCACACGTTTATAAATCAGGCTGCACCAAGGGTGAAGCAACCTGGTGCAAACCCCATGCCGGTGTCCCTGCCCCGGGGTCCCGTGGTGGGAGAGAGACCCTCAGGGTGTGCCCATCACCGTGAAGCTGCCTGGCACAGCCGCTCCACGCCAAGCAGCCCTTTCTCAGCGTGAGAACCAAAGGGAAAACAGTGCAGAAAAGGCAGAAAAGCACCATGTAAGTAGAAATGGAAGGTTTCCAGTTCCTAAAGAGCTACCAGTGAGCATTTTCAAAGTAGCGTTAAAGAACACTTTGAAGTACGGCCCGCGAGTTTAAAAAAAGCGTTTGGGGCATAAATCCATATCTTGTTCCAAAGATATAATCTAAGCTTGATTTTGCTAAATATAGACATGTAAAGCACGGCAAAATTCATCAAAACTCTCAATCATATCTCCCAAAGAGATGTGTTGTGACAGGAGACCAGCAACCCCATGAAATAAGGGCTCGGTATTCCAGTACTTACACGCACGAGTTGCCTCCATCGCGTAAGCAAAGTCTCCGGATCAAACGCTTGCAGGATTACACCCCTCACATTGGCAGCTTACACCAGGTCACTTGGCAGAATCTCTCCCACTGGGCAGTGGCTCACCCTCCGGCCAGACACCCCGCACCTCGTCTGTGCCGATGGTGAGTCTCCAGAGCTCAGCTTTCCGCCATCGGAGACCAAGTAGAAAAGTAACATTAAAAAAAAAAAAAAGCTTTATTGATTCAGTTATACGAAATGATCCCCTTTGCAGCACGGTTTACACTAAGCCTTGAAATCTGACATCTCTTTGAAAGCCCTCTTAATATATCCAATTATAGATTTTCAGCAACTTTGTGGAATGTCGGCTTTCCCGGCGACTGACCTTGGAAAACACCATTGAAATCAGGAGGGATTTTGCTATTGAGCTCAGTGGGGGAGGATCAGGTCCTACATAATTTTATTGTCAGCAATGACGACCTCTCTTCACAAATGAAGAATACCCATCCTGAACCATGGCCTTCAGAACGTAAACCATTTATTTTTATAGCTGGATCCTTCCCCAAGTAGGATATTTTGTGCATGGTTAACTTATCCCAGGGCTTTAAATGCTTGCCAAGTGGCTTTAATAGCAGGATGTTGTTTAAAAAGATTGGGAAGGATTGTGGGCAGTAATAGAGATAATTGCCAAGGAGAGATAAATGAATCTTCAATCTCAAACCAACTTGGCTTTATCATTGGGTCAGGAGGGAAGATCCAGAAAAATCCCCTGTCTAAGACTAAATGCGTAATGATAGTTTGGGATTTAGGGAAGTTGGCAGCTGTCGAGATTTTTTTGATAAAAACATCTTTTGAGGCTTAATACAGGTTTGCAATTCCATATAAAGGCATGAAAGCCCCTTTTCACTCCAGGGATTTGGCATCGCAGAATAAAAAAGCTGGAGGTGAATTTTTGGGAGAGGAGCAGACAGCAAGTGACATCCTGAGCCGAGAGTTTTGTGGGCTGCGCCAGGGTAGTGAAACTGCGTGCGAAGGGGCTGAGCACAGAGCCTGGCAGGTAAGGAGTGTTTTGCAGGACCTGAGGCACCTGCAAGGGGACGGGTGCCCCTTGACCATCCTTCACTCACCCCTTGATCACTTCTCAGCCATCCCTCGGCCACTCCTCAGCTGTCCCACAGCCCCCGGAGTGGCTGGGAGAGGGCAGTGTGTGCCAGACCCAAAGCTTTCCTTTCTGCTCTGTAAATAGCAGAGAGCGCATTTCCAGAACATATTCAAGCGTATTTATTTATTTATTCATTCACCAGAGAGGGGAGGAGGTTGAAAGCCAAACATTTTAATGAGAAATTATCTTACCTTATCATGCAGAATAAGGTACTGCATGACACAGCGACTTTTGGGGTCAACCTTTTTATAAATGAGTTGCCAAATAAAGACTGCTGAAAAAGAAAAAAGAAGGATTGACTTCAGACAGGTCTCCCCTGATAGGATTTGTGGGGGGTTGAGTGGAGTTTCAGCTTTTCTCCCCCTGGGACACCCTCTTTTCCCTTGCCTGCTGTCACACAGCACCCCACAGCAGCGCAGGCAGCAGGACCCTTGATTCTCTCTGCAGACGGGCCACCTGGGGTGACTTCTGCGAACACTCGTGTGGCTTTTGAAAGAACGGGGAATGGCACTTTAGAGAGCAATGACTTATTTTTTCAGCAAAAGCCTTACCCAGCCAGAGGGTGGAGGGGACTTTTGGGGTATAATCAGTGAACGTGGAGAACTCATGGGGTTTTCCTGAGAGTGGAAAAGGCATTTTAGAGAATTATAACTTATTTTTCAGCAAAGACCTTTTCCAGCTCAGGGTGGGACTTCCCCCAGTTATCTTCTTACCAAGCTACTTTTCTCCTTTCTAGACCCTATATTCTCAGCTACGGGAAATAACATGGAGGAAACCCAGAAGGACTGTACAGGGGGAGGTCTGACAAAACAATTTCTCTCTGTATGATCTGAAAAGGAAACCGTGACCCATTTTTCCAAAAGCAATATTAAAAAAGGCAGAGCAACGTGACACGAGCAATACAATACAGGCCACCTTTGGATTAAACAGTTGCTATTTCAAGCCTCCCAGCTACTTCCCATGTTTGCAAATGCCCACGAGAGGCTGACAAAAGCCGCGAGGGAGGTGCACGGTTTGGCATGATAAAACCTTCTCTGTACGCAGGGTTCAGGAGGAATGTTGTCCTTGCAAGGTTTAAAAAAAAAAAAAAAAAAAAAAAAAAGAGTTCTAAAACCACCTATGAAATAAAAGTGGGGCAAAACCATCCCAAAACATTAAAAAAAAAAAATCCCCTGCCAGTGAGGGCAGCTCCACGTTACCCAGAAGGAAAGCATTCCCGCCGGCGTGTGAATTGCAGCCCTTTCCCAGCTCAGGGCTGTGCATTTGGAGTCTGGCTTAGCCCCTCTCTGGGGAAGGGGTGCAGCCTCCCTGGCTGGCGGGCCATCGGCTAAGCTCGCCGCTGCCTCGGGCTCCTGTTCACAGCCCGCTTGCCTTTAATATTGACATGCTCACACTTGGCGGTATTATTCGGAGCTTTGGGTCTGATGATCATATTTATATGGCTGACACCCAGACCTACTTGCCTATTCCTGCGGATTCCCGTGAAGTGCTGTCATGGCTTATTACCTGTCTATCTGCGCTTCAAGCCTGGGTGACTTTTAATTTTTTGAAGCTTAATGCTGGGAAAACAGAATCGCTTCAGATTGGTTCAGTTCACCTCCTGGATGTATGGATTGATGATATGTAATACTGTATCACACACACAGAGCTCGGGAGCCGGTTTCGCTGCTAGGATCTTAAAAATAGCTTTATTTTATCTGAAATAAACCTTTTCAGAAGTGTATCAGCAAGAGGAGAGGAGGGAAACGATCTTCATCAGATTTCAGAAACTTCTGCAGCTTTTGTTGCGTGTTGCTTGTCAGGCCGAGGAGCCCTTGTTCATGCCTCGGTCTAATCCAGAGTTGTGTATGGTAGCTCAGTGATAATTGGAAACTCTTCTCACTCCAGCATTTTCAGCTGTTGTAAAAGTCTGCAGCTAATGTCATAACAAGAATTAAACTGTCTCATCATATTACACCCGTCTCAGCTGACTTCGCTGGCTATTAAGGTGACAGCACATTGATTTAAAATTTGTGTTAATTGTTTACCCCTTCTTGCAGAGGCTTTCTTAGGGTTTTTGTAAGGACCTGCAGGCTTTCTGTAGCGGTGGATTATCTTTGCATTCAGCTTTATATGGACTTACAAAAAAATATCCTCTTTGTCTGGATCACACCTCCTAATACCCTCAGCCTGTGGATTTCTTTGGCACATATATTCCCTGCGTGGGTCACTTTTAAAAATAAGCTAGTGGAGAAGACATGACTGGCTTTCATATTACAAGACTTTAAGAGGCTTTTTTCCCTCTCTGATTCTTATTTGTGTGTGTTCGCTTCAGTTTTTCTGGCCACTAGTATCAGGGGCTTTGTTTCAGAGGAACAAATCTACTTGCTCTACCGACAAAACCTTTTGCTTTATAGGTTTAACAGAGAAGGGGGCATGTACCACCCCCCTGCAAAACAGACCTCACAGCCCATCATCCTCAGGCTTCCGCTTTTGGGGTGAATCCTCGTGTAAGCCCATGGAACAAACTTTTTACCTAGAGTTGAAAATGAAAATTGCTTTGTGCCATATGTTGTCTCTCTTGGCACAAAATGAGCATCACCTCAACAGGAGCTTGGCATACTCGGTGATTGCAGAGCCGGCAAATAGAGGGCATTTTCTCTTTTTTTCCCATGATCTAGCTCTGCAAATCCATAAACAATGTATTTCACCACAGACACTAGAAAAAAATCCCTTAATTTGCCTGAGACTATGAGTTTTTATTCACCCCCTTTGCTGTGGGCTGACACATTTCTCACCTTCTGCTCCGCTTTGTTGTGCTTTTTCTCACTGGAACAATTATTAGAATGGGAAATGGGAAGATATCAACTTGTCTTAACAAAAAAATCTTCTGGTTTAAGGGAAAGAAGTTAGTAATCAAGTAAGTAATAAATATTTATTTGTGAGTTTAAAATCCTATTGAAATCACTGACCGGTTTTCGTCCCAAATGCCAGGAACTTTGGATCAGACCTTGGGCTCGTTCTTAGAACGTGACCTTAGCTAATGTACTTCTTCCTAAGGAGACCTGCTCTGCCTTCCCTGGGCAAGAAGTGCTAATCACATAAGCAGCCCTTTCCTCACTCCATCTCTCACTACTTCTTTTTTCTGTTTTTTAGTTAAAAAAAAAAGCTTGTGCATGAGCTGCAACCGGATTTTAAAATTCTCTAGCGGCCAGTACATTTTACACAGTTTATAGCTTATAAACACGATTGTAAATTGCAAAACTATTACTAGTTATTTGACTTCCCAGGGTTTATACCTGGGGAAAAGCAAACTCTCCCAACCGTCATTAGAGAGCACTTCATTAGAAAGAAAACATTCACTATTTATATTTTGAGCAGAAAAGTGCCGCTCACTTGTATGAATAAAGCATGCGCTTTCCCAGGCCGTTGCTGGCTGTTCCCTGCACACACCAGTGGCCTCAGCCAGCTCTGGCACCCACGCATGACAGAGCCTCGAAAACAGAGGGATTTGCTGTAACAGCTCCAGCAACAAGTGCGGCTGCCGGATGGCACCGAGGGCTGCTTGGGTGCTCCCACCATTAAAGCAGTGCCAGTAAGGTAGTCTATATTTAACGTGAACTTTTCTGCCTTTGAAAAGCACTGCCTGGTGCACCATACCCATGCTTTAAAAGCCTTTTGTTTCATTCCTGTTTTGATGAACTTCTTTCCCTTTGATGTTCATCTGGAGTTTAATCGCGATCAAACGCACACAATGGTTAGATTGTGGAAGAGAAAAAGGTGCTGGGAGAGCACAATACAGCACATTATCCGCTGTCTCCCCTATGCCGCTCGCTTGGCAGGCGGCAGCGAGCACTGCAGGGAGAGCGAACCGGGGTGACAACCCGGGCATCCTGGACTCACGCCTGCTCTCGCCACAGTGACAGCCAAAACCGGGCTCACAGCAGAGGATCAGGCACAGCCAGGCTCTGGGAAAGACTCGCTGTCACCCACAGCCTCCCCGCTGCTGCTGGTGGCTGTGACATTGCAGGTCTATATGGCAGGGTCGGTCCCAGTTTGGGGCATCCTCAGGGAGCAATGGCCAGCCTCAGTGTGTGGCACTATCCGGGTAAGACGAGTCCCAGTTCCCTCACTACACATCAGCATCCCACAGCAGCATCTCCCACATCTGCCTCTAACACGGGAAGGTGAAAGTTTGAGGAAACGCCACCCCCACAGCACAGGGATGCTCCTGGCACAGGGTAACACTCCAGCACAAATGGCAGCCTCTTCCCGAGCTGTGGGTGCTGCTGGATCTGGCAGGTTTTCAGGAGCTGGGTGGAACTTGCTGCTGTTGAGGGTCCGGCCCCCAGGGTCAGGCTCTTCTGTGAGCAGGTCGGTTTCTTTCAGACATGTTTCCAGTCTGCCTGACTGGAGAGGAAACCTCAAAAAGTAGGAGAAACCCTAAATGTGCTATTTTCATAGTCTTTCCAAAATTTTAAGGAAGGACACTGACAAACCATTTCAGAAGGCAAGATGGGGTAGCAGGGTCAGCGGCCACCAGGGCTGGTCCAGGCAGCATCCTGTCCGGAGGTCAAAGCTCGACTTGGGTGCGTTTCTCCCTGCCCAGCCCCTCTGTGGGTTTGAACCAACACCCTCATGGTCTAAGTCTCCTTATGAATGATTTATGCATATTAATGCCTAGCACTACCCGCTTGTCCCCAGCTGGGGACATCTCCAGGCACCGAGGGCACGTGCCGTCTGCCCACCTTGCCGTGGTACCCTGCATTGCCCAGGAAACCCCACAGAACAAACAATGCCCATGCTGCACCCCTGTGCCTGCAGACCCAGGAAACCCCACAGAACAAACAATGCCCACGCTGCACCCCTGTGCCTGCAGACTGAGGTGACCCGGTGACACCCTTGTGACTCAGGTATTGCCCTTGCCCCTTCCTTGCCTCAGCCCTGCCCCTGGGCAGTTGCTGCTCTCAACCACGTCACAGCACGTGCCAGCCTGGGTCACATCTTGGGACATGCCAGCTTGGGTCACGGCACAGCACGTGCCACGCCTGGTCACATCCAGGGACACACCTACCCCGCTCACACCATGTCCCCACAGTGGGCAGCGCCGCAAGGCTGGGGTGGAAATTCCACGCCCTGCTCGGCTGGACGCGTCCCAGCACTGCCTTGCACCCCGGCTCCCACTTTGGCTGCCACAATCCCAGACCCTCAAGGGCAGGCACAGTATATATTTGGGATCATTTTGTGCAGCACCAACACAGTAAGTAATGTTCTGTGAAGCACCTGGTAGCGTTTGGTAGCCTAAACCAGAAACGAGCCCCAAGCACCTTTTCCTGGGAATGGCTGAGATGCTGTCCAAGCGCAGTTCTGCCCGCCCCTCTCTCTGCAGACAACCCCCTGCGCGAAATAAGGAGAGTCCCAATGAGCCCACACACCACCTCATTTCTCCTTAGATGGCCTCTGCCACCAAAAACTGTCTCTGAGTTGTTTGCTTAGAAGAAAATTGTACGTAGATCTTCCACAGCTATTGCTTCTTACCTGAGAGCGAGTTTGTGGGGTTTTAATATTCGTTGAGTTGCAGAGTTTGGGGATCACACGTTTTCCATATTTTATTGGATTTTTAACCTTATCCTATGACATCTGCACTCGCTGCTGCTCTGACCTACTTAGTGAAGTCAAAGACACTGAAGATTAAACTGAGCGATCCAGTTCAGCATATACTTCTAATTTCAAGGTCCTGACAGAATTCATTAGTTTCTAATAATCATTTCTTGCCATTCAAAAACTAATTCGAACTTTGCATTCCAAAATACCTTATTTACAAAATAAATTCATTTTGTTTGCCTGAGAAGGTAAAATCTGTAAGCCCAAATAACTGAGCAGCACCTGAAATGTATACAGGATTTTAACAACACCGCTTATTAACCGATGCTAATGTCTCCCAGTATACAGCATGGCGTGCCACAGTCCCCCTAAAATTTACCTTAACTGTCGTGAAAAGATCTGCCTGCTTTTTTTTTTTTTTTAAGGAATGCTTTGCACTGCGTCCCCATTTCAAAACCAGAAAGAAAACAAGTCATAGCAGACTTTCTCTTGCAAAATGAATTTGTCAAGCTCTGCTGCGTTTTGCTGAAGTGTAAGAAACTTAAATAAAAGTGATCCTACAGCTAAGAAGCTGGCTTCAGGGCAGAGACTAGTGGGGATTTCTGTGAGTATATTTGTTCTTCCTAAATGTGGAGGTGTGAGTAGGTTTTCTTGTTACCAGAGGAAATCATTAATGAGTCTAAGACCTTCCAAGGCTGATCTTTTCCCTTCCTATTGCACTATGCGGCTAATGTTTTGATAACAGTTTGCAGATACAACTGGAAATAACTTAGGAAACGACTTTACAATTTTGAGACAGCATCAGGGCTCTTCCCTTTATTCCATTACCCTTATATAGATAGATATATATATACACACACATATATATGTATGTCAAGCTTTTATAGCAAATGAAAACTGCCCGTGCTTAACAGTTTGCAGGAGTGCTCATGCAGGGCTTGATGCAGAGCCTCTCCCCATCCCAGGGGCAGGGGTACAAAGCTTCTGAAAATCAGGCACAAGGTTTTCAGGTGAGTCCTGGACACCAAATATCTGTGAACACCTTTTTGCCTTGATAATAAAATGCTGGGGTTATAACAGTGTGTTTCTCTGGTATTTCATACCTTGCTTTGTGCTTCGGAGAGTACAGTCACACTGTTAACACTGCATTTTTCTGGCTTTTAATTCACATTATGAACCTATCACCAAAAAACCTCCCGAAATTATTGCATAACTGTGGCCAAGGCATTAATGTGTGAAAAGCAGTTGCTCTCTGTGTAATACTTTTCTGTATCTGTACTGCTTATGTGCAAGCTGGGAGAGTTTTTTGCCGCATCTGATCTGCGCCAAAGCAGCCTGTATAATCTGCTGTTAATATTTGGCGGGGTTTACGCTGCCGTGTGGGAGTTTGCACATCTAGTTCTCAGTGACCCCTTCAGACACAGGCGCAGACCTGCTCTGCCACGACACAGCTCTCCGTATTTGTGAGGATATTTGCAGATATGCTTTGCTGGGTAATAAAATATAATTAAAAATGTGCAAAATTAATGCCTGCAAGTTTTTATTCCTGGCGGTAAAATCCACTTACTAAAACTTCAGCATTTTACTGAGTGAGAGATTTGTGCTAAAAATGCTTTTCTGCAGTTTTCTCAATGAAATTCCCGAGGTGATGGATTTATAGATGGCTGAATAGTGGTTAAAAGAAGAACGCACACAATCAACATAAATTACTAGTATTAAGTGAGTGCCAGATACTGGGGCAGTCTTTATTACTTTGGAGTATCTCGTATCAGTAAAATACAATTGTTTCATGTAACATGGGACAAAAGTCATTTGCAAAACAGCATATCGAACCCGAGTCCAGTTCATTCCTAAGCTCTGTAACGCAAGGGCTGCTTTGCTCTGTCGTTACCGTAACCACGCACCCATTAGATGTGATACGTAAAGATTTATCTTAACCAAAAGTCAGTGACACCCATGGATGTCACTTTGTAATTAAGATACACATCCCTCAGCCTGCAGAGATTCAGGCGGAGCCTTTGCTCTGCGTACAGCGGGGAAGCTCAAAACCCCAGTGAAATCACTTGCCAAAGCACATGCAGAGTATTTTTAGGAGCAGGGTCTGCAGAAGCACCTCTCCAGGACCGTCACCACACTCCAGCAAGCACTGTTCGTCTCAGGGACAAATTACAAATAAATTGTCTTAAAGCCTGCCTGGGCCACCCTTGCGCTGTCGGCAGCGGCGGCAGGTTTCGTCCCACGCTGTCAGGCTGAGATGGAACGGCAGCACCTCCTGTCCAAACCAAACCTATCTGGATCTGTGGGACCCACAAAGAAGTGCCAGCCCGGGGTGCCAGCGGGTGGGCTGTCTGTGGCTTAGAGCTCACGAAAGGCTCTGCCTATGTTCCCTTTGCATCCTTTTCCCCCAGGGATTAGGGGCTCTGGAAAGTTTTCTGTGTTAAAGAGAGCTTGCCATACGTTTTAGGGGAAGGGCAAATCGCACAAATTGGAGCTGGCTTATGTAGCTGCCCCCTCCTGCTAAACAGCATATTTCTGTCTGTGTTTGACTGCGTTTTTCTACTCCATCTCCTTCTGGTCTACATAATCTGTCAATATTGGGTTTCCTTTCATTAGGCTTCCCTCTCTCTTTACCATCTATTCTTCCTCACTGATGGTTCCTCTCTTTACCACGGCTTTTTTTCAATGGTTTGGTTTTATTCTAACTGAAACAATTAGACTGGTATATAAAAGTAATGAATTTGGTTATACTTATTTACTGTAAAGCACACTTTTTGTATCAGCTTCATTCTTTGGATAATAAAATGTAAAACTCCCTTAATTTTACATCCTTTTTTTAACTTGCTTCAGGCATGGGCTCCAAGAGACATGCATGTAACATAGATGCTTAATTTACTCCCCCAAATATGTAAAGAATATGGCTGTGTGCAGTAAACCTCGCTAAGGGCATGGCTGAGACAAGTAAAAAAACCCAACAATTATAAAGCTGCTGGAAATGCCTTATTTTCTAAGTATTTCAACCCGTACTGATGTTCCTGAGCCTCCATTGCACCCTGATAAATTTAAGAGCCTGGGACACACTAACTCACAAATGTGAGCTGCGTGTTTGTGCACAAACTGTACGGCAGATTTTGAAACAACCGTGTGGGGATGTTACGGCTGTTAGTCAAAATCCGACAGTAAAGGGGAGATTTCTGTTTAAACAGGGGGATTCAGAACGTGACTCAGAGCGAAATCACGCAGCATACTGGAGCCTCATGAAAAACTCTTAGAAAAACACATTGTCTGGAAAACCTGGACGTCCAAGTGCAAAATTTGCAATATCTGAGCGATATCTCTTTCCTTGTACCTGCAGATTGTAGATCGAGTAAGTGATGCCTGCTGTAAAGCACCGAGCAGCAGACAGGGAAACAGAGGGCCACAGCTAAACTTCCATCGGCCTCAGAGAGACTAAGCTTCCCTCCGCGCAGCTTTAGTCTCTGGTTTTCACATCTAGGTGTAAATCTGGCTTTGGGCTATGATGCACAATTCTGCCAGATGTGGTTTGTCCTGATCACATATTATTTAGATCACTATGGATCTCTGATGCATGTAGCCATTGCTCTGTGTCCACTAACTCTTTGTATTTAACACTATCAGTTTTAAAGCAATTTATACCCAGGCCTGAGCCCTCTTACCCCCCAAAACCCCACTATTACTGGTAGTCATAAAACGTAACAAAATCTTACAGTCCTGAGTTTTCTTGCATGTCCTAATAGTCCCACTGATTTTACTATTCATGGGATTTTTCTCATCACTCTATTTATTATTAACTGGCTATGTGTACCTGCAGAAATGCGTAGCGAAACAGCAGCAGCAAATATTCTAAAAGTACACCTCCAGGAGAGGCTGTCTCCCTGCCTACACACACAAACACACATGCATGCATATCTGTGTCTCTCCATCCCAGTGCTTGAATCAGAAATGGATGGTTGTTGCTGCAAAAACAAACGTAGCACAGCAATGCCGTAATCAAACGTACGCTCGGACACGTTGCCGGAGGTAGCAGCAATTCACCGCCACATCAAACCCATGGCTTCGGCTTCCTTAAGAAGCCTTTCTCACACCAGAACACATAATTAGTGTTTCACTGTGCCTTCCCACGTGGTGATCTGAAACCGCTTCGGTAAAATGAAGCAACCTATCAATACTGTATCTATTGCAGATGAGACGTCTACAAATACAGATCAGTGTAATCCAGTCATTGATTTTAGGATTCTCAGTCCTCCACGGACTATGACAAATCTATACATTGTCCCTGAGTGACAGGGTTTGCTTTTGGCTTTCTGATTTCGTTGGGGAAATCATGCAAAAGTTAATGTAAGCGGAGAGTAGCCCAGCTGAGGAGGCTCAGGACAACGTGTGGTCCTTCAAAACCCAACTGTAGTGCACACCACTAATTAACAGCCAGCCACTTGCAGACAAACCAACACCATTCCCTTTTTTAAGACAAGAAAAGGAGAACCCTTTCGATATTTGCAAACACTCCTGCTTTGCACCAGATTTGCCTTGTTTTGGAATCCACTCGTACTGTACAAGCGTAGATACCATTCCAGATCAGGTTTGGTGACGTGGTGATGTGAAAGAAGCATTTGGCTCTCAGTGCCAATCAGCAAACCTTTGTAAGAATGGACATACAGAAACAAACCCTGTCCTGCTGTATCTTTATCTGGAGTTTGCATGTGTACTGTTATCCCTTTGACATACTTGCCCCACAGCAGATTGTACACGGGTAAATATGTCCTTGTGACAGAAAGAGGGATTCTGCTCCGGAGAGACCCAGAAAATTGAGGGGCCGTGTCTATAGGTGTGTGAATGACACACGCCCCGAGTCCTCCGAACGCACGCACTTACACAATGTTTTATGTAACTGAACCTGGATGCAATGCAAAGGTTTGCAACTCGCTGGCTAAGGACAACGAATAATTTGCTGAAGAAAGAAAAGTTCCTAAAAAATCTCGCATTTCTCAGTTTTAAACTCATCAGGAAAAGTAAAAATGTATGAAGAAATGTTCAGATTTCAGCTCATCTTTAAGATCTAATAATACACACACAAGACCAGGTATTTGGGTATTGCACTGAAAAATCGCGCAAAAGGTACACCCTGAAATTACTAGGAATTCCCACAAATAGCCTGGATATTGTCCCCAGGGTCTATTTCTGTCATTCCAAACACCACAGCAACTTCAAGTTTTTCCCACTTACCCTAAGAAGAATATATCAACATATATTCTTTCATTACCCAAATTGCAATCTATTCCCAAACCTGACTGGAAAGAACACGCTGGCAGAGGTGCAGAACGGGCAGTTTTCCAGTCTCCATGTAAAGCCTGAAATATCTGACCTGCTACGGATGAAGCTGCTACCACTGGGCAAGGCATACCCCAAATGCAATGCCTAACACAAATGTCTAACAGGGACTGAACTCCAAAATATTACACCTTAAAAACGTGACATCGCCATGCCCAGGAAAGTAGTTGTCAGTGCTTTTTGGAAGTGTTAAATTTGCTCCTGTTCTGCTTGGAGAGAGTATTTTCTCACCCTTTGTTTGCTATGATGATGTGTTACTGAGACAATCTGCCTTTGAAAATGGAGAAAAATTACAATATCCCATCCAACACACGTTTAAAAACGTGGCTTCACAAAGTGCATGACAGCCCTGCAGAAGGATTTTCTGGTCACTTAGACTGACCTGCAGAGCTAGGTTTTGCCGCTGTGAATCACGCAGACGTTCCCAACTCATGACCCTTCGCAGACAACAGTGGCTCAGAGAAACTCCAAGGAGCAGGCTCTTCCGCGCCGGAAAAGGCCGACATTATTACATCTACTCCACACCTCTGAAACGGCTAGTTTATGCAACATCATTACTGCATGAAATACGGTTCACACGTGCATAGCGATCGTGGCCGTGAGATACGCTGTTAAAGACGCAGACTCCTCCACATACTTCATTTGCTGTCTGCTTTCAGTCCCTACCCAATGTACTGGGCAGACCGCCAGAGTCACGTCATTCATATGTAAGACTGTACATTCTCCATAGGAAATAGCTATAATGACTCTCATTTGTCAAGAAAAAACTCAATTTTAGACTATAATAGGAAAAAAAATTGCTTAGTATTGATCATGAAAGAAGAATAGACGTAAAACCCGCAGTATTCAGTTATTGACATCAACACCATCATGCACTGTGCGAGCTGCGATTCCAGCCTAGTGACCGTATCACGTGGACCTGGGAATTTGTCCGTCACGTCAGCGAGCTTTGGATCAAACCTGTGAAAGCCAGAGCTGCATACACGGCTTTAAGTTTATATCTGGTGAGTCTTGCAACTCGAAAAAAAGCACGCCTCTCTTGCTTACTTGCTATGTAAACAAGTACAGACTCCGTCACCAAAAAGGGTCTGAGATTTACCCGGCAGAGCAGTGAAACATCTGTAGTCTTTCACATATTTCACAAAGAAACATTTGTCCAGTAACACGTCGCATCCTTTCTGAATGGCAACACATGGGGCCATAGGCAGAGCAATCAAATCACAAAGAAATGAAGTATTGTAGAAATCTAGATTCTATTTCTAGGTAGTCTACGCAGAATAGAAATATATTCTAAACATGTATTTATTTAAATAAATTTAGATTCCATATAAAATATAAATATAGAATATATATAGAATACAAATATATTTCAAGGAATCTTTATTCTATATTGGATCTGATCCAAAACCACTATTGCAATATGGTGTAAAAGTTTTTGTTTGCTGATATGCAAAGACATACAGAAAGTTTCTATGTAAATAAGCAGTATGAGCTTTTCAGGAGGATCTGTAATCTTATATTGACCGGTTGCATTAGATACATAGGTTTTCCTGGATAACATAGGGAATTTTCACAGGAACGTCGTTTCTAAACCTGAAATGATTCTGCATTTCCAATAGGAAATTTTGTCAGCAGGGTGACTTTTAGAAAGCAGGAAATGATAGCAAAATGCAGGGCTAAAATTTGAACAAATAGAGGAGCGTTATGTTTGCTCATTTTGAAACAAAGCGAGGGTCTAGGAGCTGTAACGTATCGCGCGTTGTGTCTGGGGAACCATACCTACTGACACTTGGCACTCATCAATCACAGTATTAGTGGAAACCCGGAGTCGGCTGACTAAGAGGCGTTCGAAGAGGTCTGTCCAAATAACTACCTTCCTGACACAAGGGCCCCGAGAAGCCAAGAGGAGCTGCTTATACTTCTCCACCCCGCGCTGGAAGAAATCCAGAAATTGGTAAGGAAATGGGTTAGACGCTCGCAGGGACCAGCGCTCCTCAGAAGTTAAAAAACGGTGACACTCTTAACAGAGGGTGTATGAAAGCGGGACGTACAGCTGAGGTCGGGTGCAAGGGGTGTGCGTGTGTGTTAATCTGCCTTTGGTCTGGGTCTACGTGAGCGGGAGGGAAGCCAGAGGCATGATACGGCCCCGCGTGCCTTTAGTCGGAGCATTCGGGGTGCCCGTGCACTGCGCCCGCGGTCGGGAGGGTCTCGGGGGGTGCAGGTGCAAGCGGTTGCAGGCAACAAGGGGGAACTCCGAGCAGCCTCGCACCCAAAGTCTCCTGTGTCCAATTCCACCTTCGAGACGTGCCCAAGGCAGCGCAGGCTGTGTTGCGGCTTGAAGGGGAGACAGCCTCGCCCCCCCATGTTAAGGCGCTGGCCGGGGTTTTGTTGTGCTTTTCCCACAGAGGTGGAGTTGGGAGAGGGAAAGACGAAACGTCCCAACTTAATTTCTTTTTAATGGTCTGATGGAGCGTCTGACATGTGAATCCTCACTGTCCCTGTTCTCCAGCTTGACTTCAATGACTCCTTTTAAGAAACAGCCTCCCCCAGACAGGGAAATTCTGCTACCTTGTCCAAACCTGCTCAAATACTTTGAGCTCCCAGTTACACATTTAGCACAGGATTTTGGCAAAAGACATACTTTGAACTGGAGGTAGACTTAAAACCAGCCCCTTGATTGTCAATGATGTCTTTATCCACTGAACCAGAACCGGGTTTCGTAAACCCTTACGCCTGTAATTTCTTGATCTCCTCCCGATGTGCCAGCAAACCAGGTCATTTTCAGACAGTTCATACGCCTGTATTCCTGCAGCCCTGCGATGTGCATTATAAGTAGCTTATCTGGAGCCATCAATGACCATGGATTACTGGGGCGATATTCCCTCTGGAAATCTTTGAGCCTACACTGCCTTCCCTCATCACAGAGGCGATCGGGTCTGCATTGCTTTGCATTCGCTCACCGAAGGGGCTTTACATTAACTCCAACTGGGGTTTTGCAGTTTTGCCTCTAAGCGGATCATGGGCAAAACGGGATGCTCATTTCCAGCGCCTGGCAGGGAAGGGGAGCCCTGCCATGGCGGCCGGGTGCCCCAGCGTCCCCAGGCCGGGGCTGGCTGTGGGGGCAGTGGGGGCTCCAGCCGAGCGTGCCCTTCACAGGGGCTTTGCTCCTTGTGACTTCTGCCCGATGCACGAGTCCTGACTGGAAATTAAAAGCCTGTCCCCCTCCTAGTCTTCAGGGGTACATTTCAGAGGCTCCAGCACTCGATAATTAACAACTTCTGTCGTTCCCCTCACTATTGCACTAGCTGTGGTATTTTTAAAGGTTTTTATTAAAAATTAATTTCTTTATTTTGTGGGAGACCCATCACTCAGTCACGTGGCTCCCTGTCATGTTTCTATCCTTCCTACTCATATTCGAGTTATGCCATCAAGCTAATATATTGTGACTGCTCTTCTCTCTTGTGACAAAGCCTTGCAGCTGCCTCCAAATCAATAGATGTCAAAGAAATATGAAAACAATCATGACAGAGAACTTAAATCCTGGCTAGAGTCTGCATAATAAAAAATGTGCTTCTGTTCTCAAGGCAGCGGATTAATTTATCCTAAAGTTTAGTCAAATTTTATTCCGGTACCTTTTTCCCAGCAGATAGAGCTACATCTGTTGGGTTTGTAATGTAATTTGTAATTACTGCCCTTCATGTGGTCCAATGCCTTGAACCATCTTTAATTAAAAGCATAATTAAGGGAAGATCTAAAGGAAGACAATTACCAGATGGTCTTTTTTTTAGAAACAGTTAGTTGCATTGAGGATGTATCCTGGTCCATTTCTGACTTGGATTAAAAGGCAGGCTGCCTCCTGCACAATCTGTGAGGCGAGAGGCCGAAAAGGGGCTCAGGCATCCCGGGCAGCGCCACGGCCAATAACTGCGAGGGAGGCTGGGGGGGGAACTGGAGGTGGGGCGGCCAGGGGGACGTTGGGCTGCTCTGGCTCTGTAGCATTCCCCAGGGCAGGTGAGCCCTGCTGCCCTCCTTCAGCCCAAAGTCCTGGCAAAACTACCCCAGCCAAACCCCCCCGTCACTGGGGACACCCTACGGCTCCTAGGAAATATTTTCCTGGCAAAAATAGTAAGTAATAGTAATAAATAGAAATAGTGATGATTATTAATAGCAACAATAACAGTAGCAGCAGCAATAGTAGTAGAAGTAGTAGTAGTAATAATAATAATAATAATGACAATAATAATAATGAACTGAGCCCCAGAACAACTTCCAAATATTAGTTATCACTGCTGCCCTGGGTGGGACAGACCCTGATGGGGGACCGTGCCTGCCCTTGTTCATCACTGAGGTTTTGGTTAACCCCCCGCCCTCCCGTAATGAGAAGCAGGGGTTAACTGAAACCTCCACTCAGACTGTGGGGCAGGGGCAACTCCACTGCTGCCCGGCTGCAGCAGCCACCCTGGCTTCTTTGGGGTTAATTTTGGGGTCACCCCTTGCCTCTTGGGGTAGTGTCCTTCCAGAAGAGACTCCGCACCTGGAATTTTCAAAGACGAGCATTACTAAAGGAGAAAAGGCGGGAGGGGATGGGAAATAACCCCGAAAATATGAATAATGCAACGAAGTGCAGAATTATGTGTGAGCACAAAATTTGTAGGGGCAGCTGGGCATAAAAAGGGGGGAGGAAAAAAAAAGGAAACCTCGAGCCGTGGTGTAATGTAAATTAAATTTTTGCTGTATTACTAAGATTTCATTATATGACTGTTCCTACTCAAAGTAAGGCAGCAATGAATTGTAATCATTTCAATTATCTTCAAGATAGTTTCTTTAGGACACAAGTTGTCAAAGATAAAAAAGTACATTCTTGCTGCTCCATGGGTCCATTTTCCAGACGGTTTGTCGTTCTTGCTGCATGATTTAGTCGCGGCTTTTTTGCATACTCCGGCTCTCCCACACACCCTCCGCGGGGGCGCGGACCCGCTCCCTCCCCACGCGGACCGGCCGCTCAGGGCTCCGCGCCCGCGGAGGCGGCGGGGCTGACCCTGCCCCAGCGCCCGCTCCGCCGCCATCCTCTTTAATTAACTTCGAACAACAGGTTTTTGGTTGGGTTTCCTTCTTTTTTTTTTTTTTTTCCCCCTCTTATTTTGGCTTCTCGCCCCCTCCCTCCCCGGAATATTTCCTGGCCCATTGCTCTGATAAAGAAATAGATGCGGGGGGGCGGCCCCGCACCTCGCCCGGCCGCGGGGCACCCGGGGCAGGATCCGGCCCCGGCCCCGCAGCCCTACAAATACTGTTTTCTCGCTGCTGATGCCGGTTGATTTGCAAGTGAGAGCTGCTCTCCACCGGGAAGGCGCTTAGGTCTCTTTAAGCGCAAACCAAATAACATTTAAATGCCTTTTTACTGCCGAGGCATTATTTATTTAAGCGGCCGTCGGAAATCACAGCAACGCGGGTCCCCGTTCCTCCCGCAATATTGTCCTCGCCGTTTTATTAGAGCGACCCGTTTAAAAGAGGCTCTTTCCGAATAAAAGAGCGCGTTTTCTCCCCATTATTCATATCTAGGGAGTCCCAGGCCTTTAGTACATTAAAAAAGCTTCAAAAGGACAATTCGCCATCCACAGATATTATATTTGTGAAATGTCCTTTTGTCGAAGCTTTTAACACCTTCTTATAACGAATCATTTGTTCTTTTCTTTTTAATTTTGATAGACAATTAGCCATCAAATATACACCAGTTGACTGTAACCGAGCATTAAACTAGCCTTTATTTAACGCTAATTTAGCATAGCTGCTTTGTTTAACTTTGCCATACAAGAACCAGGTTTTGTAGCAAAAAATAGGTGTAATTTTATGTGGGGCTTCATTTCTTTTGGCCCTCTACACAGCAAGCCCTCTCCTCTTTGTAACCCATTCTGCTGGGCAGAAACACCATTTCGGAGTGCCTAGCACCTGGAGTCTAGAAAAAATTAGCATTGATATAGATTTAGTTGAAATGTAATCTCTTAAATCTGTCCAAGATTCGGGGGGATAATTACACTTTCACTGAATTGCCAGGGGTCAGCGTCTCTGTGGACCTGAGGAGTTGATTTACTAACAATAGTGTTACATAAAAAATGGTGTTTGAGATTATAATGTTAATAGATGCAGTCACTGGGGAAAGCAGGCAGGCTACAACTAATTCGATGGAACTTGGGTTTTGCTTTACAAGGATTCAAATCACTTGCAGCATTTAATTTAGAGGAATGAGTTTGGCAGTAATTACAGCAAATGGAAAGGTCGCCTTAGAATATTAGTTATTTTTTTCCCAAGTTGGGACTCGGGGTTCGGGGGGGAAGGGTCCTTTTCCCCTGCCCCCGGCGATGAGCCGCGTTGCTGCAGCCCTGCACTTTTACCGCTCGTCACCTCGGACCCGGCAGAAACCCGCTCAGACAAAAGAAACGGGGATGACAAAATATTTGTGTAAGCGCTGGAGTCGCCCCTCGAGTGGGATCCGAGAGTTTTCGGGGGGAGCCGGGATTTCTTTCTGCTCCCGGGGGATTCTCGCCGGGCCGGGTCAGGTCAGCACCTCCCCGGGCAAAGCGCATCACGTCCTGGGTGAAAGCGCTCGGCAGTTTCGTTGGGTTTTTGGAGGGTCGCGCCAGAAGCGGGCTGGGCGGGGGGGGCTCGGGGCCGTGCCCCCGTGAGCCCGCTCCCTCCTCCCAGCGCAACGGGAAGGGCAGAGAACACCCAGAAACGCCTGGCCGAGGACTGGGTGGCCCAAATCCGGACACCGACCCACCTCGCCGGCCCCAGGGCACGCTGCTGGGTTGGATACCCCAGCCCGAACCCCAGTCCTTCCGCCATCGGCCACGATGCTCTGCTCCCCCCGCCCCCCCCCCCCCCCCCCGGCAGGAGAAGTCCCGCTCCTGGGCAGGACCGCGGTTTTTCCTCGCTGGGACCCCTGGGCCGGGCTGGGGAGAGCCCGGTCACGAGTGGCCGTGGGACGGAGCCGCCCTCGGGGGAGCGGGGCCGGGGCCGGGTGTGGGTCCCAGACCCGGTCCTGGCCCCTCCAGGGGCGTCCCGCGGGAGCTGCCTCCCTCTGCTCCCGCGGAGGGCCCCCTGCAGACCCCGCGGGCTGGGGCGGGAGAGGGATGATCCCGGCCCGGCCCGCTGCCGGGAGCCCGGCGCTGGCCGCTGTGCGCGGGTGCGGCAGAGCGCGGAGGAGCGCGCAGCCCGCCTGCGCCATCTCCAACCCCCGCCGGGAGCCATAAATCCCAATCAATTACCTACGGGACACGCTGCCGCCGTTTTGCAGCCCGGCCCGAGCGGGCGGCGGTTCATTAACCGGGGAGGTTATAAGCCGCGAGGTGATGCGCTACCTGCGCTGCGCCCCCCCACCCCGCGCCCACCTCCCTCCGCTCCGCGGCCGGGCGCGGACAAAGGCGGGCGGGAGCGGCCCCCGCCGGCTCGTCCCACGGCCCGGCCCCGGCGGCCGCCCCGGGAGAACCGTCCGCGGGGACAGGGCCAGCGGAGCGGCTGCCGGGGCGGCTGCGGGGCGTCGTCCCCGGGGCAGCGGCTCCGCTGAGCGCCGGCAGCCGGGGCAGAGCCGGCGCCGCATCCTCCGCGGCCCCCCGACGCCCCTCCGTCCCTGCCTGTTTATGGTTTAAGTCCACCCGATCTTATATGTAACAGCAATATATATGTTAATTGAAAACTTCTGAATTTAAAAAGGTTGTGACAAGTTATAATTTGTCTTGTCAATGTCTGGAATCCTTGTTTAGCTCTTTAGTTGTGTCTGCTGTGCGTGCCTGTCAGATAACAGCTTGCCTAACACGCTGCCTTCCTCTCTTATGGCACGGAAATGACAAATGTGCTGTTTTATCCATACAATTTATTTCATTATTGTTGCCAGCACGAAGCATCACAATCAATCATAAGGAAGTCCAGTTGGCAGGTGTCAATCTTGGTATGTTTTTGTACGTCTCAGTCTATATTTAATCCAATTACAAGGGTCATGGAGTAAGTGCAAATCCCCTTGTTACAACTCACATCTTATTCAAGATTTAAAGTAAAAAGTCAACTTGATCACATGGGTGCTTTGGGGGACCTCCGATACCTTTTGATATCTCGTCCCCCCCTCCCCAATTATGCAGAGATAGCGTTTTATTAAAGAGTTATCGCGGGTCGGTTGGGGTTTGGGGATTTTTTTTTTTCCCCGAGTGTTTGTGTGCAAATGAAGTATCTTGTTATTTTGCTAAAGAAGAGGGAGGCTTTAATGATGGGAGATCTTTCCGCTCATTGCCCTTTCAAATACAATTGTAGATCGAACTCAGCCTTGTCACGTTGAGGAAAAGTGAATTTCTAACATCCAGGACGTGCCTGTCGACTTTCAGCGAATTGCATCCAATCACCCCCAGGGAATTCAGCTAATGTCTCAGTCTAAACCGGGATGAGGGGAGAAAAACAAATCAAACATTGTCCGGAGTCACGCTTATTATGAAAATGTTTTAAAGGATAGAGAAGGGAAATAATTCAAGACAACTCAGAGTAAAGTTTTAGACAAATTAATAGCATTAGGAGTCCTGGGAAAAAAAAAAAAATAGAGGAAGCCCAGCCACAACATTAAGGTATAAAGAAATGATTTCTAGCTATGCATTTCTTTTTTTAAGCAAGAATATATTTTTTTAATCTTGAATATTTGGGGGAGGATGAGAAAACAAGGTTACGGCATTGAAAATAACAGTCGTCTTATACAGCCGGCTACAGTGGGATCCTTCACGAAGGGAAATGTTATCTTTCTGCTAAATTTCTGTCTTTAGGACGCTTCAGTTCACAGAAGTTTCTTGCAGCATCTTAAATTAAACCCACCCACCCACCCCCCACCCCCTCAAACACACACTCCCGCGCTCTAATCCCGCTTGTTAAAACAAGTTTCCAGCTCGCCAGGGCTCCCAGCCGGGGTGCCCGGAGTCAGCCGGCTCAGCTCGCCCTTGGCTACTGCTCGGGAGAAGGCTAGGTGCCACCGTTTACCAGGTTGCGGGAGAGCCTCGCAGGCTGCCATCCGCACAGCGGGCGGAAAGCTCTCGGAGCCTTATGTGGCAACACACAAAAAGCCATTTCAAGAATAACTCAGGTATTTTTTATTCGAAGAGATGGAACTATTCAGTTTCTATCAAATTGCGAGAGGGCTGAACCGACAGGACGAGAGGATAACAAAAAAAAAAAAAACCCACCCAAACAAAACAAGAGCAAAATTACATTTCTGCACCAAGGTTTAAACGCAATCCTGGGGGCGAAAGAGAAATGTTAGACAAGCAAAGAAGCGTGTGGGGGAAATGAAAAGAAAGTATTTAAAAACACATACCTTGGACAAGGGCAAAATATCCCAGCTAAAATGCTAGTCAAGTGTCTCTTTCCTTGAAAGCCAAAACCACGTTTCTATCGCAATATCATTCCTGTTCTAGAGAGTTTCCTTTGGTTTTTACCGTTTATTGTAGCTGGTCTCGGACCCTGCAGCCTGTGCAATGCCACAGTAAACAAATTGTTCTGATGTGCTTATTATTATTGCTCAAGTTCTGCTTGGATAGAGAATTAAAGCTCATTATTACAGTGTGTGTTGAGAATTGCTCAGTCTATGTGAACAAGGGGGTTTGGGGCATCCTCGGGAAAAAAAAAAAAAACCACACCATCACAACTTCGTACCGCGGTGTAAATCAAATATGTATAATGCTTATAAATTTGTAACACGTTGCCGTGCCCCTGCTCCTGCCCCTGCCCGGCGCGGCGGCGCCCGGCTCCTCTCCGCGCCCGCGGGGCTCTGCTCCGCGCTCAGCCGCGTGGCCACCTCCCTCCTCCGCGGCCCAGGTGAAGGCTGCGGACTCGACAGAAGAAAATAATAACGGGGACACACAGAGACGCGCGGGGGTGTCTCCCCCTCCCTCTTTCCCCGGCACCGCTCCCTGCCTGAGCCACCCGGCGGGGCGCGGGATCTCCGGGCGCTGCGCGCATGGACACCCCCGCGCTACGCGGGGTGAGACGTAGCCTGTCCCGGGGGGAGAGCCGGCCGGGCCCGGGGTCCTGCCTGCCTCCGAGCGCAGCGGTCTGCACTTTATTTTTTTTTTTCCCCATCCTTTTCATTTTATTATTATTGTAATTTATTTATTTTTTCCCTAAGCCGCTGCGGCGATCTCCCAGCCAAACACGGACTCTGCTCCCGACGCTCCCCCACCTTCCCGCTTCCCTCTCGGGGTTGGTTTTTTTTTTTTTTTCGGGAGATAAAGAGGCGAGCAGCGCGCTGGCCTGGCGCGGGGGCTGTTTGCCCGCCTCCGCCGGGGCCTGGCCGGGCAGACTTGGCTTCACGCCTGAGCAGTTTCTGGAGAGCGGCGCGCCGGAGAGCGGGGCGGCAGCACCTGGCCCTGCTTCGGGAGCCATCTCCTGTTATTGACAGCCAGATAAGCAGGCGGGAGCCGTGGTGTTTCCAACGCTTCCCTGGAGGACCCTGACGGGTTGCAGGGAACCCGCAAACCCCTTAATGGCAACGGCTCCAAACGCGCCGCGAAACCCCTTCCTGGCAGCGCCGACGGCTGCCCGTCGCTACCTGCCAACGAGCGGGACTTACGCGGCCCGGCCGCGTAAGAAGGGGTCACCTGGGGTGTGAGCCGGGGCGGCCGCCTGGTGCCGGCCCGCAGAGCCCTCTCTCCCCCCCATCCCCGTCAAAGGCTCCTTCTAATGCATCTGGCAGCCCCCGCCTCGTCCCAGGCAGGCGGCAGGTTCATGAAACATTTAAGTGCAGTTCAATAAAACTATCGGCTGCGGGGGGGGGGACACACACACATACACTCTTCGCTGATAAATTATTTACCCTGACAAGTGTGTGCAAATAACGGCCTCTCTCCTTCCTTCTCTAATGGGAGAGGGTGCGGATGGGGAGAGCGGAGAGCCAGGGCAGGACCCGCCGGGCCCGGGTTACTCGGGGGGGCCGTCGGGGCGCAGGCAGGTCAGCACCCCGCTACCCCCCACCCGGGGCGGCCGGGACCCCGCTCTGGGTCTGGGCCGGGTTGGGGGGTGGGGGTTGTTTCTTTTTACCCACGCACGAGTGTCGCCCTGCGAGAGCGTTTCACAGGGGAAGAAGCCAAACCTCAGCCTAAACCTCAGCCTGGGAGGCCGGGGACGGGCGCGGCTGGAGCGAGCCGTCGGGTCGCAGCCCCCGTCCGCCGGCAGCCAGCGGGAGGAGGCAGCACCCACCGCCGGGGCCCCGGGCGGGGCCGTGCCGTGCCGTGCCGCGCCGTGCCCGCCGTCGGGGCGGGCGGTGTCCGGACTCGCGCCGTCCGCGCTCGTGTCGCCTAAAATGTCTCATTAGCTAACTACTGTCCGCCGTGACGTCACCGGGGCGGCCCAGCCAATGGGGGAGGCGCTGGCGTGGATATTAAGGGAAAGTTAGTGCAAAGGCAGCACCCCTCTTTTGCTGTCATTGACATTTAAACTGTGTGGCAGGTTCTTGCGTGGAAATTGGCGACCGGAGCCGCCAGGTACCTCCTCCCGGCCGCGGGACCTCCGCGCCCGCTGACAGGTAACGTCTCCGCACGCCGCACTCCCCCCCTCCTCACCCTCGGCCGCTCCTTGCCGCCGGCCCGACGGGGGTGGGGGGAGGGCCGGGCACCCCCACCCCGGGCACCCCCACGCCGCGGGGGCAAGGCGAAGGGAGCGGGTTGGAGCCCCGCACAACAGGTGGGGGGGTGGGAGGGAGCGGCTCCGGCCGCTGCCCGCCCGTCGGAGGGGGCGTCCCGGGGTGGAGGAGGGAGGCGGCCGGCGGTTCCAGCCGCTTCCCAAACTTCCCCCCCCGCCCCGGCCCGGGCGGTGCAACCCCCTCCCCCTCTGTGACCCGAGCCCCTCTCCCTCGCCGTTGCCCCTCTCCGGTGGCGGGGGCAGCTGCAGGTTACCGCGCCCACCCGTCGGGGAACCCGCTCCGCGCCCCCCGGGCCCAGGCGCAGCCCGCTGCCGGCTGGGGCCCCAGCCCCCTCCCCCCCCCCCGGGCCGGCTGGACGGGGCGGGAGCGGGACACGGAGGGTCCGGCGCGGCGAGCCCTCACACCCTCGCGGAAGGGCGCGGAAAGGCGGCCGCCGGCGGGGCTGCGGAGGGGCGGCGGGCTGTCGTCGGGGGCTGCGTCTCAGGCACCGTTCCCTGCGTAACGCCGAGGGCTCGCCGGTCGCCCTGCTCGCACTGGGGAAGGTTCGGTAGCCGAGAGGCGACCACCTCTCACCCCCCAAACTCAGGCTTTCCTTCCCGGCCCTGCGTGCCTCTGCTAAATCAGGGCGTCAGTGGGAAAGAGGGATACCCTGGAAAGGTCGTTTTTCCTCCGAAAACAGCACGGAACAAAATATAAGCGTAAAACACCGCTTACCTGTCCTCGAGCATCTCCAAATATTCCTTACGCTGCGTTAGAGGGAACGCTCCCTGTGATGCTTCACTATAATATACCGGTAAATGGACATTCTCCTTCAGTAATAAATCAAACACCATCTATCTCAGATCCTCCTCCCTAATTAGAGATGTTTATTGGAGATGGTGTTTATCCAGCTGTCATGCCGAGAAAAAGCTGTGACATAATTACCTCTGACCAGATAGTCTTTTATATGCATATCTCGATGACATATAAAGCAATCGGTTTGCATTAAAAATGACAAGATCAAATGTTGATTTTAGCCGATATAATAATATTTCTGGTCATTAAATTAATTGAAATTCAACTTTCCGGCTCCCCAAATTATGAAGCTTGCGATTTGAAGTCCTTTTTTTTTTTTTTTAGGAATTAAATGAGCGGCTCCACCAAAAGGCTGGGCAGAGGGACACGTACCCTGCAAACTTGCCGCGATAAATCAAATATGCCAGTAAAAGAGAGCGAGCCCTCCACCCCGCCGCCTAATAACACAGTTGACGTGAATGCGAGGAGTTTCTCTACCCTCGTGCTTGGCCAAATTTAGGTTTCGCTGCTAATTCGGGAGGCCAGGACAGCCCGAGGTGGGGGAGAGGCGAGAGCGGGACCCCTCCTTAACCGCGTTATTTTTAAACCCCGCACCCCGGCGGGGCCAGCGCGGTGCCGTGCCCGTTCACTCGGTTCCGTGGCGTTGGCAGCGCCCGCGCAACCATCTGCGCGGGGCTGCGAGCGAGCCCTGATAAGCTCCGAATTACGCTGTAATTGAAAATATATTTTTGGGAAAGGCTGGTTTTACAAATATCAAGGGTGTAGGCTTTTGATCCTTTCTGCTGCCTGTGTTCTCCAGTTGCTAATAAAACTCGCATTGAGCTCCTTAGTGGCTTGATTAACAGGCAGATTAACTGTTACTGGGGTTTTGAACAGCTTGTCCCAATCAATAGCATTTAAAAAGCCCGTCAGGATGCGCTAAGCTTCCACACCCCCCCCTCCCCTTCTTTTCTGAAGGCTTTTCGAGCGGGTCCGGTTGCATGACACTTTTCACATATATATAATCAAAGGCTTTCGCGTCCAGAAAGATGTATATTCGTCTTCCAGTTTCAGAGCCCCTTCGGCAGAGTACCAGAAAGCCTTTTTTTTTTTTTTCCCCCTCCTTTTATTTTTATCCTGCCACACAAAGCTGTGCCTTATGCGAAAGGCCAACATGAAAGAGGTTAAACCGATCCCAAACTTTTTGCAGATTGTTTATAAACTAGAAAAGCTCCACTTAACTCAGTGTCCTGTGCATTATGGGTTTCAAACACTGTCTCTACATATACAAATAGGCATTAAGTGTCCTGAAGGCAAAAGCATTGTAGTCTAAGACGTCAGGATTTGTGTATCTCTTCAGTTTTAGACCGAACTGGACAAGAGGACTTTAAGCATTTTTCTGGGTATTAAAAAAGGTAGTTTGCAGCCCAGATATTAATACAACGAGACGATACCGGAGTCTCTAACTCAGCACTTTCTGCTTTCAGCACCTAACAAAATACGAAAGGGAAGCAAACGCTGCTGCTTTACACAAAGCAACACGCAGGCACGAGATCATGTAAAAAAGTGAAAATTATTTTAATTTAGGAAAACAAACCAAAAAGAAAGCGCCTTGCTATACATAATAGTTACTTACCTTTTAAAAAAAAACCCTTTTTTATTACGCCCATTTTTTTTTTCTTTTTGTTTGGAATAGTTTAAAGGGGGGAGGAGGAGAAAAAACAGATGCAGAAAAATGCCAGTTACAATAATCCCGTGCGGATTTTGAAGTAAAAAAATCTTCAAAGGGTGTCTAAGTCCATGCCGAGAGCCACGGCCGGGGCCGCGGGGTCCCACGGGCCGGGCGCAGCCCTCACCCGTGGGAAGGGGAAGGAGGGGGGATGTCTGCGCTCGCAGGAGGGCAGGGGTTTTGGGAAAGGGGATCGCCAAGCACCTCACAGCAGTGCTTATCCTCTCGCCTAATTAAAAAGGCGAGCGGAGCATTTTTAAAAGTCGAAAAATCACTTCCCTTAAAGAAAAAAAAAAAAGGGGGGGGGGGGGGGGAGAGAGAAGGAAAGGGAAAACCGGGGAGGGCGGCAGCCTTCTGGGAAGGGCAAGTGGCGGCTGGAAAGCTGCTAGGTGGAAAAAAGGAAAAAAGGGCAGAAAAGCAGGCATTTCCTTTGGAGGGATCCAGGCACGGCAGTGCCGGCAAGTCCCCTTTCCCTCGGCCGGGCACCGCTGCCGGGGATGGCCGGGGGCGAGGGGGCGGCCGGGAAGGGCGCGGCGGCCGGGGCCGGGCAAGGGGCAACCCGGCCGGGGGTGGGGATGGAGCCGGGCCGGGCCGGGCCGGTACCGCGCAACCCTTCCGCGGGCGGAGGTAAAATGGCGGCGCGGAGCCGGGGCCCGGACCCCGCGGAGCTCCGCGTCGGGACAGACCCCGGCTCCGCGGGACGCGACGGGGCGGGCGGCTCCGCGCGCCGCTGCGCGCACACGCGCGAGCACCCACGCGCTCGCACGGACACGCGCGGCCCCCGGCAGCTCGCTCGGCTGCTCTTTCTTCCTCTCAACTTTCGCTCGGGGCTCCCGCTCCGCCGGCGCCCCCCGCCCCCCCCCGTGACGTCACCGCCTTCACCCCTGCCCTCCCTCCCCTCCCCGCCCCGCTACTTTTTTTTTTTTCGGCTGGGGTTGGGGCGGGGGGGGGCGTTAAAAGTTTTGGGGGGGGAGGGAACACAAAGCCCGCTGCGCCCGAGGGGAAAATAGCAACAAGATTCCGGCTGCTTTATTCTGGCGAGGAGGCGTAAGAAGGTGCTAATCCGAGGGATGGCTAATTGAGAGCTTGTAAAAATGATATTTGCCTGCGATTTCGGACAAAGTGGTTTCTCTCTTTTCCCCATTTAACGCCCCGTGGACGAGAATTTTGGAAAGATAAATAAAATCACTCATTTGCTAGAGGGGGAGTGCAACAAGACAAAAAAAAAAAAAAAGGCAAGAGGGAAAAACAACCCCACCAAAGCAAAGCCCACGGCCAGGACTGCCTTCACTCCAGAAAACGGACTAGATCCCAGCTTTCGGAATCCCTTTGGAGCCTCCGAGATTTGGGCGAGCTGACATATCGCAGCCTCTTTCTCTCGCCTGCAGGATGCGTGCGGCGGGACGCCCGGCCTCGGCCACCAGCTACTAGGAGGGCAGCGGCTCCTTCGCGGGACGGCCCCCGCCCTGGAGGGGGGACAAGCGGCACATCGGTTCGTACTTTCTCTTGGCCCTCCTTTCGGGTCTCTTCCTTTCGCCCTGAAAGCTCTGCTCGACGCCCCTGGAATGATGTGTGACCAGGGGCGGGTTAACTGAGTGGCAGCTGATACTTTGGAAAGTTGGGGGGGGAGGAGATGAGGCGAGCGCGGGGAACAGGGGGCTGCCGGGGGAGGGAGGGGGGGGTGATCTGCCCAAGCCCCTGGTTTTGGCAGAGCACCCCTTGGGGTCCCCCGCTCCTGCCCTGCCCTTACCTTCAGGGGAGATCCCATCACACCCAAATGCTCCCGTGTGTCCATCGCGATGCTCGGCTCCGTTCCTATAAATATGCAGGGGGTGGGGGTGGGAGGCAGACCCGCAGGGTGACTCAGGCCTGGACCAGGCCGGCAGGAGCCGAGGTGGGCCCGGGGAAGATGCCCCCTCGCCGTCGCAGGTGGAGCCGGGCCGGGCAGGAGCGCCGGCGGCTCTGCCTTCCCCGCAGCCTCCGAGGAAGGGACTTCGCTGGGCTCGGTCCCGGCTTCCAGGGAGAGACGGGGAGAGGCTGCCCGCCCCAGCCCCTGCCTCCCAGGGCCTCCCGGCCGGGCGCGGAGCGGGGGGTGGCCGTCGCGGCACCCCGGCGTCGAGGGAAGGGGAAGGGAAGGAAGCGGCGGAGGGGCAGGCAGCAGTCTCTTAAGAGCCCATTTTGTGCTATTAGGGAGCTGTGGCAGCTTCTCGGCGGGACCGGGGATGACAGTGCATGACGGCCGGGCAGCCCATTATCCCGCTCCCATTGAGGCGCCCTTTCACTCACATGCAAACTCCTTGGCAGAGTCGTTTGTCTCCTCATTGTACTTTATTTAAGAATGCAATGGTTGTCAGGGCTCTTATTCAATTTCAAGATACTTTATTGATGAGCTTTGACTTTTAGCACTTTTCACATGTCAAGAGAAGTCAAGTGTATGCGGCTACGACTTCATTTTATGCTTTGCGCGTTCATACCCTCCACTTTCCGCGGTGGCTCTTGGAATTTCTTTTTCCTGTCACTTCTTCTTCCCTTTCTTTCCCCCAAGGCTTGTTGGTGTTGGTTGTTTTTTGTGTGGGGTTTTTTTTTTTTTTTTCCTCCCGTGCAGACCCCCTCTCCCCTCCCCCCTGGACCACTCGCCATAACCGATTGGGACACCCTGAGCTTGGACTGGTGCTCCCAGTGTAACCTTAAATGCATGCGCTGAGGGGTTGCTTTAGAGTTTACTGAGGTGTGTCTTAATAGTCCGGCATTCAACAAATGTACTTGTGGTGTGTGGTCAGAGCAGCAAAGTCATTTACTTACTTTCCCCCTCGAGTTTCTGGCAGCCAGTGAAGGGGCTCCCTTTGCAAAAGGCGGGAGGGAGGGGGGGGGGGAAACCCCTCCAGCGCCCGGGCACAAAGCGGCGGCACTGCCCAGCGTCCGGCCGCTGCCCGCGGGACCCCCCCCCCCTCTCCCCCTCTCCCCCTCCAGCTCCTTCGTGGGGTCTTAAAAAAAAAAAACAAAACAAAACAAAACCAAACCAAACCAAACTCAAAACAACAACAGAAAAAGCCACACCAGCCCGGCAGCCCTTAGTCAACAAACGGCACGTGGGAGAAGTTTGTGAGTGTTTGGTAAAGGACTCTTCAGGCCCTTTCACAAGAGCCCTCAATACACAAAGTAAATGGTGTATTTGCTCTGCTCTTTCCCGGCCGGGCAGAGCCGCCCGCTGCCCGGCGCGGGGTGCGGGGCAGGGGGGCTGCCGGCCTCGGGGAGCTCCGCGCGATTCACCGCCGACAAAGCGCCTGTCTCCCAAATATTTATGTCTTTACCATTTGAATGTTATTTTCCCCTTATCTCCATTGTCGGACCGGAGCGAACTGTTTAAATGCAAATTGACCTTTTCCCTCACACCCCCCCCCCCCTCCTCCTCCTCCGCCACCCCCGGCCCCCTCCCCCAGCCCGACCTGCGAACGCGCCGGTCCCCGGAGCCCTGCGCGGCGGCGGCGGCGCGGGGGGAGGCCCGGCCCGGCCCGGCTCGGAGGCGGCGGCGGCGCGGGGCCGGCGGAGCCCCGGGGCCGGGCCGAGCCGAGCCGGGCGGCGGGTGCGGGGCCCGGGGAGCCGGGCCCAGCGCATTCATATTCAAACGGCTGGGCCAATTGAGCCGTGCCGGGCGGCGGGCGGCCAATCGGCGGCGGGGAGGCGCTGGCGTTGCTTTGCATAAAGCAATATTTTGTGTGGGAGCGAAGGGAGCATTTGCATGTTGCGGAGTGATTAGTGGGTTTGAAAAGCCAGCCCCGGCTCCGCCGCATTTCCCGCTCTGGTTAAGGCGCAGGGAGGAAGTGTTTTGCTGGAAGATGATGACAGAGGTCAGGCTTTGCTAATGGGCCAGTGAAGAGCAGTGGAGGCGAGGCAGAGACCAAGGCACACATACATTAATACACTTGAACCATCACCAATCAGCATAGGTGTGCTCTGTCTCTCTCTCCCCACTTCACTCACACACTCTTTTATCTCTCGCTCTCCAGTCACTGACAGCCCATTTTATTGTCAATCTCTGTCTCCTTCCCAGGAATTCAAGATCACACAACCAGCAGCTTCAGTGGAGAAAAACTATTTTGCTGGCAACTCTTTTTAAAGCACCATCATTTCAAATCAGTGCGCTCTTAAACTATTGACAGGAGCTTTGACAACAAGACAGGATGCCTCATAAAGGTGAGTCTGCTCATTTCTTCTCCCAACTTCTCCCTCCTTGCATTTTAATATTTAGGCAGGGCTCTCGCTCTCTCCTCCTCTCTTTCTCTCTCTCTCTCTCTCTCTCTCTCTCTCATATTCCCATTTGCATTCCGGAGAGCTTCCCAGGGAACTTTCCAGCCCAGGAGCTCACAAACTTTCCGCCTTTCACATAAGCCCGTGTCCTCTGGAAAAGCTAAAGCATCTGACTCGGAAACCAATGCCAACACGAGCAGCAGTAATTCCCACGCAGCCTCTGCTGGGCACGGAGACCACAAGCGCCGGTGCCTGTGTTGCCGATGCTACCGGTACCCCCACGAACAGCCTCGTAGGGCCGGCGGGGCCGGAACTCGGGTCGGGGCCGCTCCTGCCGCCCCGGGCGGCCGTTCGAGGAGCTGGACACGGCCCCGACCCGGGCTCCGGCCCCACGCCACGCCGCGTGGGAGGGAGGGAGGCAGGGAAGCGGCGCCTCGTTGCCCCGGGGTCGGCCTCGTCCGCGGCTCTAGCTTTGTGTTCCGGCGGTCTCGGTTAGGGAAGGATCACCCGTGATCGTGGGGAAAAAAGAGGGAGCGAGCGGCCGGGAGAGTTGCGTGTGTGTGGAAATAATAAATAAATCACATCCTAGGCCAAATCAGCTCCCAGGCGCGGTACAGGCGGGGAGCTGAGCGGAGCTGAAGGGCTGTCAGCTTTAATCAGCCACCCGGGGATCTTCCCAACTTGTCCCTAGTGCCGGCAACTTTCCCAGCTCCGGCGCGGGAGAAGCGCCGGGGGCGCGGAGCCGCCCGCACCGCGCACCGCGGGCCCTGCCGGGCCACCCCGCACCGCCCCGTCCCGCCTCGGCACCGGGACGCGCCGTGGTCCTGGTTTGGGGATTTTTTTGGTGTCTTTTTGAATAGATATGCTCTCTCTTTTTTTTTTTTTCTTAAAAAAACCCAACCCTAATATCGCTTATTTCCCCAAGAGCCACATAATTGCCCCTTTGATCCCCCGCCCTACGATCCCCCACTATAGCAAAGCCTTTTTTTTCATTTTTTTTTTTTTTTTTTAAGAAGTTGCAAACTCTTTGCTGTAGGGGGAAAAAAAAAAAAAAGGAAAAGAAAAGAAAAACATTTGCTCCCGGGAAGTGCAACAATAAACTTGATTCTTTTTCCCCTCGCAAGTGCAATTGGAAAAAAAAAAAAAAAAATCTGGATTTGAATTTAACCTTGTAACGCTTTGCACGAGGCGATAGATGGATGCGCAGAGCAGGAATAATTTCTGGAAAGTTTAAAACCAAACTTTCTCGAACGATTAAAGGTACCTGGCAGAGGCTGTTTTGGAAAACGACAACAACGTCCTAGAGAAGAAAAGTGACTGCATCTTCTCTGTCTTAGGGACATAAAATAATAAAAGTGGCCCTTGACAATAAATGTTTATAGCTGCTGACCTTTACCAACGCCTAACCGCGAACCCATTCGGTTTTATCTTTTTCTCATTTGCCCCGAGAAGGCGAAACTTTGTCATCTTAACGTCTAATTATGGTTTCACTGGGGGGGGAGGGGGCAATGCTCTCCGCCATCAGATTATATCGACATTTCGGCATTAAAAACCGACTCGCAGTCTAGGCCCGGCCTCTTAGGACGCGGCGCGTTCCCTTCCTTCCCTTCCCTCCCTTCCCGGCCCGGGAGCCGGCCGCGTCCCGCCGGCCCGGGGCCGCAGGGCCCCGCCGCGGAGCAGCCGGTTCGGGTCAGGGCAGGGAAAGGCGATTTTGCCATCGTGTTTGCTTCGGGGAGCCGGGGCCGCCGCCCCCGCCGGGGGATGCCGGGCCGCTTGCGGGGGGCGTTGGAGAGTTGCTGAGCAGACCCGCAGCTCCCCTGCCCCACGCCTCCTCTTACCTTGCTGAAGCACTCGGCTACCCTGCGCTTTCCGCTGTGTTTGGGCTTTGCTTTTGTGGCTTTTTTTTTTTTTCCCCCTCTCTCTCGTTTTTTCCCCTCTCTCTTAAATCCACTCATTGTCATTTCTGAGGTCCGTGCGGGCAGAGCTGAGGGCTGGAAGTTTAATGGTGCCTTTCTGGACGGCTTCTTTAACCCCGCAGGCCCCGCGGTTATGAGTTGTGCGTGAAATACGGGAGGAAATTGTGGCTGGAGAAGTGGGTTTCCCGTTCGGTGTGTGTCTATGCAGACGTGTTTGGTGTATTAAAGGGATGGCTTCACGTTCGGTTCAGCCGATGGAGATATGGCCACGTCTCCATTGAAGTACAGTGTAGCTTGCTCTGCTGCTAATCAGGTAGCTCTCCAAAGAGCAGTAAATATTTACCAGTTAAAGTCTTCATGCTGCGAGAAAGTACTTGTTTGATGTTTATTTTTATGGATTTAAGATTACTAAAAGCTACTTAATAAATTATACCGTGGCTAGTCCTGAATGGGGAAACGTGCCTCTTTGAATTCTCCATCATATGCAGGAAGAGTAAAATTAATATTCATTATAGGCGCAAAAGAAAGAGAATGAGTATTTTTAGGCGAAAAAAAAGGGAGAGAAAATGAAGGCTGCGACTATTTCATTATTTTACCTCCTTTTTTTTAGCAACCCCCTTGAATGGGCTCTTTATTGTAATTGTCCCTCCCCAATTGAGCACCCCACTGAGCTGTTGTATCTTTTTACAACCCCTAACAACTCGCACCAGTAACACAATTACCGCCAGATATTTATAACGAGAAATTACTTTTCCATTTTCACCCGCGACGATTTCAAATAAATACACGGGGGCGCATAAATAAATAAATAAGTGGCCCGGGGTGGCGGGGAGGGGGGGAAGGAGGGAGGGAAGGTGGCGAGAGGAGGAGAGAGGGAGCAAGGGAAGGAGGGAGGGAGCGGGGTGGGACAGAGGAAAAAAAAGGCGCTGGGGACTGTCCAGGCGCTGGGTCAAGGCAGGCACTAATGAAGGGAGAAGGGGCTTGTTTCTCTGCTCTTTGTAAGTTGGAGGGTTGTTGGTCCGTTGAGTTGGGAAGCTGCGCGGCCGGTTAAGGAGCCTGGGTTTCTGCACTCGGGGTTTGGGTAGAGGAGCAGAATGGAGGCCATTGTTCGCTTTCTGTAGGCTTTGTTTAACAGTTCTCACCCCCTCCTGTTCTTACTTTTTAAAGCAGTGAGGCGAGGTAGACAGCGTGTGTCACAGTACAGTGAAAAAGGGGAAGATCTAAAGACCAAAAAAGAAGTTAATCACAAGACGGGGAGTTTGGGGGAGAAAAAGTTGCTAGTGCAGCGGGGGAAAAAAAAAAAAATAACCGGAGGGAATACCCGGAGGTAAAAATGGAGCCCCGCTCCCAGCACGCAGGGCAGCCGGCGGACGCCCCCCCCACCCCCCCCTCCGCCTCCGCTGCCCGCGCAGCGCCGCCCGCCCCGCTCCGCGCACCCCCCCCCCCCCCCGCCCCGGCCCGCGTCCCGCCGCACGGCACACCTTTCCCGGCGTCGCTCCGCACTTCTTAATGTACTTCTTCTGCTTTGTCCTAGAGGGAAGACTTTAACTAGTGACACGCAGATGTGCGAGTCCCTAAATTGTATGAGAGGACAGTCCACCCCGCTTTCAGGCAAGTTTAAAAACATGACTTCGGACTCTCTTTGTGATTGTTGTCGCTCCACTTCATACATCACCTCCGCGGAGGGCAGTAACGACGAGGCAACACGCCACCTGCATGCAGTTAAAACCAGAAACCACTTGGCGGGTTGCTTTTCTTAAAATTTGGGTCTTTTTTTCGCGTGTCAGGGATACATACATACATTTTTGCCTTGAGATATTAAAGCCCCCAAATCCTTAAACTAATCGGGGGAAGACGCCTAAGGATAACAAAAGTAAGCCTGTGAGATATTAGCCTCTTTGCAGCTTAACCGTGTGCACTACCTCCCCTGATTAACGCCTATTTTATCACTGATAGACTGCTATAGGCGAGCCCCGTGGGATACTGCTCTATCAGCCCAACATGCAGAACAGTAAGTGACTCCGCGCCCCTTCGCGGCCGCGGAGGGCAGGCGGGGCCGGCCGCGGGCGCGCAGGCGGGCCCCAGGGCTTCGCTTCGGGGCGGGGGAGGGAGGCGGCACCGCCGGGCGCGGTGGCCCCCTGCGCGGCCGGGAACGCCGACCGCCCCGTCGGGGCGCGGGTACCGCCGTGGGCGGCGTGGAAAGGGCCGGGAGCGCTGTCACGGCTCCCGGGCCACCGGGGCTTGCCCGGTTCGTGGGCCAGGCCCTGGCGTGTGTCCCTACCCGCTCCGCAGTGGGAGCTGGGTGGGAAAAAGCCACCACCGTGCTAGGCGCAGTTCCCCGCCACCTCCTGGTTTTATTTGCTGCCCGATTTTGATGTCTTTTGGGGATTATTAATTTCGTTTGGCCCTTTTTGGTTGCTGTTGCTGGTGTTGTTTATGATGGGCCTGCGCGCCTCTCGGAGGGGAAAGCGCTCGCACAACGCGGGAGCGCACCGAGCCGGCGTCGGGCGCGGCGGCCGGCGAGAAGCGGCCTCTCCTTGCGCTCTGGCGGAAGGGACGGCGCGGAGGTCGGGGGGGAAGGTGGGACGGCGGGATGAGGTCCCAGCCAGCCGGGAGGGAGAGGCATCATCTCCCCGGGACGCGGATCTTCCGCGGGGTGGGCCCCGCTGGGGTTTGCGCGACCTCGTGAAATCGCGACAGCTGTCTTAATCGCGACGCGCGCTTGTCTTGCTCGCGTAGCGGCGGCGAGGAGTGCAGGCCGAGCTGCGCGCCCTTTGCGCGGGGGGGTCGGCCTCCACCCCGGTGCTGCTGAGGGACCCCTTTATCACCCCCCTCCCGTTAATAAGTTGTCCCCGCGTGTGAGGAGCAGCGGGGAAAACACCGGTTTGGGGGTTTTTCGCAGAAAACCTCGTGTGCAGCTGGATTTTTTGTTTGTTTGTTTGTTTGTTTCGTTCGTTTGCGGGGCCGCTGCGTGCGTGTCCATGCGGTGTATTTTCATTTATCCCGAGGAAAAAAGCCCGAACCTCGGCATCCCGGGGAGGGTGTCACCTGCTCCTCGCAGGGACGGCGGCGGCCGCCCTTGGCCGCGGCGCGCCGGGGGTTTATGGTAATGGGGAGATGCCTTCACTCGGCCGTTTGGGATCGCCACAGCAAAACGCAGAAAAGATATCATTCGGGTGAAGCCTTTATTTTGTTTAAAGGTCGCGGCGGGCTCTTCAGGCTTTGTGTTAATAACTCCTGGGTGTATATGGCGCAGAGCATCCAAATTGACACCATATGTTTTCCTATTAGATGACTAGCAATAGAATACAAGGCGCATAATCATTGCCACTGGGCGAGATCTACACCGCTCTCCAGGGAAATTATATAATGATTAAGGCTTAACCTTTTAAGTGAAACTTTGATTTTGCTTTCCCCGCTGCCATTTTTTATGTCGGCGAGCTTCCCCCCGCCCCGAAACGGGCTCCCCCGCACGCATTGACGGGGCCGGGGCGGGGCGGGGGGAGCCGCCGAGGGTTTTCACCCGCCGGGGCACAGCCCGCCGCCTCCCCGCCCTCCCCCTCCCCATCCCTCCATCCCCCCCTCCCCCGGGGCGCAGGCGGGGAGGGACGCGGGGCTCCTCTCCCCGCGGTGGGAAGCGCAGGTCGCAAACGCCGGCCGCGCTGCTGGGCCGGGGCGGCAAATTCCCCAGCCCCGATGTCACTTCGAATCCATTGCGCGGGGAGCGCGCCCCCTCGGTTGTGTCCGCGCAGAGCCCCCGGCTACCTCCAACCGCAGCCTCCCTCGGAGGGAGAGCGAGTAGAGTTCAATCTAGTCTGAGTGATATCCAAATGCGGACAGAAAGGGTCGTTTTATCATGCTACTATTTGTCGTGACGATGCAATTTTCAAAAGCAGAGTACTGTCATAAAGTGACACGCCTGCCACAAGTGCTCCAACTGATCTTTTCAATTAGCCTTCCATGCATGATCCGGGGCGACTTCCGCCTATTTCCAGAAATTAAGCTCAAACTTGACGTGCAGCTAGTTTTATTTTAAAGACAAATGTCAGAGAGGCTCATCATATTTTCCCCCTCTTCTATATTTGGAGCTTATTTATTGCTAAGAAGCCTGGGCTTTTGGAGTCAATTTATCAGGAGGCTCCAAAGAGAGGAGAGCGGAGCGCGCATAGAGCAGAGCTTCTCCAGGGAGACTTCCTCCAAAGCCTGGAGCTTCAGGTTGGGCACTGGCGAGGCAGCCCCTCGCTTTGCTTTTGGCGAGGCGAGCCGCGGCTGTGCGGATGCAGGCTGGGCTGGGTTTGGGGCTCGGGTTTGGGGGTTTCTATTTTTTTTTTTTTAATGGGAAAGAAAAAAGGAAAGGAAAAAAAAAAAAAACCAACCAACCAACCAGGCAAAGCAAGGAAGCAACCCAAGGCGCACCAGCCCGGAATATTCTGGGCTTTTGGGTTTTGCGGGCGCGCCGCTGCCGCGGGTTTTGCGGACGGGGAGTGCCGGCGAGGGCATCCTGCGGGGGCTGCGGTGGCTCCCGGGGAGCGGCGGGCGCCGGGGCCGGGCAGGGCACGGTCTCCCCCACGAACGGGCGGAGCGGATCGGAGCTGCGCGGAGGGGAGCGGAGCGCTGGCTGGCTGCGCGGGGTCCGGGCGCGTCGGGCGGGAGGGAGCGGAGGGTGCTATGGTGGGCGCTGTGCTCCCCGCAGGTCACAGCGGCGTGAACCAGCTCGGCGGGGTGTTCGTCAACGGGAGGCCGCTGCCCGACTCCACGCGGCAGAAGATCGTGGAACTCGCTCACAGCGGCGCCCGGCCCTGCGACATCTCCCGGATCCTGCAGGTGAAGGCGGCGGCGCCCCCCCCGTCCTCCCACCGCTCCGCTCCGCTCCAGAGCCGCTTTGTCCACCGCTGGCCGCCAAGGCGCTAATTGCCGACCCCCCCCCCCCCCCAACACCCACCCACCCACCATCACCGCCACCCGCCTTCCAGCCCAATAAAACGATCCATCTGCTTATCTTGATTGTTGCTGCAAATAGACCTCTCTGCGCGTACATATATGTATCTATATACCTTTTTAAATCTTTAAATTTGGTTTTTTTGGTCCCCCTTTATTTCCATCCGGTGATAACCTGCACTCTCGTTACAGTTAGTTCGCTGTAATAAACTGAATTATACGGCTCGGCATAATTTCAGTTTCCTCTCCTTCCCCTTTCCCCCCATATTTACTTATGATTTTGTGAGATGTGTATGCATTTGGCGTGGCTTACTGCTTTTTTATTTTTACCTTATTTTTCTTCCAAAAAGCGGAAAAAAAAAAAAAAAGAGGAAAAAGAAAAAAAAAAAAAAAGAAACCCCCTCAAAGCCACGCTGTTTTAGCCCGGAATCTGGTCTTTACGGACACTCACGCGATTTGGCGCAGCTCAGGGGTACATTGTAAATGTAGGTCTCGATAACCCCTCACTCACCCTGTCCCCCGCAAGTAAGAGCAGTGAGGACGATGGAGACTAGTCTGGCTTAGCTATTGTTCACATTGAAGGCGTATTTTAACAGTAATACTAAAAGAATTACGTTTTGATCAGATTTTTTTTTTTTCATTCCAGATGTTTTTAAAGTATCACTTTTGTAGAGGGTAGGGCCACGAATGTAATTTTTTTTTAAAGAAAAAAAAAGACTCTCTAAGTAAGTTCTCATACCATTTAAGGTATATTTTTGTGTTATAGACCCATGCAGATGCAAAAGTCCAAGTGCTGGACAATCAAAACGTAAGCTTGTCATTGTTTAATGCATACTTAAACAATTTTATTTTTGTCTTGAAATTATTAATAATGTGATTTTCTGTCCGCTTCCCTATCCAGGTGTCGAATGGATGTGTGAGTAAAATTTTGGGCAGGTATTACGAAACTGGCTCCATCAGACCCAGGGCAATCGGAGGTAGTAAACCGAGAGTAGCGACTCCAGAAGTTGTAAGCAAAATAGCGCAGTATAAACGAGAGTGCCCCTCCATCTTTGCGTGGGAGATTCGAGACAGATTACTATCAGAGGGGGTCTGTACCAACGATAATATACCCAGTGTAAGTTCATGGAAAAAAAACCCCTTCCTGTGTGCTGTGTACAATGCTGGGTAGCCGTAGCGAGCCTCTGCTTCCTTTGTTTTGGTATCAGATGAGAGGATAGCAGGTTCACATCATTTGCATGTGGCAGGGTCAGACGCATTTTTTCATACAGAATCTGACAAATGCCTTTAAGGAGGGGGAAAAAAAAATAAAAAATATGCGGGTCACCCCTGCGCCTGGCGCCTCAGGACTGCGAGCATCAGTCGAAGCCATCACTCTGGTTTTGCAGGGTTGGGTTTGGGGCTTTTTTCTTTCCCTTTTTTTTTTTTTTCTTTTTTTTTTCCTTTTTTTTTTCCCCCCCCGTGGTTTGTTTGTTTGTTTGCACCACCACCACCAGCAGTAAGCGAGTCGGGGCTGGGACACGGCGGTACGGGGGCGGCCGCAGCGCGCAGCCGGCGAAGCCCCTGACTTGCGCCCAGGTCGAGCCGCCCGCAGCGCGGAGGGGCGCGGGGGTTGCGCGGGTGGCTCGCGGGGAGCGCGCTACCGCACTACCATTGCCTTTCCTGTCCTTTGCCTTCCAGGTGTCGTCGATAAACAGAGTCCTACGCAACCTGGCTAGCGAAAAGCAACAGATGGGTGCCGACGGGATGTACGACAAGCTAAGGATGCTGAACGGGCAGACGGGGACCTGGGGCACCCGGCCCGGCTGGTACCCCGGCACCTCGGTACCCGGGCAGCCCGCCCAAGGTAAGGGACAGCTCGGCCGCGCCCGGCGGAGGTGGCTCCGTGTTGGGGGCGGCGGGCGAGCTCCTCGGGACAGAGGCTCGGGCCGTCCCCTCCCCGCCGCCTCCCCGAGCGGCCGCGGGCAGGCGGGTGGCTTCTAGCCCCGGCGGCGGACAGGGGAGCCCGGGAGCAGCCCGCGGTGCCGGCAGCCGGGCGGGTTCGGGGCTGATCCTTCACCTCGCCCGTCAGCCCGGTAATTAGGGCTCCCGCTTCCCGCGCCGGGGTCTCCAAAGCCGGGGCGCTCGGTAACTATCTCCGTAAGGCTGATTATAGTTCCCCCTCAGTGGACCCGAAACAACTTTGTAAATATAGGAAACTGTTTATCCTGAAGATTAATAGGTATTTGTTGTAGGAATGACAAGGGGATAATATGAAGGATAATGGGATGTTACGTTACATACTTAAGATGGTTAATGGCTTCTGTTTGAATACGGGCTCTGTGGAGGCTCCGCTCTCCCTGGCTGTGGTCATTCCTTTAGAAGAGGTGTCTATATACAACAACCTGCTTTTTGTTTTCACCCCGCAAGGAAAAAAAAAAAAAAATCGGTAACAGTGTGCGGAATATCTGGTACAAAGGATGTTTCTGTCACACGCAAGAATTTGTTATGGGAACAATTCTGTCGCTATGTAATTGCTCATTAGAGATCGTTTTGTTTCTCATTAAGGCGACATGAATAAGCGTCTAGTTGAAGGAGACAGCTGTAGAAATGTTCCACAGGAGACCTCTGGACACGATATGGCACCGCTTGCCAATTAGACATGTCAGTTTTAAGAGAAGAAAACAATCTATGAAGGACACTAGAAAGATAGAGCGGAGCCCTCGTTTCCCCCCAACCCCCACTTCGGTGGGTTTTCGTTCTTCATTTCGTTTCGCCCCCTGTCCGCCCGCTCGGAGCCGGGACGGGCGCTACCCGCCGGCTCGCCCCTACCTGCGGCGCCGGGGCTGCCCCTGCCCGCGGCCGGCATCCCGGCCCGGCCCGGCCCGGCCGAGCGGCGTCGGGGCTCCGCGTCCTTCCTCCTCTGCCCCGCACCCGAGAGCCGAAACACTGTGCTGAGCGGTGCGCAGGTTCCGCCCGCGCGGGTCCAAAGGATCCGGCCGCCCTCCGGTCCCGCCGGGTTGGTTTATTTTCTTTTTCTTTTTCTTTTTTTTTTTTTTAAGGAAAAGCGTTAAATGGAGAAATTTCGGGCGCTCTCCCCGCCGCAGAGCGCTGTCCCCGGGCCCAGCTCCGCGCGGTGTGCGCGGGTGCGGTGCGGACATACCTGGGGGCCCTTCGGCCGCCCCAGCGCTGCGGCGGAGGCTCCCGTGTCTGGGGATGGGGGGTGTCGGTGGAGCTGCCGGGGGCTTGAGGAGACACCCCCCTCCCCCCGTGGCGTGGGAATGAGCGCAGTTTCCGCGGGCAAGCGCGCGCCGGGGCGGGAGGACCCCGGGAGCCTCCTCCCAAACCGTGACCGAACTAAAGCGGTGCGGAGCGGTGCGGGGGTGCGCGTGTGCGTAGGCAGGAGAGGCGAGGGGGAGGCAGGCAGGCACTTAAAACCAGCCGCATGGCAAAATTAAAATTAATAAAATGGATTTCCTCTGGAATATTCATGCTCCCTCTAATGTTTTTCCCTTGCAGGGGTATGTTACTGGATTTTAAGAGTCCATTACTCAAAAAGCATAAGGCGAGGTTAGGTCTCAGAGGGGTACAAATATGGTCTCAATCTGATAAACGCCATGCAGCAGTGAATAAAATAATGGATACATGAGGGCTGACAGAACAAAAAGAGACATCTCTATCCGGGAGAAATTCTCCAGTGATTTAGTGGTTTTAGGGATCACCGAGACACTGTTTCTTATCTTTTTTTCCCTCCCCCCCTCCCTCTCTTATAAGACTAAAGCCTTCTATAGGATTTAGACACTTTCTCTTTCAACAGATGCTACAATGTTTTGATCCCAGCTCTATAGCTGAGAGGTGCCGCGATTGGTTTGCTATCTTTTTTTGCTTGTTTTCCGCCTCACTGATTAAGACACTAAGAAACTAAGGAATGATTTTATTTCCCAGCGTCTTTTTTTTTTTTTTCCCCCTTTTTTTTTTTCCCCTTCCCTTCCAGGAAACAAATCCTATACCCAGCGTCAGATGGTCTGGCTATAGGATAATAGGGACGGACATTCACTCGCTTTCTTACGGATTAGGTCTGGAAGGTGGAACAGCCCTATTGAGATCCCCCCTTTAAAAAAAAAAAACCCAAAAAACAACAATAACAACAACAAAAACAACAAAGAGGGGGACACACTTCTAAAAAGATATCTTAATTGCCCGGCGCGGGGGGGTTAAGTAGTCGAAGGCGAGTTTAAGTCCAGGTGGAACTTTTAGCTGTGGGAAAGGGTCCCGGTTTGGGGAAGGTGGGGAGCGCCCCGAGCCCAGCTGGCACGAAACGTGGCTGCCCAAGTTAAAAAAGAAATAAGGGGGGTGGGGATGGGGTGAGGGGGTGCCCGGTTCGGGCTCGGCCCTGGGAAGGGCAGGCGCGGTCCCGCGGGTGCCGCCCGCTCCCCGCGGAGGTGGGGCGCGCTGCCGGGCGCTGGGGGCGGCCGGCCGGCCCCGCAGCCTTGGGGCGGCCTCCCCCCCTCCTCCCTACTCGCCCCCCCCGCCCCGGGCCGGGCAGGGCCGTGCCGGGCCGTGCGGACAGTGATGGATGAGGGCGGTGGCGGAGGTTAGGCGGCGGCCCCCGCAGCGGGCGGGCCGCGGCCCCCGGCGCTGCCACCAGCGCTTGGCAGGGCGGCTGCCCCGCCGCGGCGGCCTTCGCCGGGCTCGGCGGCTTTGTGTACCCCTGAAAGGCAGAGCTCCCCCCCCTCCCCGCCGCCCACCCCCCCCCCCCAACCCCCCCCCAGCCCGGCTATTCACCCGCCGCCGGCCGCCTCAATGGGGCTGCGGCCGCCCATATGGTGACCACGGCCGCTGAATCCCTGTGTTTAAATGGGGGAGAAAGTTCGGGTTTTAAAACATTTCAAAGTGGTTGAAAGGGTCCCACCAGATCCTGTCACAATTCCCCCCGAGCTTTGAAGGCCGGGCCCATTGTTCGCCGATTATAAATGATATTACTTTAAAGTTGATTTCCCACAATATTTAAAGGATGTAGCGGGAGTGTCGCTATTTATTTTTGGCGTAACTTTTCAAGGGAATTAGCATAAGTAGCCCATGCGTCCCTCATCCCATCTCCCCCTTTATGCCACATCAAAACGCCTCGAAAAATATGCTTTGAAAGGAGAGGGAGAGCTAATTTAGGGACAAGGACTTCTCTGCCCGACAGAAGCGCCCGCTTCTGGGGTACCCGCGAAGCCGCCGGCCCCGGGACGCATCCCGGCCGCCCGAGCGGAGGGCGCAATGAAACTTTCCCCCTGTTTAATGGCAGAAATTACATTAAAAGTGGTGGAAATGCCCTAATTAAAATTGTACCGCTTAAATGATATGCCAAACGTTCAGCTGCGGAACGGCGTATTTAGCTAGTTAGTGAACTCGCTACTATTTCTTTTAAAATTACATGTTAAAATTTTAAAAGAAATCTTACTTTTCTCTGGTGCAACACATTACAAAGAATGGACAGTCCTTTTATCTAAATATAAAATTCCATTTTCAGCAATTATAGCCTGTTCTTGGTGATGATATAATTACAGCTGTGCTCAGTAATAGGTGTCAAGGCAATGCACACTCATACAATAGTTGAATAAAACTGCAGAACAATGCAGGCACTTCTAAATTCACAACCTTTAAAATGAAATTGACTGTGCAGAATTCAAATAAAACCGGGATAAATATTTTTTAAAAAAGATTACAAGCTTGGTTTGGTTTCTTAATAGCATTTTCTGCAAACCTATCAACATCTAATTGATTAGATAGGAATTACTGATTATAGATAATCTGAAATACTGAACATCACTATTTTAAATATAGCAATAGGTAAATAGATGCAGCAGACAGAGGAGACTGCCATGGCACTTCAGCAGCGATTCACAGAAAGAATCGCTCTCAGGGCAAAGTATTTTTAAGCGGGGTTTTATTCCAGAGGAAAACCAAAATGAAATTAAGACTAGGCAATCGTAATTCCTTATCTCTGACAAGGCTGGAAACCAAAACGTTCCCGTGTTACCTGTGTCATTAGTGCAATGTGGCTTTGGTACCCGAGAGGTTTTGGAGGGAGGGTGTCAGCAAACATGGCCGAGCTTGTTTCCAGTCACGTTATTTCTCTGATAAAGGGTCTTAAAACACGGGTACCTGCGTTTCACTTTCCGCCTCTCGGTTCTGCAGATGGCTGTCCGCAACAGGAGGGAGGAGGGGAAAACACGAACTCCATCAGCTCGAACGGAGAAGATTCAGACGAGGCCCAAATGAGACTCCAGCTGAAAAGAAAGCTGCAGAGAAATAGGACATCCTTTACCCAAGAGCAAATCGAAGCCCTTGAGAAAGGTGAGTGACATTTTCCTACGGCTGAAGTGGGAGAGAAAAGCAAAATGTGCCCTGGCTATATTAAGAGCTGAACAGAAGCACGGCACTCACGTGCCCTATATATATGTCTGTGGCTCCCTCCATGTCTTTTTATTCATTGAGCTCCAAATATTCATCGATGGCTGTGCCGTGCACCAAAAAGCCGTTAAAAAGGTTTTCAAAGGGAATGCACTCAGGGCCCCCATCATACCGAAGCATCAACGGTACACCCCGGGCTCATCTCGCGGGGGATGAATCTCCTCCTGCCGACTGTGCCGCGTCCCCGGCCGGGCTGCATTGCCACGCGCCGGGGAGGCGAGGGCAGGCAGCTGGGGCTGGCAGCAGCCCTCCGTGCCTTCCCCCATGCTCGCTCCCTGTCCCCAGCGCTGCCGCTGCCCGGGGCTGGGAGCAGGTGCCCTTTTCCCTGGCCAGCCTGGGCGCACCTCGCCTCTTGACCCGTTGCGGATCTTTGTTCTTATTTTCCGCTGTTGCTCAGCGACGTGCCATTTCGCTTCCTGGTGACAGGGTCAGGGCTGCCTTGGGGACCCCCTCAGTGGAGGCAGAAGCCCTCACTGCTTCTTGAAAGATGCAGCATTGCACCCAAGCCTGCCTATCCCCTTAGCGATATTCCGCAGCAGGCAAAGCATCCTCCTTCCAACACACACACACACAGAGGAAGCTCAGCTTTGCCTCTGCAACCGTATTTCTAAAGAGCATTTAGAGCACGGGCAGCGCAGGAACGACTCTGACTTTAACAGTCGGCTGCAATAACTCCTTGCAACTAACGCCACAATATTTTCTTCTGCAGAATTTGAGAGGACCCACTATCCCGATGTGTTTGCAAGAGAGAGACTAGCTGCTAAAATAGACCTGCCTGAAGCAAGGATACAGGTACTGAGTCGCTCTGCAATTACGACCGTTATTATTTTCAGGATTACTACGCTCATTTTCTTATTCCTGGCTTCTCAAGGCACAGGGAGGCCCCTATTTATGTTTGTCCCTCTCCTCCTTCAGTAAAATAACAGCAGCTGGGGTTTGCTTTTGCGCGCTGCTTTGCTATGCCGCAAGCCAGCTTTCTATCAGCGCGGCCTTGAGTTGGCCGGGGGGTGGGGGGGGGGGGCCCACGCCTCTGGTCCTTGTAAGGTCATTCACGTCTCTCAAATGCTGTATTTCCAGGTGTGGTTTTCTAACAGAAGGGCCAAGTGGAGAAGGGAAGAGAAGCTGAGGAACCAGCGAAGACAAGCCAGCAACACTCCCAGCCACATTCCCATCAGCAGTAGTTTCAGCACAAGCGTTTACCAGCCGATCCCGCAACCGACCACCCCCGGTAATGCCACCAACCCGCTGACGTTCCTCCATTCCCTTGGGAAAATGAGACTCTGAGACTGTATTGCCGATTGTAACTGTGGTTAAACTAATGTCTTCATCTATCTGTCTATTCTATTATAGTTTCCTCTTTCACATCAGGTTCCATGTTGGGCAGAACGGACACGGCGCTCACAAACACGTACAGCGCGCTGCCGCCCATGCCTAGCTTCACCATGGCCAACAACCTGCCTATGCAAGTAAGTCTGGTGTCGCCGCCACGGCACGATGCTCCCTCGGGACTCGGTGACCCCAGGGGTGTGCGGGAGCACGGGGGCTCTTCCTTTCCCAGGTGGGGTGTTATGGACCCAAACCACGCTGCGGGGAAACCAAAGCACCAAAGGCTTCCCCGGCCTCTGAAAAGATGCCCTGTTTTGAGAGAATCACAAGGGAAAGGGCACTGTAAGTCCTGGTGCTCAACTAACCCTTTTCCGGAATTTTAATAGAGGAAGGTCCTCAAAATTACAAGGCAACAAATCTGGGATGAAACATCCCTTTCTGGGGGAGAAAAAAACCCCTACCAAACCAAACCATGGTTAACCTACGGAACTCACTGGTGCAGTATTGTGGAAATTGCTGCCGGAATAAGCTGCTGGAGGGATCCGACCTTCCCGGCGTAGGTGACGTGGTGGCGGCGCATTAGGAACACCTGAGAGAGGGAAGGATGTGATTAGCATCAGTGGTTATGCCAGCTAAGCCAGAATTGCAAGAGCTGTCAATCCTCATGCCTGAAAGCATTAGCTGATCACCAGCTGGGTTAGGAAGAAATCTATTCCTTTGGGGTCTGTTTCTATAGACCTTTCAGATGCAAAATTCCTCCTTTTTTAATGGTGGGGTTGGCCTAGGAAGGTGCTGGCCAATTACGGGAGTTTTACAGCTTTGTCTGAGGCACGCAGCATTGACCACTGCTGGAGACAGGCGAGCAGATTAGAGAGCCTGACTCCTTCGCTGCGGCAATTACTATGTTACTAATTGCTGAACCAAAATTAACCAAATAAAGTTAGAGTCTCGCAAGTCCGCCGAAAGAAATGACGTTGGCTAGGTCGCTATTTCGTGACGTTGGAGGCCGGCGGTGCCGTTCCCAGCAGATGACAAAAGATCAAAAGGGCTGATACGGGAGGGAGGGGACCCTTGGGAAAGCAGGAGGCCCCTGAGTCACTGCCGGGCACCTGGGCAGGGACCCGGCACGTGTGAGCTGCTCCGGAAAGTCCTGCCTACGTGGCTACCGCCACGTGACGGCCACGCGATGTTGGAGCAGGGGATTTGGCAGCTGAACCGTCGGCATGCGGGGTGCGTTGCTGGTTCTCCTGGAGCTTTAGTGAGTGAGGTTGGCGGTATTTTTGGAGACGGTGTGTGTCGGGGATGCGCAGATGGAATAAGTATGTGCAGATATGTTGAATCTCATCTGTTTAGAGCAGGAATTACCCACGCTGCTTCCAGCTTCCGTGCTGCTTCCCCGTGCTGGAACTGCCCTGCTCCCCACTTCCCCGGCACCCCAGAAAGGAAGATGCCGCTGCTTGGTCCCTCCCCAGCACTGCACCATCCCTTACTCCTGTCCCCAGCTGCTCCCCACTTGGGCAGGTGGGGCTTTAGGGGTTGGAGTTTAGGTAAATGGAGATGCCTGGTCTCCTGGGATGCTGCAGGCATGGGTTTGGGGTGACTACAGCTCTGACAGGGGATCAGTGCACACATATGTACGAGCGTGTTGCATATATGCAGAGAGGATGTGTGGGTTTGGGGTGACTGAGGCTCTGAAGGGGGACCAAAGTGCATGTAGATGAAGAACCAGCCTGTGTGTGTCAGTGCGTAGTTTTTAGTTACACCCCCAATAATTTTTAGTTACACCCCAAAACGCAAGGTGAGATGCCAGTGCTGCTCTGTGTCTCTGTGGCTGCAAATGGCAGGAAACATGTTTCTTCCACATAAGCGCAATCAAGGGCTTTGGTTCCTTGGCTTAGGCATGTAACACCTTCGTTAGCATCTAGATGTAAAGACCTGCTCGCCAAGCACAGCTGAAAAGGCACCGGTGACTGACCACGTTGTTTCAGTAGACCAAAAATCTCCAGGAAGAGGGTTCTTGGCTGAGCTGCTAAATAAGGTTTTTGAGACTGAAGCTCATTTTCACTTGTGCGCACTCCTCCCGAGGACTGGCACATCCACCCAGCAGAGCGTAACGCGGTGTTTACCTCGGCTGACACTTAACGCTGTTTTGTCCTTTGCTTCCATAGCCCCCGGTACCCAGCCAGACCTCCTCCTACTCTTGCATGCTGCCCACCAGTCCATCGGTGAATGGACGGAGCTATGATACATACACCCCTCCTCACATGCAGACACACATGAACAGCCAGCCGATGGGCACCTCTGGCACCACTTCCACAGGTGAGTAGCCCCAAGCGGTTTCCTTGCTCCGGCCATCCGTTTTTTTCACGTGTATTCGCTGGCTGGATGTATGGTCTCTCCTCAACTCTGGGAGAGGTCGCTCTGTCGAGTTCAGTAGCTGCTGAACTGGGCAGAAGGTGAGAATGTACGACCTTGCGGGCTAGAGCAGAAAGCCACATTTTTAAGATGCTGCTGGAGGGGTAGATGAAAGACGGCTCATTAGCAGAGGTGGTGTTTGAATAGTGGTGCAGTGGAGAGCTCTGCGGTGAGGCCCCCATCTCGCAAAATCTTCCCTGTATAATTAATTTCTAAAGCAGCATTTATTTCACGGTTAAATTTCAGCGGAGATACTCACACCCGTGACGTTAAGCGTATGTGAAAGCGTTTGCAGGACTGGGCGTGTTTTTACTGTGTCAGTGTCAGAGGCTATTTTTTCCTAAAGGTTTGAAGTTATCGAAAAGGCAGGTAACCTGTAGAAATATCAACCGATGCGTAAGAAGGCAAAACAGGGTAAAAAAGGATGTCATCAAGCCAGACATTTTAAAAGAATAGAAATGTTCAGTGTATTTTGGGCTGAATTCCCAACTGATACAAATGAGCTGAGGCTCTAGGATTTATCTCAAATCATGGCAGTTTATTTCTAACAATAAATCAGTGAAGTGTGCATGGGTTTTTAAAATATACCCCCCTTGCCCCCCCCCGCCCCGTCCCCCGATTCTGCGGGCTGGTAGATGGTGCGATGTAATACCTCCTGAATACAAGCACAAATCTGTGAAACTGTACAGCAAAAATTGTGCTATGTATTGAAAAACTAAAATATCCATTTCCCCCCTCAATTTTCAGGTCTCATTTCCCCTGGAGTGTCAGTTCCAGTTCAAGTTCCTGGCAGTGAACCTGATATGTCTCAATACTGGCCAAGATTACAGTAAAACATGTGTTAATTCTGTAAATGACTATATGGACAACAGTTGGATGTTCAGCAGTATTTTATAAAGGAAGAATGGCTCCCAGAGTACTTCTGTACTGCAACTGTGCCCTATGCTGTAACACATGGAAAAGACTTTCACATGGACCTTTGTACACTGAAGGCATTATATCAGTTGGAACAAATCTTCATTTTGGTATCCAAACTTTTATTCATTTTGGTGTATTATTTGTAAATGGGCATTTGTATGTTATAATGAAAAAAAAAAAGAACAATGTAGACTGGATGGATGTTTGATCTGTGTTGGTCATGAAGTTGTTTAAAAAAAAAAAGGAAAGGAAAAAAAAAAAAGAAGCCATGATCAACAAGCTTTGCCACGAATTTAAGAGTTTTATCAAGATATATCGAATACTTCTACCAATCTGTTCATAGATTATGGATTGATGTTCCAAGTTTGTATCATTCCATTGCATATAATTAAACCTGGAACAATACGCACTAGATTTATGTAAGAAAAATATCTGTTGGTATTTCCAAAGGTTGTTAACGGCTGAAGCTATGTGCAAACAGGGGTTAAGAGAGAACTTCGATGAAGAAAAGAGTTTGATAGATAAAAGGTAGATTGTGTCTTCGATATAATCCAATTTGTTTTATGTCGAAATGTAAGTATTTGTCTTCCCTAGAAATCTCCCAGAATGATTTCTATAATAAAGTTAATTTCATTTATATTTGACAAGAATATTCTATAGATGTTTTATACACATTTTCATGCATCATACGTTTCTTTTTGGTCGGCAAGAGTTAATTGTTCTTAGATATAGTTGTACTACTGTTCACAGTCCAATCATTTTTGTGCATCTAGAATTCATTCCTAATCAATTAAAAGTGCTTGCAAGAGTTTTAAACTTAAGTGTTTTGAAGTTGTTCACAACTACATATCAAAATTAACCATTGTTGATTGTAAAAACCATGCCAAAGCCTTTGTATTTCCTTTATTATACTATTTTCTTTTTAACCTTATAGTGTGGTGTTGCAAATTTTGTTACTGTGTTAGGTTAATCTCATTGAGTTTTATTTTGAATTTATTTTCAGTTTTCAGTAAGGAGGGATTCTTAAGAAACGTTTTTATAGACTTTCAGCGCTTCCACCAGCCTGTAATTGGGGCTAACAAAAAGAAGATAGGTTCACGTATCTAATTGCAGCTGAGAGCAGGAGGAGGTTGTTTATTTAGCTCGGGTTTCTGGGGATGCTCTAAATGAACTCCAGAATCCAGCAGAATTTCCAGCGGGGAGTTTGCCTCGTGGCAGTCAGTGGTGGAGCTGCGATGCTCGCCCGTGTCTATCGGTTGTAATTATACATAAAGTCCGTATAGACACATACGCACACAGATATACATTCCTGACTTCTAAAAATTGTTTTTGTTAGGATGCTTAAAAAGGAAAAAAAAACCCCAAACCCCAACCCAGCTGTGTTTTTAACAGGCTCTTTGGGAGAGTGAATACCATCCCTTTATATTGCCACACAGCACAATCTTAGTGTAATTTTCCATTGAACTTGTAACCTGGTTAATACCTCAATGCGCTTTGTGTGAGGGTTGTTAGTGTGGGCGTGGGTGGAGAGCTGCATGTCAAGGAATAATGAGAGAAGACAAATCAACAGGCAACAACAATGCGAGCTGGGACTGGCTAGTGAAAGCTAAAGGCCTTTAGTCACTGGCAGGGAAATCTAAACATTCCCCTATCTATGAAGCTGGCTCATTGTGGTGCAGTTGTTACTTGCGATGCTGTGCTGAAAAAGGGATCTCACGATTAAAAAGCCAGTGTGCGGGGAGTTTTGAGTCAAAGCGCAGGCATCACGAGCAGCCTTTGTGAAGCAAAGATACTATCTAGGCCGGTTATGTTTTCCTTTCGGCATATTTGTCGCTGCAGAGGGCACTTCATTGTAAACTCGGAGTAGCGGAGTTGTGGTGCTGAGGTAGTCGGGACGCTGCAGACGAGATTAAACGCACGTAAACTCCGAATCCTTTAGGGACAAAGAGCAGCTTCGCTCAAAGCATGATACAATAGTTAATAACATCAAGGGCCCAAAGCGAGGGAAAATGTGCAAATCTCTTTTTTTATAATTGAGACTGGTCAGTTACCAGTATATTCATTATACCAGCATTAAATAGTTTAGATTACCTGGAAGCCATCCGTTGGCAAATATGAATTAAACATAGATCAAAAAAAAAAGATAGATCTTTTATCAGACCTGCACATTATATGTTTTTAAGATACCGATAGGTCACGTTAAACACCACAATAGGCAGGTCCCGTCTCGCATAGCTAAATCGATCCTGGGAACAAATAATTACAGGTAAACCCCAGCATTTATACAGACGCTCTGTGTGTTTATACCTACTGATGTAGTTTGTTAGCTACATGCCAACTTCTGCTTGACCAGGAATGGAAATGAGCTTCCCACCCCTTCCTCCCCGGGAGCGTTTGTGCCGTGGTTGCCGTTTCTGCAGGTGCCGATACGTGGGCAGAGGCAGCTCACACAGCTCCTTCCTGCCCTTCCTGGGTTTTCTGGGCCACGCAGCTCCACTGCCTGCGGTCCAGCGGCTGGTGGCCTCCTTCGAGCCACCACCAGCCCTCTACACCCCTTCTGGAGCCTTCTCGGGGGCAGGCTGTGCTGCAGGGCTGCAGCCTTTCCCAGCCCCGCACCTCTGCGGTTGAAGCAGCGCTAGGAAGCCGTTGCGCGTGCGGATGAAGCTTGAGCTTATTTCGGTGACAGGCTAGCCAGCCGCAGCGGAGAGCAGACATTTCTGGCTCACTGGCTCGTTATCGTGCCCTGTGGAAGGAGGTCGTTGGGGAAAGGTCCCTGGCTGGCTGCACATCAGGAAGAAGTCGGGGCATGTGGTCCCCAGAGCGTTGCTTGCCTTGAAGAGCTGCTACCGAGCGTGCTGGGGGCTCTGGGGGTTACGGGCAGCCTTGTGTCGTGTCCACAGCCCTGCCAAGAGCCTTTCCCCCAGGGTGGGTCGGGGGGTGAGGCTGAGCGTGCAGGAGCTCCCGAGCACCAGTGCCAGCTCCCGGTCGATTGCTGGGGGGCAGGCGAGGCCCCGGAGCAGCCCCAGTGCCCAACCGGCCTCGGAGCATCACTGCAAACGGGCCAGGGGGTTGCGTGCGACTGCGTGGGGACGTGCTGCCTCGCCGGGCACCGCTACCAGCCGCAGCAGTGGGAGGTGAATCTTCAGCGTGTTCTGAACAGCCTCTAATGGCCATTTTCATCCCCTTTCTTCTTCTAGAGCTGTATTACTTACAAAGACCGAAATCTGCTGTAACGCATTGCTCAGCGTAACACAGCAGTTTCCAAGGGTCTCCTCTTTTTACCACTGAAATTAGTGGGAGTTTTGCTATTGATTTCAGTAGGAACGAGACATTTCTGTGCATTTGGTTAAAATGTATTTCATAATAACACCTTATACTTTATTTGTAAGCCCCTCCTAAGGCATTTCACAAATTATAGTCACACAGGAAATGATGTGTGAGCGCTGTCTTAATAACACTGTATTTTGTATTTCAAATATTGTGTTCTAGATACAATATTTACATTTACAAGTGAAAAGGCTGCTAACCTAACCGTTATTGTTCAGAGCAGACAGATGACGAGCCATACATGCTGATGGCGAAGCAGACGTGCACGCGGTGCCCTACGTGTTGGAATCGCCTCGACCGTGCAGATACCTGCTCTAATTGTTTTTTAAACGTAAGCAGGAGTCAGTGTGCGCCCTGCTCCAGGAGGCAGAAAGAGCTGCTTTCTCACCCAGGCTGGAACGCAGAAAGGGGATTTCAGCACTTCTTTTTAGTTAGGTTTTTATTTATCAAGTGAGCAAAAAGCCCCCGTGGGCTGGTTTACTTTAGGCAGTCTAACATGGGATTTATCTTTGGGAGCAAGATTACAGTTGCAAAGAACAACCTGGGACTGATAACACATATCGCCTCCCCCAGGCTTTCCGGCCGTTGCTGGTCCTAATTTCATTCACTTTCTACAGTCAAAGGTGTCTGGCTTTTTTTGGCCTTTTTTAAAATTGATTTTTCTGGTGTTACTGGCTAAAAGACGTATTATCTTATTTTCTCTGGGTAATATGTGCAGGTTTAGAGTTGTGCGAAGGTTTAAATTTGTTCTTCATTTCCATGGTATAAACAGCACTAGGAAAACTGAAAACGTATCATTCTTTTTTCTTCTTATTTTTGGTTTGTTTCCATCTGCTCTAGTCCTCCGCTTCAGCAGTTGAGCGTTGCTCCACGTGCACCTGGCAGGGCAATTCTGCTCTGGGAGAGGCGTAGCATCTTCTTTGCAAATAACTCTTCTTTGACAACTGCTTGCTTAACGAGCTCCCTTTCTAACCAAAAGTGTGATTGGCGCCTACAAATACCCGAGTACAATCCCCCCGCCCTTAGAAACAGGCGTACGAATTACAGATGTGAGAGTGGAGTCCGTGATGGCCGTTCGGGTGTTCAGACGGCGAGGGCTGATGTGTCTCGCTGTGGAGGGAAGACAGCCATGGGAGCGTGGCTCTGGCTGAAGGGTGCAGGGACCCCTGAAACCCCTGCCCTGCCTGGCATGGTGGAGGTGGAAGAAATGTTCCTTCTCTTTGGGTGGAAAACAAAGCATGGACTATAGCTCCCTTCGGATTACTGCTGGAGAATGATGCTGGGCAAGTCTCTCACGTTATCTGTTTAGTAGTTCTTAGAGAAAACAGCAGAGGATGGAGCAATCGGCATGAGATTCGTGGTAGTAAAGATACTACAGTTTGGATAGGAGCCAGGTTGGCAGGCTCCTTGCTTTAGAATGTATTTTAAATTAATTGCTCCCCCAATGTTCTCTTAGATGTAAAGAAAGAAAATCCCAGTGTATCAGCAGACAGTTACTTAGGGTAGCTTAGTTAGGATAGCTCACTATCCTAAGGCTTAGGATAGTTTACTTAGAGCATCCTAAGACAGTTTTCAGTAGCCATCGTGTGGAAGATGAAGGTGTTTTCATAGGGGCTGCAGAAATGAAACCATTTGATCACGCTTTTAACATGTACAGCTGACGTGTGACAGATTTTCGTGAACCCTCCAGCCACCAGAGTCCCCGCTGTGATGGCCCTTTAGAGAAAAGTCCCCATGAAACCTGCTTTCCCTCAGGTCTCACTGAGAACCTCTGATGACGGTGTTTTAACACACTGGGAATTTCAGGGCCCTCTGTAGCGTTCCCTTCCTCCTAGGCAATGTCTCACCAGGTAATAACGCTGGTGAGATGATCCTGATTTTGGAGTGGGGGAGGGTGAACATGCCCGTCTGATGCCGGTGGGCTGTGTGCTGGGACTGTTTTGCCCCCATGAAGGACCACGATACTGGTTTTGCTGGACTGGTAGAGGTCTGTGGTTTCTCGGGTGCTGGTGCCTGACCTCCTACGTGGAACTGCAGCTGTGTCAGATGGGGAGCAGAGGTTTTGTGAGCGACCCAGGAGGATCCTTGTTACCTGCCAGGAGCTGCAGGCTGCAGGGAATCCTCCAGCAGAGGCTGCAGTTGCCTCCAGGCACCTGACAGACCTCACGTACGCTCCAGCAGCTGAAACCGGTGAGGGCTGAGAATTGCAGTTCTTCCTCTCCTGGGACAAAGGAGCTTTTCCAGCTGCACCAGAGGAGTTTGTAGATTCACAGATAACCTCCTTCAGGTCAGGCCTGTGCCGAAGGATTTTGGGAAGTTTAGGAACAGTTATTCCATGGCAATTACACGTAGGGCACCAGAAGGACTCGGATTGCTACGGAGCGGCACACAGCCGATAAACACCTTCAGGTTGTTACAATAAATACCTTAACTTACTGCAAGTGAGGAAAATTTACCTTTCTCCCTGTAACTGTTTATGTTTCACCCTTTACATGTCTCTCTGCAAAGCAGGATTCATATTCAGCGTCTGCAGTCTGCAGCTTTGCGTTTCAAATACTGCAGGGGAGGGTTTATTTATTTTTAAAACTCCCTCTGTCAGATTGGATTAAGTAAAAATCCAGTCATTTAAATTTTATATTTTTTTTGCTTTTAAAGAAGCAGGTTGTCCACTTTGAGCTCTCTGAATTTAAGTCAACACCGTTCCTTTGCAAAATACGCATTGAAACCCTTTGATTCTTACTTAAACCAAGCTTCTGTTGGGTCTGGTGATTTTCTGACTCAGTTGCTCTGCGTGAACTGTTGTTGATTTACACCTGTTTGGGCGAGGACAGATTTAAAACTTCCCAGAGCCTTCGACAGGCAAGGACTGCACAACGGACCCCGTTCTGCTCCCTTGCTGTCTCCTCTTCTGCTGTGCCTGCCCGCTGTACTCCATCGTGCGCCTACCTACCGTGATGCTTGCGCCTCCATCCTCTTCCCCAGTGTTACGGTGTGGTAAAGTTTTATTTGCTCGTCTGAAGTTGGCATATTTAAGCTCGGTATCTACGACCCTTTGCTAGCTGGGAAGAACCCCCCAGTTTTGAGCTGACTCCTGGGAGGGCTCCATCTCCCACACAGATGGCCTTGCTACTTGAGAGTGTACTGTCAAACTCCTTCTCACTCCAGTAATTTTCCAAAATTGTTGAGTTATCCTGGATGCACCATAAATGGAAATTTCACCGTGCCGGAGAGTTCTTCCAAACACTTTCCTCCGCCTGTCACTCTCTATCTGGTCTTGCCTGAGTTCAGCTTTATTCATTAGTTTAGCCTCTCTGAGCGCAAGGCCGTGCTGGGGGCAGGAGTTCCGTTCCCCACGATGGATAACACACGTGCATCTGTTGTCTCACCAGCTCATCAGCTGATGCATAAATAGGCTGAACGTGCCTAGAGAGGAAACGGACCCGTTAAAACTTCTGTGGTCAGGAATCAAGTGCTGGAGCTGCAGTTTCCAGCGCTGGCTGCTGGCTGAAGATGATGGGGCTAGAAGCGGTATCGAGCCCTGCTAGAACGATCCCTGTCCTATTGATTTACAGTAGGTCAGGATGGCAAATTTGCTTTGCAGGCGTGCAAGTCCCAGGCCAAGAATGATGCCCTGCACAAAATAGTCCTGCTCTCTGACTGGTAGCTTGGAGATATCTTGATAATACATACTGAGAACTACAAAAAAGTCTCACTCAAGCAACCTATTTTAAACAAGTTTAGAGTTTTTTTCTCCGCACAATGTGCTTTCCCAAAATATTGGCGTTGAAAACTACTTGATTTCATATCTAAGCCCAAACCAGACCTCATTTCTGTTCTTCTGTCAGTCTAGCCCTATGAAATTTCAGCCAAAGCTGTGTTTTGTGTGCTTTGCTCCAACCCGACACCAAAAATGTGGCTGAAATTGTACCAAAATACGCCTTTTCCAAGACTGTGTAAGAAAATGCCTCTGATGCTGGAAATGCTGGCAGCATTCTGAGGGCACGAATGTTCAGGCTCAAACTCTGCCAGCATAAAGACTGGTGTTTTTTTTCATTCTTGCTACATTTTGGATTTAACATTTATTTTCAATGCCAGAAGGCATTAAAATAAATTTTTAAAGTAGAGGAATATGCAGCTAAAAATTCTCTAGAACTGCCTACATTTTAAAAAAGAACCACTGGTACTAGTCCTACCAGCTTGCTCCTGGTGTAAACCACCACTGACTTCTCTGAAAGATTTTTTAGATTAAGCTCTACAGCACCAAAAAAATCCACATGCAAAAAACCACAGAAAGCACAAAAGATGTCTTCATTTTGATATGAACAGAAGGTTTGCAAATCAGTCTGATATGCCTAATAACTTTCAAAATTGTTTAAAGGTGGAGTTTAAACAAGCAGCCAAGTTTTCAGCAGATGCTCCAGGATGCTTGCTGCTCAACATGCCTGAAAATCCGTCTATCCATTCCGATGCTGAAATACAGATGTAGGCACCCACCACAGTAATGAACCATTTTTAGAAAAAAAAAAAATTACCTTCACATTTGTTTATATTAGACTAGAAACTAAAAAAAAATGGTGGTGGAATTTTTGTTTTCTTTCCTTCTTTTTTTTTTTTTTTAAATATTCCCCCCCCCCCCCCCCCCTTATTTCCCCTCTCCATTCATATTGCCTTTTTTTCTTAAGATGGAGAGGATTCACTTTCATTCTTCTTCTACACAGGTACATTTATTATTGAATAAGCACCATCATGTGCTCAGTGTGATTAAAAAAAGAAATGTAGGCTTTGCACTCAGGTAGCTCACAAGAGGAAAGAAAAACCCCAAGAGATGTCACGAGGGATGGTACTTGCTTCCACCACCTCTTAAAGGCATAAAAGCATCTTCCTTCCTTTTTCTGTTGTGCTCACAGTTATTGACATTTTTCCAGCACAGGCAAAAGAAGGACACTTTATGACATTTCTCATATATGATCCTGGAGAAATACTGGTTTAATATGTGTGTTTGTGTGTGGGTAATACTTGTAATACACCTACATTTGTAAAGGGACGTGTTACAACCTTCTGGTTTGAGAAAGACTTGATTAATAGCTCACTTTCCAATACTGGCATAGTAAAGGATTTTTGTAAATTAGACTTTTTCACTTTTCCAGAAGCTGTGTTTGGAACAACAACATTGGTATTGTATATTAAAGACGAAACCAGTGGCGTACTACCATACGTATCAAATCTGAAGTGGCGGAATGCCTATTTTTAGATGCTTGCAGCGACTGTTACAGAAAACTGAATTCAGCTGCATCCTTGAAATTGCTTTTGAAATTTCTTTACAAACACAGAAAAAGACTTAATCTATCATAATATTCTTCTCGTGTTCTAAATACTTGTATTTTGAAAACCTCAACACAAGAGAAATTACAGAAAGAGTTCTTATTTGACATATTAAAGACACAACATTTAAAATTTCATTACTGCTTTTTTGACTGCGTGTCACAATTCTGTGAAGATCAGGTTCTCGCGCTGAATTGGGAATGTCTTCACTGGGATGAATCTATTGTTTCCCAGCAGAGTTGGATGGTTTCAGTTTGTAGCCTGCTAAAAAGTAGGAAGTTCTGCTTAAAAAAATTGCAACAAACAGAAAAACTCACACCACAACCTGCGGCAAAGTCCTCCGAGCGCGAGGAAGGATCGCACTTGTCTTGCAGAGATTTTCCACCCAAGCCAAAAAGGGGGCTCTGAAGATGCAAAAGGCAGCAGGTAGCACGTTGCAAGAGCCTGTCAAACGAGGCTGCACCCATTCTCTGATTGCCTGCGTTGCACCCCGTCATTAAATATTTGTCTTCAAAAGAAAGGACCGAAGGATGTTTTGTGGCCAGGTGCTTGGCAGTGACGGAGTGGTTATGGGGAAAAGTCACATGAAACCACCACGTAAACCCTTCTCCTGCTTCCCAAGTCAAAACGGCCCTTGGTGCTACGAGCAAAATCTATGTGGTACCTACCACGTGTCTACGTACTGTCAGGCAGCACGTACGTAGCATCATTTCACTCATCGCTTACTGGATAAGCCAAGTCACTGTCATATGTTGTTGTAACCGATACCGCGTTTTGGAAGAAAAGAAGAGAAATTTTGCTCCATGTTTTTGCCTTAGGTAAACAACACTGTACATCTGTACACTCTAACACTTATTTTACAAAGCATGCTTAGTGACTCAGAAAAAGAATTAATCCAGATTTGCAGAAGACGTTGCCTTTATTATTCAAAATATTTGTCAGCTTTAATATTAACCTACCGAAGGTTTTGAAATTGAAGTCTTACAAATGCACAGCACACAGAGATACACATACACACACTCTACTCGTTAACAATTTTCAGTGAATATGTTAACTAGAAATCGACTGTGACTTTCATGATATTTTCTCCCCTGTATATTAAGCCAATGACCTATTTAAGGACGTTGGCAGCAATTTATGCGGCTTGTGACTCTATACTTCACAAAAGATGTACTGTGTTTTGTGTTATTTACATTAAAAAGGTGTACTATGTAAAACTTCACCTTTGTTAAAAATCGCTTTATCCCAAGTATTTAAATTACTTCACGCTTTCAAAAGGCACCATTAAGTATCTAATGAGAACTTCCATTCAATGTTACACATAATACAAAAAGAGAAAAAATGTTTGAGACATCAATGATAATATTTTAAATATATTGGCATAGGAAAGTAGATGTCTTTTTGCTTTATTAAACTGACAGTTCAGTTCTGAAACTTTATTTTGAAAAGATTTAAAAAGGATTTGTGTCTTTAGAAATAAAAAATATAACAGGCATATCTAAAAAATACAGAAGAGAAAACCTGATTGTTACTACTAATGAAATAGCTGATGACAAAATAGTAGTCTTTTTGATTTTGATCACAAAAAATAAACTGGTAGTGACAGGATATGATGGATAGATTTGACATCCTGGCAAATCACTGTCATTGATTCAATTATTCTAATTCAGAATAAAAGCTGTATACAGTATGTGTTTATGCTACAGTGGAGTTTTTTAAGTGATTGACATTCATCATATTAGTTAGACAGTTTTAAAAGCTATGTCTTTGTTTTACACACTGTTGTCAAGAAAAAATAAAGTGGAACCTGGATTGCAGGGGGGAAAAAAAAAAAAGCAAACCCCTTAACCAACTCTTGGTTCCAAACCCATCAAAATAAGTTACCGTTGTTGCATCCTATTAACACGTTCTTTGAAGAGTCAGTTTCACTCCAGCCATGTAATATGCTATTATAAAGACTAGATTTTGAAACTGTAATGCAATCTTACAGCTGGGTGGCTTGCAAGTTCCGCAGAGAAGGAGAGATTACCTTTCAAAATGGAAGCCAGGCTCAGAAGAAAGAATGCAAACCACCCTAATTTACAGGTCAGCTTTGCTTTACCGTTCCTTTGTCGGAGGAGATGCACAGAGATACATACAAACAGTCAGAAGTTCACCGATGGTGTATCTGAGGGTACAGAAGCCTGAATTACTTGCATATTCTGCCCTGCTTTAGACCAGCATGCTGGGATACCCTTCCCCGAGCTCAAACGCACTCTTCTGGTTTTCTAGCATTAATGTAGCTGTCGGTTTGAATTTCAATCTTGAATTATGTCTGTTGACATAATTTCATAGTGCTGACTTCAATTGTTCAGGATTACTGTTTTGAACTACATAAGGAAATCAATTCTTTTCTCTATGGTTAGTAAATTCCATTCAAGTGCTTGTTAATGCATGTAGTAAGCCACAAGGCAAAGTAATTATTTATCATACATTTTGATTCAAAAAACAACCATTCCTAATCACTGGCATATTAGAATTACAAATATCTCATATATTTTAGATTTATTATTACATATTTAATAATCCAATGTAAAGATTTCCTGAAATTTAAGAATGGCATTTCAATTAGTACATCTTTTTAATGTAACTAACACAGTCTGTGCATTACAAAAATTACTGATTTTTAAACCGTAACTGTGCAGTTTGCTTTTGGAATAACACATGACAATGAACTGCTTAGTTTCACTTCTTTATTTCAAGAAACTATCCATCTTAACTTACCAGCCATACAAAATGTGAAATACAAGTATATAAAAAATCAATTGGGAAAAATAACCCTTTATTTTTATTGTAAAAAAAAATCCAGAAATAAAAGGCTACGAGTAATTTTCATATTTTAAGGAAATGAACAAAATACTGTATGTTTCCAATCGAGCACAACAATGGCAAGACCCAACATAACAGAAGCTTTAACGACAAACAAAATCCAAACAAGCCCAAAATTAGTACAAAGAAACTAGATTAAAAAAAAAAAAAAGGAGGCCCCATACGATAACATGTATTTTTAAAGACTGCTGGGTCAAATCATTAAGAAAAATATTTATGTAAGTCATTAACACTCATAATTAGAGTGTCATATGAATCTGAGTGAAACTGCTAAGTAGAAATCACTAGAAGTCCAGGTGCTTCTTGCCGATGGCCATAGCACCACATCCTGAGCTCAGCAGTTTGGCGGATTCTGCCAGATCCTGTTTGCTTGCCTGGCTCACTGTGTCTGACAAGTCTGGAGGCAAATGCAGTCGCTGTGGCAGGAGATTTTCAGGAGGGAGAGAGATGGGGAGAGAGAAAGAAAGCCAGAGAGAAAAAAACAGGGAGGAGAAAAAAAAAGAGAATAATTGCAGTAGAATTCATTTTGCACAACATCTTTCAAAACGCAGTCTTTTTCCTGACTGCTCAGTGTTTACTCACACAAATAAAGCACTCCCGAGACACCCGTCTAGGCTGACCTGGAAACAGTTTTGTATGTTTTCAGTATCTTGGATTCTGTAAATTGGAATAAATATTTCCTCATGAAAATTCCCTAAACAAAATCCAAATTTGCTCGAGGTATTTCACTGTAGCTGTGGGCACTTTTCCTTGAGAAACAAATGTTTTGCCTGTACGTTAGCCCCTACATCGAATCCTTTGATTTCTGTGGCATTGCGATATTACAGTTTTATTTCAGACACGCATATTTAGTGACAGGGTCTGAAAATAGATGATGCGATGGTCAAAAGAAGGAGAGGGCTCACCCCGGTTGCAGCACTATTCTGCTGGAGTGTTTCCTATTCATAATCTACTGTCATTTTAAAATCAAACCAAGCAGTGATAGGGCCTGCAATTGTGTAAGGCACTCATACAGGCTAACCAAACCTCGCCGTCCTCTGCGAGTTGTAGGAACATTACGTCCAGTTTACAGGTGAGGAAACTGAGACAGGTAACACGGCTGTCCACAAGCACACAGTCCTTGCATAATAAACCTTATTTTTCAACGATGACAACAACATTTCAACCCTCCCTCTGGGGATTCTTTTACACTAGAGAGATGTAAAAGACCTAACATCACCATTTGGCTTTTGTAACGTAAGGTGAAAATGAACGTCAAACGGAGGCTTTACTTGATTAATTCCTGGCTTGCTTTTGGACACAGCGAGGTATCGAAAGCTGGTCAGATGAGACAGTTGAGCATCTTACACACAGTGCAATAATTTATGAAACTAGTATCATGAAGGAGCGTATTTCTTTAAAGATTTATTAGGAAAAGGCTAAACTGCGTGGCTCTTCTTTAAAAATGCACACGCTTCAGAAGGGAACAGGATAACAGTAATGGCTGCAAAACCATCGTAGGAGGCTGTGCCCTGGCTTATTCTCTGCTATTGCTATGTTTTTGCTTTTATCACAACACGTAAATACAGCTGCCTTTTATTCAATACCTCTGCAGCTTTTGTAGGATAAGAATTCAGTTAAAAAGCGTAAGAAATATCTGTATTTACAGTGGGCTGACTGCTCAATTCATTGCTGGCTTTGAGACTGTGCAATTAGGCAGAACTTGAGAGGTGCTCCAAAGTGCTTCCTACCACCGGCCACTCCTGGTTGTGGGCAGAGCAGGGGGAATAACGTCTGCCGTGTTGCTGTCTTCTCCGAGGGAAGGAAATGCAAAAAGTAAGGCATGTGGAGTAGGAGAGCCTGTGCTCAAGGTGACATGACATACCTCAGTGTTGAAATAGCAGAAATGTGTGTCTTTCTTTGTAGCATATTGCCTACGAAGCACAATTTACGTATGAAAATCCACCTCCCCTATTTAGTGACTATGCAGCTCGTATTTCACTGGATCGAGAGCTGTGGTATCCTTCACCTACAGTTCTTCCCTTATTCCTAAGGCTAAGCACGGCTGTGGATGTGAACTGTGGTCCACGATGCCCCATTTCTACATCAACACAGCATGAACTAGGGCACGTGCCTATCTTGTTTGTCTACTGAGAAAAACGTTTGCCAGGCAAGAGCCGATGTACAACTTGGATAGTACAGGGGGGCTGTAACCACTGGAAAAGGAAGGATGAGAAAAAGATGGGAAGTGGACAGGTGCACTCGGCAGACCTTTCAGTCACATTTTCTTTCTAAATAAGTGTACAGTACTCTGCTAGCAGGGTACAGGGTATCTGGTATGTGGGATGCGGAGAGACAAGTGAAATAATCCAACCCTCTCCCACTCACTGTTAGCATCTCTCTGGCCTCACTGGGGAGTGGGAGAGGCAGCTTCCTCCAGGGGAAATGTGGTACTGCTCTCTTCCTCCTGCAATTACTGGCCTCTTGCCAAGTCTGCCAAATGGATTCAGAGCAAGGTGATGAAGAGCAAACAGAACCAAGACTCAGCAAACTCAACTTATGCTGGGACTAACCAACGTCACGAATGGGGAACAACTGTAAACCCTGACACACTGGCCTGGACTTAAAGTGTGGCCAAAGGAAAAACATCTTTGACGTTCATACAGCCGCTTTGCCAACACTATGTTTGTTCACCAATATATGTTATAAACAGAAAATACACATCAAAGAACAACATAGATTTGCAAAGACTCAGATGGGAAAAGATTAAAGATGCTGACACTGGATGGTGGGCCTGAATTAAGCTTTTACAGATGTGTTTGTCATGACGCTGTGTTTCATTATACACACATATCCTCTACTTCCCCATCTCATTCAGTGAAGAGGATGCACACTGCTCATTTAGTGACTGGCTATTCAGCATTTTGTTTTCTTGTCACTGTTTACTCTGAACTTTTCTGACGTATTTATTGTACACTATTCAAACTTTGTTCTGAAGACAGAATGGCTTTTCAATAGCACATGTCAGTATACAGCACTTGAATGCTTCACAAATACCAACTGTGTTATTTTCCTAATATTCTCATGAGATAAGGCAGCAGAGCTACCTCCATTTTATGGATAGAGAATTTAAGGCACATAAAAAACGCAGCAAAAGGTATCTACAAATTTCAGAAACACAATCTGAGGCATTTAGGACTTGCTGTTCCAGAATGTTTAGCATTGTACAGCATTTCACATGATCAGGTGCTAACTTCATTTACAGCTGTGAGCGCTCAGTATTTCTTTGAGAACCCCAAGTGAAGCACTTGGAAAGTGAGACTCAGAATAAGAGTACAGAAATAAATATTGGGTCGAAGCTCAGTGGTATAGGCAGACACCTCACACCTTCCAAGATATCCTTCCATCGTCTTAATCACGAGACCATCCCTCCTGCAATCCTTGCTCTCTCTACAATCCCAATTTTCAGACGTTACAACAAATTGCTGGTTCTCCAGGAAACATATTTCACCGCGTACGCCATATTCAGCCTCAGATCAGAACCAGACATATTCTGAAGAATAAACACCACTAGGGTCCTCTGAAAACAACTGAATATCCTGCCATTAAGCTGTGAATGAGAGCACACGCAGTCTCTGACTAAAGCCTGAATAGGCATTTCAAAGTCTCGTTCCTTAAATTTTCTGTGAGCACTTAAAAATATAAACAGGCCTGCAAACATTAGTCCTATTAAATATTTTAACACCATTCAAAAAAAATCCAAACTTTAAACCACAAACAAACTGGAAGCTCATCACACGGCATTATACAGCCACGTGCAGGTTAAACAACAGGCCTTTATTTTTGGCACCAGCAGGGACATTGCAGCCACCTGAACTAAGGCAGTAAGTGAATAGGCTGTGATCCTTTCGAACACCCGCATTACAGAACGATCAGACACTTTCACAGATATTTGCTGACCATAAAGAAACAGTCGCATTTGAAGTCCCAGTTTAGGACAAAATGTTTTCTGGTGGCCAGACTTCTCTGCTATTTCTGAGGCTGTGACCTCCATCCCTTTCAATCTCTTTTTCTCTTTATCAGCCTGATAAAGAATCAGGCTCATTTTTGTCACATCAGGAATCCCAGTCCACATTGCCCAGGCTTCCCATCCTGCAACTGGTCTTCATGACAAAACCACCCCTTGTCCGGGTACCTGCATTCCCCAGCCTCTGCCCCAGCCAGTCTCAGCTTTCTGCTTCCGAGCTCTTTGTTCCTGCTCCAGCCAGTCGTGGCTTTCTCTTGCCCATTTTGCCCACATTCCATTCCGGGCTCCCATGCCTGGGTCCAGATTCAGTGCCAGGTCATACTTCCTTGCCTCAGCCCCTTGTCCTCCTCATCCCCTATTTTGTCCTCCTCTTCCCACCTGATCTGCTCTTGTTTCTTCTGCTGGCACTGCGTTCTGTCCCCCTGTCCTGCCCCTGCCCCTGCCCCTCTCCTCTGCCCCAGGGCCAGGGTGTGAGCACAGGCACCGGCTCACCTCCCACTCTGGAAAGCAGGTACGTTCCTGGAGAAGGGTCAAGCTGAAAAGGCACTACTGAGTGTGCCTGGGCCAGAAGTGGATTGTCACAGGACAGCAAAACCACATCCCTGGCATAAATGCTAGATATGAAATTGAGTATTTTAATTGGTTCTTTTAAATAATTGAAGGTTTTCACTAAAACATTCCAGTGTGTGGCTAAACACAAAACTCTCTGTAGCCTACAGCAAACCGGCAGGGCAACAATATTTTAATGCAAAATGGTCATAGTCTGGCAAAAGTAAATATGCAAGGGAAAATAGGATCCTGTAATCGCCCTCCTGACGACAATTTCTCCAAGCCTGTATCAGAGAAAGGTAAAGTTTGCCAGTGTAAAGACTAGGGAATGCTGGAGTAAACTTCCTTTGTGCAAAGTTAATTGTAGCTAATTACTGTAGTGTGTTTAATTACATGGTCACACGCTATTTTCACCCATGCAGGCTGTCAGAAAGGTTCAAAGAGGATCTTCAGAACCAGACTATAAGCTTCGCTCACTCGATGAAGAAATGACTGGCTGTGGAAGAAGGCTGTTACAAGCCAGGGAAGGGGCAGGATGTGAGCGCTGGTGCTTCCCGCCCGCTCTGTTTCGGGCCGGGCCGGGAGGCTTTGCGGTGATGGGAACAATTACACTGAACCCAGCTAAGCACACAGCTCTAGGGCATGCATTACGAAAGGAAAACAGCTCAGACAAAACTTATTACATACTTAGCTTCTGCTCCTCCCTCTGCCCGAAGAAAACTTCTAATTACTTTATTTGTTCTCAATGGGAAAAAAAAAAGAAGTGGAAGATAAGAATATGTAAAAGCACAGGCCAGAAGGGACACGGAGCAATCCCTCAGTCCAGTCCCAGCACGGAGGATCAAATACAGCACTGGTGGCTTTCTGACACTGCTCTGCCTCGTAGGGCTGGGATGTGAAGACTGAAGCCACAGCTATTCCAGCAACCTCCAGTGGGCTCGTACATTTGGTTGGGGTGCAAATTTTTTTTTTCATACCAACAAAATCCCTGGTAGACAAAAATACTAGCAAGTGCTCTTGCCAGTATAGCTTTAAAGGAATGGCTTTACAGACTTATTATAAAGAACAGACTTGTCAATGTAAGGCTTATTTTCTCTTCAGTATTAAGAGGACTGACCAGCAGTTTTCCTAACCACCCCTCCTGATGTTGATTATACCTGTTACAAAATGCACAGAAACAGTACGCAAGCTTTAACCGACTATAGAAGGGGTTGAAAATAAAAGTAAAAATCATTTAACTGAACCTAAGTAACAAATGAGAGGTTAAACCAAGAGCTAGCTACTAGAGATCACGTTAAAGAGCTGACTGCTATACCAATACACACATATGCTATATTCTCTGAGGAGTCTACTGGCACAGCATTGTGGAGGCAACCAGTGAAATCCAGTATTACACCTACATGGTATAAACAACTAGAGTTCATAGAATTACTGTTCAGATGTGAGGAAATGTGTGTCTGTACAAATCGATTTTACATTGGCTAAAATACTCAGAAATAATCGAGGTGGAAGGCACTCAAGATACAGCAAAATTTCATGAAATTAATTGAGGGCTAGCAAAATCACGATTTCTGTAAAATGCTTTAAACAATAATAAAAAAAATGTTAAGCAACAATATGATAAGCAGATATACATATATTGGCAAAAATCTAAACCCAGAGTAATTCTTCATATTACTCCAAAATTGTTCTTATATTTTTAGCAAGCAAATAAATAATGAGTGATGCAAAATAATTGAATCTCATTAAAAAAAAAAAAGAAATGGGAGTTCAGGTGGAAACTAATTCTTAATGCGAGATATATTCAAGTAATTCCACTGAAGTTAACCTTGTGGCTCTGCTAACAGTTACATGAAGCTTTAGCAACTGAGCCCAAACTTCCAAAAATTACACTTAAAAAAAAAAAAAATCTTTACAATTCTATTTATTTGTATTTTTGACCCAAAAAATTGCTTATTAGTCTATCAGGGCTGCAGTCCTGCCTTGGGGCAGGGAGATGGGTTAATGACCTCTCTAGATCCCTTCTAGTTCCATTTGCTACAACTCCATGAAGACTGAAGTCACCAAAGCTGAAGGGATTTGGTTTAGGGGGAAGAGGGGGGTGGGGAGAAGAATTTTAGGAATGCTGGGAAAATGAAAGATGCAGACTCCTAGTTGGGCAGCTTTATATCCTACTTATTTCTCTTTGAAGCAGAACTCTTGCCATTCCAGAAAGCCCACACAAGAGAGCACAGGAACAGTCCGTGGTCCCGAGGCTGAGTTCCCATTACTGTTTCCTCTCCTGCCTATGATGCTCATAATGCACCCTTGCATTATGTTTTCCCTTTTATGTCTTTTTATTAATACCTCATTTATAACTACTTGTAATTATCCCTATTATCATAGTGCCTAGGAAAAGACTTCCGCATTTTTGTAGGTATCACGAAAAAGGTGGATTTTAAGGGGAAATCTGCAGGAGGTTGGTAATGCAGCTTTAGGAAACCTCCTCTCGGAGCGAAGACCCCGCTACCTGGTTGAAAATTATCAAACTACTGAGTGATTGTCACTGTTATGTGGCTGGAAATAGATTTTGTGATAATGAATAAGCTCTCACAGGCAAGCTGGGGAACAGGGCATGGAGGCCTGTGGAAATGAAAACAGGCAACTCACAGCTTAAGAAAGGAGGGAGCCAGTGAAGGGATGCCAAATCACCCCACAGTCACCGAGCTGTCTTTTTGTCTTTGCCATGAAGAAGACTGTCCCAAATGGGTGGCTTTAGCTGCCGGTGCTCATGGCCAGCTGTGATGCATGCAGCTCTGCACCCCAAACTGGGCTGCTGTACAAGGAGGAGCTGGCAAAGCCCTGCCGGGTGCTCCCCGCTTTGCTGGGGAGCTGCACTCGGCCCTGGCCCTGGCCATTTGCCTGCGCTACCGCTGGTCCAGGGTCCAGCTGTGGAGCTTGCCGATCTGGGCACAATCCTCACCTGCTGCCCTGCTGTCTCCGCTGGACAGTGGGCTTGCCTCACAGCTGTGGATCTGCCAGCAGGGCTGGTGGTTGACCCTGGTTGCCTTCACTGAACCTCCTCTGCTCCTCTTATTTGGGCAGCGGGGGAAGGATTTCAGAGCGGCAGCCCAGCCCACCAGGGACACTGGGTATACCTTCAGTGCAATGGCAGCACGTGGCACTGACCCTCTGAGGTGCCCCGAGCCCCAGCTTCCAGGCCACTGCAGTATGTCTGTCTACATGGTGAAAGAGGTCCCAAATGAACAGGTTTACTTCATGTCCCCACACGCTGCACTGCGTATTTCGAACTGAGGTAGCTGCCAAATGGCTGCAAACTCCTTAAGAGTGACACATTTCAGGAGCATCTTAGCCTTGTCAGTCAGTGACTTTGCTGCTTTCGTTACAAGCCACCATCAAGCACCGTAACTCACTGCTCTTCTTGCCAAAACCAGATGACTCGCTTTAGGCTTAATATAAACACATGTGCAAGTATGAAACTCAATTTCTTCTAGAGAGAACAGTTTGTTCAAATATTTGACATGGAGGTGACTAAGTTTTTGCCTCTTCCCTTGCCAAGTTTGCAAACTGAAAGACAGCAGGTATGTGTATTACGATGGAATGAATTACATTTTATACGATACGTAGTCTACTGGAGTGACATATCACTTACGTTGACATAACTTTGTAGCAACTCACATACAAATCTGACAATACCACCATGAAAAGATAGAAAATTCTTACTAACGCCACAAAACCTAAAAAACCATTCAAGTTAATGTAAGTTCCCTTCTTAATGGCAAAACAGTAAGTCATTTACCACTGAAGACATTAAAAGGACTAGAAAAGTTATGCCAACCAGGATGGAACCTTGTCAGGCAGAAATCATATGACAGTCCCGAAATTTGGTTATGAGTAGTGTCTCACAAGCGATAACATCTATCTTGTGGAGAGAATGGTGCCAAACTATCCTCCCATAACTGCATTTAGGACTTAGGCAAGCTATTTTTAAACTCATTTACTATGAAACTCTTACATTCCTGTTCACGTTACAGTTTCCTCAGTATTTTAACAAATTCAGGAGACAAACCAGTTGGTAACTATTTTACCGTCTAATGGATATAAGCTCACTTTGTTCTTGTTCTGCTACATTCACTGATGCTACACTGCCATTTTTAAATCACAGCAATGGCTACATTTTCTAAATTGATTATAAAGACAAAAGACTTGACTTTTAAAAAGAGGATTCTAAAATTTTCTACTTTCCAGGTAACTGTGATTGACTTATAACTAATCACAACTATATCAACCCATGTTAAAATAAGCACATCTACCATATGCATTTCCTATTTCTTTTTTGTAAGTTGAAGCACAATCTGAGCCGTCAAAATTAATTATTGTTAACATCAGGTGTTGAGAGAAGACTTCCACTAAGAATAGCTGATAAATATACTTCTACCTACATATCCCTGTCTGTCTGCTAAAGAACACATTACTAATATGAAAATAATTTTTATATATAGCTAATAGTACTTAAAATACTTGAACAGAATTTGAAAACTCTTATTTTCCATCACTTACAGAATGTAAAAGAGAACTAGGATAATTCTCACTTCCGCCTCATTTGCAGGACAGTGATGTTGTGTTGTGGACTTCCAATACTTACAAAGAGATTATTTAAACAGTGACTTTAAAGACACCTGGCAAAAGTAAGAACCATTAATAAACCCACTTCCTTTTGTGACAGATTTTGTAAAAGCTTCAGAACGCTGAATCTTAATATGTGCTTCTTCAGTGCAGCTTTCCAATGTATCTGCTTTACGGAAGTGATATGATAACATCCAGGAGAATTCAATCCAAACTGGGCTGATTCGTTTGGATGTGTCACATGGCACTGTTTCTGTTCTCTGCCCAGAAAACTATGCAAAGTACTTAAAATCTGAATTCCTGAGTCTGAATTTAAAACTCAGCTTATTTAAACACTGGCTGTTGTAGAGCGAAAATCTTTCAGAGATCATTCGGACGACAAAGATTCTATCCCGTACACGTTTGTGTGAAATGAATCCCTAGGGGATTTCAGATGGCTGAAGAAGTTCCAGAAACACCTTAGTGAAGACGTATGGGTTTTTGTACGTGCAGCATTAGTCACTACTTTTCAGCAACCGGAAAGGAAACAACAGACAATTGTCCAAATAAACTCTTTCATCCCAAAGAAAAACTCCAAGATGTGTTTAAGACAAATTGCTACATGTGAAGAGACACAAGGGGAAGACGAAAATATCAGGAAGATTTACCTTCTCTGATGCTTGAGAATGCTGAGTGTTTGGCACCATGGAGTGCTCTAAATCACATGTACAAGTAGCAAACCTGCTGTGTATTATACCTGTAGCCTCTGCATAATGAAGAAGCTCCCCATGTTACAAAGGGGGCTGGATTAATCAGTGATGGTTATAGGCTATCCAGGAACTACAGCAGCTCAACTGCTCATCTGATCCAAAATTCAGAGAACGACATGGTAATCTTACAACTAGAACTGTGCTAAATATTTACACAGCACTCTGTGCTAATACTTACTGATCCAGCTCTTATCAAGCACACATTGAAAGACTGTCTCTGTCCTGAAGAGTTTACAGTCTTGTCATGGTTACACAATAACTTTGTGTGAACCCACAAAGTGGGTAAAAAAAAGTGAGAGAAAATATCCAGGAATAATGAAAAATGTCACGATATATAAATACTGTATTAATGCAAAAGCTTTTTTTCCCCTTCTCCTTGGAAAAATGTTCCATGAGAAAGAGTATTCTGCATAGAAAGGCAAGTGGAAGAGAACAGGGAAGAAATTAAGTGTCAGAGGGCTGAAGAGAAGGCGGAGTGAAGAAAGTGAAAGTTGGAGGGCAGGAGGAGATACATTATCTAGGTGCGTTATAGTTGAGGTTGGAATACCTTGTCTAAAAGCTGAAATACTGTTCTTAAATTAAAACAGCAGTTCGTGAGCCTGAAGGTATCATCTATATCCAAAACAAGCAGACCAACATTGCTCCTGTAGATCTGTTCTTTTGGCTGAATTTCTCCTGCCTGGGTTTATGTAAGAGGAGTGTGGGACCTGTGATGCAAGTCTGAGTAATTCTAGGCTTCCCAGGATAGTCCGGATGGATGCTGATGTTAATGTCACATTCTCTTCCCTGACAGATTCATTCAACCTAATTGCAGCTGTCTGCAAGTCAGCTATTCAGTCTAACCTATATTATATACCTAGGATGAGATGAATCCTCCTTGCAAGTGCTTGCCTATCTCTGCCCATTATTCAGGAAACCTGGATAACTAACTTAAGCCTAATTCTTACCTGAGAGTGTAAAAGGTCAAGGAGAGGAATTCAGTCCTACAACTACATGAAGCTTCTCACTGAGTCAGTGCCTCCACTATTTCTGCTCTTTGAACGACACTGCAACACGCCACAAAGTACGGGTTTGGTATCAAACCACAGATGGCTCACTGGAAACGTTCCAGAGTTGCTGGCAATGCTCGTGCTCCTCTACAACTTGTGTCTCTCTACTGGGAAGCTTGAGAAGTGTTCAAGACACTGTGTGTACAAAGAGAAGCTGAAGTGAGAGGGAGGGAAACAGCACTCAGAGACAGAAGCATCTGTTCTAGGAGGTCCAACATATTGCAGTGTTACTGTCACGCTCAAAAATATCAGCTAATTTGGAAAACTAACCAAATATTTGAGTTTGCACCCAAAGTTATCTGTTAAAGTTACACAACATAGCAAGCTTCTGTCTCCATTTGAAGAGTTTGTTGTTTCAGAAAACTCATTAATACATCCATTTAAAAATCACCATTCGTGCAACATCACAAATAGCTGATAAAATGTATCCTGCCTCTTCATAAAATTGTCCAGAGAGATTTCAACACTTCACAGAAGGGTTATGCTCTGACAGGTAGCTCACGCTGGCAACTCTCCCTTACAAGTGCATTTCAATGCCTCATTTGCCAACTCAAAAAAGAGATAACAGAAACGCAGACAGACTTCTGAGCGGAACAGTTCTGCCAGTTATTGCTCAAATACACATTGTCTACAAGCTTCCCTGATTTCCAGTATCCAGTCTCTGCAGATCTCATGAAATGCAGAGTTCAGTGAAGTGCTTTCCTAAGAACAGGAGCAAACGGGAGCTGCTCCGAGACTCTGGACCAGCCCAGCTGTGAGCTGCCCTGCTGCTGCCTCTGAGGTTTTTCTGTAAAAACAGACATTGATTATGCTTATTTCCACCTATACATCACTTTCAGAAGTTGTGTGTACAAACTCAATCACAGAATGGAATTATACACGCAAACGCACACCTTACCTATCTTGCATGGGAATTACTGACCATGGTTGATGTGCCTCCCTACGGAATCTCTCCAAGGCATGCAGCAGTGCTCTAGAAAGCCCTGAGACAGTGCGAGCTGCATTGTTTTACGTTCGACTACGCAGTGAAAACTTCCCCCACAGAACGTCCCTGAGTGCTGCTGTTTCAGGAGACCAGTGTCACAGGCTCGGCGAGGCGCTGGTGACGAAGAAGGAGCGTGTAGGGGAGCAAAATGTAAACGTTAGCTGGGAGGGCGCCGTGGTTTCCTACTGGGAGTAGCCGGATGCCCAGTAGTACACTTACTTTTTCAGGTCAGCTAGAATTAGAAAATTTCCATTGCTAGGCAGCCCGGCACATCTGTGAAGCATTTCTGGGCGTTCAGACCTGAAGCACGCGCTGCCCAAAGGGAAGATTCATTACCCGTGTTACACGGCCCGCCAGTCCCTCCCCCGGGCAGCACACGGGCTTTGGCAACCGGAAAGCGCCTTAACTTCGTGCAGAAACATATTACATGACCAGAACACAACAATTAGCACATTTGTAAAGCTTCAGGGAGAGGAACAATTTAATAGCTTTTTGAAGCAGACTAATTTTCTGGAGCTTTTAATCTTTTTTTTTTTTTTTTTTTTTTTTTTTTTACAGTTTTTTTAGATTTTGCTTTTCATGCATGGACAAGTTCTTCTTTGCTACAGGTATTTTCTGAGTCTGCCTGGCAGGATTATTATGTGTAGAGTAACACAAATTATTCAATCACTTTAAAACCGCGCTAGAGAAATGAAAAAGTGCCGTGTAAGTGCAAACTATCATTACCAATCTCTGTTTTAAGAACAAGTATCATTTAGATAGACAAATATATTGCTGGTTTACAAACGGAGGCTGCTAAACAGAGCACTAGTTTATTTATGTTTGCAGCTTTTTGCAAAAAGAAACTTCAGCTCTGCAAGGGTAAACGCCGCTGGCAGATGCTCCCCGCTAAGGCAGAAACCAGGCCAGAACTGGGGAAAAAAATATTTTGTTATCATTGTCTCCTCACCCTAAAAACTAGCATTGATGCAGAAGTACGTCCAGTTCCTCTAACTCCCAGGTGAAGTTATAGGCATTATATAATTCGTATTTTAATATCTCTTATTTTCAGTACTAATCCCCCATGACTCAGAAGGGCTACAATTTAAAACTCCATCTAACGAAGCCTTTTGTAGCACTACTACCAAATAATCCTTGACTTCAGAAATCACGGAGGTGTAATTTAATATCCATGATGTTGGATCACCCTGTTTTGGTATGAAAACATACTGTAGCATATTTTTACTCAGTGATTGATATTTCTTATACAAAACAATATAAAAATCGCGTCGGTGATCAAGTGGTCATGCTGACGACCCTTTGGCAAACTGCTGCTTTAAAGGAAGTTTAAGCACAGAGTAAGAAGTTGCTGGGGAAAAGTTAAAAGACAGGTCATGCTAATTCCTTTTTAAGTGACTCTACCTAGGCCAGCTGACCTCAGTGAAAACTGAAACAAATACATTAAATATAAATGACAGAAATCAGTATCACGTTAAATGCAAGACTTTTGCGAGTAATTGAGATTAAAATAAACATTACTATCTATCTGGAAGTGTGCGTGTGTGTGGCCTGAACATTTGAGCAGATTACTACATCAAAAATGCATTTTGTACAGAAACTGTATGTCAAATTATAGTTATTTGCTTTCAGCTGTTTCTAGCAGTTATTTAGTTTTGTACTTTTCATGTGTCAGTATTTTTTTCATTTCACTTCTTTATTCCCTACTACAAGAAGTCTCTTTAGAGCAATAAGATCTTTAAAATCCCTTTAGTGTTTAGAAATGTCAACAATTCAGTAGACTATACTTGATGAATAGGCCAGATAGAAAAACCTGCCTCAAGTTTTTATCTCAAGAGAAGTAAGGTGCTTTGAAGAGCACTTGATTTGAGATTTAGAAGGCTGCTGCTATTCAGGCAGACACTCTTGAGAGCTGTTAAGTCCTGACCCATAGCATGAAAACAGGTTGGAGGGAGGGAAGAATTACCAGTAAGAATAAAATTTGTACTCCCTGTATAATTATTTCTTCTAAATACCATTTAAACATTTCTTCCTATAAATGAGCAAAAACCTAAGAAACCCAGCAACCTTATCAGATGATCTTATTTGAATATTTTGAATGTAGCTGGAACTTGCCAGGGGGAACAGCTACAGCACTGGAAAAAGATGAGGCTCTAAAGGAAAAAAAAAAAAATCTAAATGGTTCTTTCCATTTGAATAGACGGCACTGACATACTAAACCTTCGCATTTTTGACAAGAGACATAGAAAACAAAGAGGTTTTCACTTCAAAATATGCAGTGGAAGAATATGAAATGGTCTGGTTTGTTATAACTATAAAAAATATTTTTTCATTCTTTGCTGTCGCTTCCACAGTCTATAACCGATCTCAATACCAGACTACAACCAGTTCATTCAACATCATAAACCAATCGATTTAAGATCTCTGCACACCACTAATAATATCAGAAGAAAAGAAAGCCAACCTGCAAGTTAATACTTTCATAGGAATTTCTGTTCTTCAACAGTTTATTGTGCTTGCGCACATCGTCTCTCACCCAACAGTACTTTAGCTCGATAACTAAGTTCTTGTTCAAGGAACCAGTTAATAACCTAACAGCAACATTATTTGGGCAAATGTTTCATCAGTATCTTCTGCCCTACTTTCTGCATCTCTGAGTTTGATAGAAAAAGCAAAACTAGGTCATTCCTGGGCTGAACAAAGGAATTTTTGCAGTAGTATAAATTACTGACCTTTCTAATAAGCCCGTCTTTCTCA